>CM037852.1:25626626-26081493 GCA_021234595.1 Delia radicum | reverse complement strand
ATGAACAAAAAATTCGATAACTACAACAAAACCATTCAGTTGGCAATAAAGGACGATGTTCAGCTCGAATATGCTTTCTCTGTACAACTGTCGCAGAGGAATTTCGGTAATTTTGAAGGTAAAAGTATTCTGAAACAATACTAGTTATGTTCGATAATCTAGCATCTAAAATTCGATTTGTGAAAAATGATTCATATAGAGACAATCTGACAATTATAAGACACAAATAATAATAAAAAGGCAGAAACTAGTCTGATTTAAAAATTAATAGTGTTTATAATTTTTAGAGAAAAACTTTTATTCTTCTTCTTAACCTCAACATTTCTAAATTAAATTTTCAAATGCATATTAATTAAAAATTAATTGCGACTGTCTATATGACGTTAATATAACACTGTACTAAAATACATTATAAAATTTGCCCTGTGGCGATGTCTCAACTTAAAAAACGCAACAGTTTGTCAAACCTGAAAGTAAAAACCATACTTCAATCTGGTAATATTGTGAACTAGAGACGGAGGAGATTAGAAAAATAAACAAATCTAAGAAGAGGATATTTGTGGTGTTAGTGTTGTTAGTGTTGTCACTTCTGAGTATAATATAAAGGGTCCGCCATCTAAGTTTTTTTTTTTTCAACTAGTGCTTATTTCGTGAATGGTAACACTTAGCTCATGCCTGATTGACATATAATTAGTTTTATCCTTCCGCTGAACGAATATGGTTGTGTATACGCTTGAACAACGCTGGGAAATATTGCGACATTACTTTGAAAATCATGGTAATGTTGCAGAATGTGTGCGAAAATTGCGTACGGATTTTGGATCGCATTTTCAGCCGCAGAGCTGATGTCGTTTGGCCACCTCGTAGCTGCGTTTTGACACCGTTGGACTATTATTTGTGTGGGGTGCCGTCAAAGATAAGTGTTACCGCCAACAAGCCAGAGACAATTGACGCTTAAAAGGACAATATTCGTGAAGTCATTGGTGAAATACAGCTGCACACATCGATAATGTGTGCTTAAAAATTGGACCGATCGTGTAGGGCTACTGCATGGCCAGCCGAGGGCAGCCATTTGAATGAAAATATTTTCCATTATTAACCGGAAGGATTGTACTTTCAAATAAAAAAAGAAATTTGGGAAAATATTCAGTAGTTTTTTTATAGCATTTTCAAAAAAAAAAAAACGTTATTTGGCGAACCCTTTACAATAACAGAAAAAAACTAATAGGAAAGAAAACTGCAATTTAGCTGCATTAGATTCGAGGCCATACTTGGGTGTGATCGCTAAACGGTCATGACTTGGTATTGTAACGTTTGTAATGTAAGATGAGCGCAGGTTTGATTCTTACAAGCCGCAGGTTGTTGAAAATTGTATCATATAGAGACAATTTGACAATTATAAGACACAAATATAATAGAATTTAAATGGAAAATCACTGATGAGGCCTGTTCATAAAAAGGCAGAAACTAGTCTAGTCTGATTTAAAAATTAATAGTGTTTTTAATTTTTAGAGCAAAACGTTTATTCTTCTTCTTAACCTCAACATTTCTAGATTTTTTTTTGTTTAAAGTGCACATTGTTGAACTTCTGTTACAATTTTTCTCCAGTCACCTAATTTACTTAAGATTTTATTTTAAATTTAATTTTTATTTAAAAATGTCGAGTGCCACCGAAAACCAGGTGGCGTGGCATAGTTTGGCCTGCCCCGGACTAAGGAATCATCAGCTATCTCGGAAGTTACATTTTTACGGACACTCCTTCGACACATACGGGAATCATGAATCCAGCTTTTACGACACGTTAAAGGACAGTAAAATACGGATCCATTCAAGCTGGTACACTTTGAGTACTATGTAGTTGAAACAAACGAAATTTCAGTTGAAGAAGGACGACTTACATTTCAGTAAATTCAACTAATATCGTTATTTGGTTTTTACTGTTAATAAAAAGGAACCACAATATAGCAAACAATTAACATTCGCACCACTTTTAGTTGAGCCAAAAAAAATAAATTAATGGAAATATGCGGTATATATCATCAGTGTATTGAAGTTAGGAAGAGTACTAATTTGAGGAAAAAACATTGGGCAGAATCAGTAATGTAGTAAACGATATATAGCAAATATCGGCGAGAAACGGACGCGACAAATATAGAAGTTATTTTTATGCACTTATAGATATAAGTAACCGAAATTTGTGAATGTGGAAATTAGTTTGAAAGAACATCTTTTATGTGTAAATTTATGAAAATTTTCTTTAAATTTTTTAAATTGGGTAAAGTACAAATAGCGGACGCGAGTAGACGGACACTACAATTTTCTCCATGAGAACAAAACACATAAATTTTGTAATAGTAATGATTCCACTTTAATTAAAAAAACCTAAAAAAAAACCATAACATAAAGTTAACTTCAAGTAAATGTAATAATAATAACAAAATGAAATCGAAATAAAGTTCCGTATTCTCAATTAGGTACTTTAGGATATATAATCGTTAATAAAGTTGGATTTTCTCAGTTAATTTAATTATAGATTTCAATGAATAAGAGGTCCGAGCAACCTCAATGCTTTCGTTGTCGAAATACAAAAATCAATGCAGGCTTTTAATCCCTTTAATACATTCTACCAGTTCATATGAAGAACTCTCAGTTTGTTCTGTCGATGTATAAAAAAGCTTAACTCCATCTATGTTGTTCCTTACACGTTGATAACACAGTGCAACACATAAATTGGTTCCTCTTTCGTACCCGGTTTTTTTTGAAGTGTATATCGAAACTAAAAAAAAATCCGCAAAGGGACTTGGCCAGATTACATCGAAATTTTTTTTTGGACACCCTAAGTTTTTGCACCCAAACATGATTTTTTTAAAAAAGGAAAATTTTTATGGAATCCATATATCATAAACCGTCGGAATTTTGTTTTTATGTATTTGGCAAAGTTGTAGATCCAACCAAAGCAAAAAAATTCTCATATGGACCGACCCAAAAAAATTCCATCCACATTGGCTATGCAAATAAGTGTCAGCAAAAAGATGTGCTTTCTAGGGTTAAGGAATGTTCGTATTAAGATGACATTGTACTAGAGAGTTGTTTATATTGTTGTTAGATATAATTTAGCTGAAGAAAGATTTCTTAAATTCCCAGTATTTAAGCCATTTCAGGACAAAATCATGAAAAAATCATAAAAAAATAGCATTTTTTCCCAATTTTTGCAATTTTGATGCAGTGGATGCAATTTTTTTGGGTCGGTCCATATGAGAATTTTTTGTTGCTTTGGTTTGGATCTCAACTTGCCAAAGACATAAAAACAACTTCCGAACTGTTTAATATGATATATGGGATTCCTTTTTTAAAAAAATCAGTTGTTGGGTGGAAAAACCTAGGTGTCCAAAAAAAGAAATTTCGATGTAATCTGGCCAAGTCCTTTGCGGATTTTTTTAGTTTCGAATATAAACTTCAAAAAAAAAACCGGTGTATGAAGGAGGAACCAAACGATGTACCTTAAAAATGCTGCACTGGTGTAATTAGATAATACGATAGGAAGCATCGTTGAGAACAATAGTTGTTTGGAGGTAAGGTAATTGTTAAGTAAGGAAATTCGTAAATTACAAGAACAAAAATAATATTACTTTAAACCATTTAAAAAATTGATATTATTCGCAAAAAGGCTCAGAAAAAAAATCTTTTTTTGCAGTTATATATTTCGGCCAAGAAATGAGAAAAATTAAAAATGAATTTACATTTATAAAATATAGACCTTTAAGCTTTTTTATCGAAAACAAATAAAAAGTTCTGAGTACTTAGCATTTTTCACTCGTGGTTCAACTTTTTCTGGAATTGTCCATATGCAGTCAAAAATAAAACAAAATTTATTTGTTTTATTTTTTTAAATAAAAGAAAACTACTGTATAAAATGAATGTAAAATCATAATACAGTAATTTGATGTGGTTTGTTTTTTGAAATGAACTACAACAGTAGTCAAAACTGAAGCTACTTCTACAATTGACTGTTTTTCACTTAAAAATAAAGATACTGTATTACAACAGAAACAACTACTAATATTTACAGCAAAAGTTCCCCGAACGTGCGTATACGGAGCAGTCCAGTATGGTATTGATAACGATAATTATATCGCTAATGATATCAGCATTAATGACAACGCATTCACAATATTTTAACAGTAACTGATTGCAGTTTATTTAAAAAGTAATCAGTAAACTTGGTATTTTAATGAACATACATTTAAACTACAAAGAAATATTATTCTTAACTTATTTTACCAGTAAGTAAAAAAAAAAAAAAAACTACACATAAATACTGTTTTTCTGTAGCAGTTATTTTTTTCATTTAAAAATTTATTTTTATAAAAAATTTTTTATTTGAACTAAAAAGTTAATGCTAGTAAAAAAAAGAGAAAAACTTTTGTTGTTTTTAATAATTTGGGAGTTAAATTTTGATAGTTAAAATAAAATAAAATCTTTTATTTTTACGGATTTTGAGTTTATTTTTTTAAAATTTAAAAAAAAACTGAAAAATATATTTGATTTCAGAGAAAAAGTAAGAAGACCGTTTTTTAACTGTATGTTTAGTAGAGCGACTCAAGTTGTATGGAAGCGAAATTCGTGGTATTTTTGATGATGACATCTAAAATATTTCGGCTCTAGGTTTGACCTCTCGTGAGCTGGACCATTTTGAAAAAGGGTCCATTTTTGCATGTTTTGTTAATTTAAGAATCTGTTTTCTTACCAACATATACAATATGGGTATCATAAGAAAGGTTTTTTTAAGGCGCGTCCAACTGTATATACAATTTGTCCAAAGACGATCATCCATGTCCTTTTTTAAGGATATTCTGTAAAAAAAAAGGTTTTTGAATTTTTTGTTCGGGGTTGTTTGTAATAAAAATGCCAAATTAACATATTTGAATCTTTAGTCGATTTAATTAAATACGGGTCTCAGCTTTTTTTTGAAATTCGTGCTAGTTCGCGTTTTGACAAAAATGCAATGGAGTGGTAACTCTTCGTTTCAAATAGGGCAATATGGGTATCAAATTTTTTCTTTTGCCAAGTACATCATCTTTGTATGTAAATAATTTAGATTTTTGCAAATTAGATGCATTTTACACGGTGCTCTGGAATATATTTTGTGGTAACTCTAATATGATAGCGAATTTAGTTTCTAGATCATGTATGGATGAAAATAGGACTAAAGAAAGAAACAAAAAAATGATCCACGACTTTTTGGCGGCATATTCTTTTTTTAATTTGCGAAAAAAATATGCCGCCAAAAAGTCGTGGATCATTTCATTTTTCAAACAAATATAGGTGTTGTTCAGAATCGCAAACATCGCAAAAAAAAAATAAAAAAATTCAAGAAAAAACGTAATTTACATTAAATTTTAACAAAAAATTAAAACCAAAATATTATTTTTCGATCGTTTATCATAAATTATGATGTGAGCAAGATTATTCAAGTTCAAGATCATTTTTTTTTTTTTTTTTTGAACAAAAAACTGACAGGCTTCATTTCGTGTCACCGAAAATCTTCAGAGAATCAATGTAGAAGGGATAGAAGATTTACCCAAATTTTGAAGGAAAAAGATCAACGCTGTACCCGTATTGTTTCATTTACCCGATGAGAAGTAAAAAATAAAACAAAATTGGAAGAGTTGAACTAATTCAAATCAAAAAATAAAACATTTTTAACTTAAATTAAATCCCAAAAAATACCGAAAAAAATCGGGGATTTAAAAAGAATATACCGAGATTCGGGATTTATTAAGTCCCGAAAACCGCGGGATTTCAGGATTTTCCGTTTGGCATCCCCTAATACGCATTCACCATTCAAAGCTTACATTTGGCCATGACAATATTAGCCATGCTTTAGCTGATGGTATAATGTCTAACATATGCCACCACATGCATTTCAAACACAAAATATGTAGACAGTTCACTCAGCCAAAACATTGAGTACAGATGTGGTTTTATTTGTAAAGATGATATAAAAAGCAAATGTTTACTTATTTACCGCGTTCCATGTTGTGTGCCTTTCAGGCCATTTGTATATGTTTGAATTTAGATCAAAAAAGAATTTTTGGATAATTTGAAATTCCGGGAAATGAGAAAAAATTAAATGCTGGATAAAGAGAATATATTAACGAAGATAAATTAAAGGATTTGTATAACAAATTTTGAAGGTTTTAGTTAACACAAGGCATCTTTGTAGTAATCAATTGAATAGATTTATTTTCATTTTGAGATGACCATCAAATGTGGTTTTGAAAAAGGTCAACGTAGTTAAGTTTTTTTGTAATTCTAAATAAGTTCAATCGATTTTATATAATCTTCTTATAATTTTAGCTAAAAATACACATTTTAAAATTATTTAATTGATATCTCTATATCCATATATATATATCTATATATCTATATCCATCCCTATGGGGAATGAGACCGGTCCTGCGTGTGCCACAGGATCGGTCCCTTCGTGCCAGAGATAGATAGAGATAGTTTAGGTATATTAAGTACAATTGCATATAAGACAATATCAAATAATATAATCCCATATAAACAATTTTTAAACAACACAAAGCTATATACAATTAGATACAACTATGTATGCATTAACTTATATCTTTGTATAGATAGACTGTATAAATTTATGCATTGAAACATTTAATTGTATAACATTATATATGATTTATATATGAATTGTATATATACGAATTCATAAATAACTTTATAATGTATTAACAGTAATATATAATTTAGGTATATTAAGTACAATTGCATATAAGACAATATAAAATAATATAATCCCATATAAAAAATTTTTAAACAACACAAAGCTATATACAATTAGATACAACTATTTATGTTTTAACATTTATCTTTATATGGACTATATAAATTTATTTATTGAAATATCTAATAGTACAAAATTATATATGATTTATATATGAATTGTATAAAATTATATACGAATTCATACATAACTTTATGTTGTATTAACAGTAATATATAATTTAGGTATATTAAGTGCAATTGAATATAAGCCAATATAAAATAATATACAACCATATAAAAAATTTTGAAACAACACAAAGCTATATCAAATTAGATACAACTATTTATACTTTAACATATAAGTTCATATGACTATATAAGTTTATGCAATGAAACACTTAATTGTTATATATGGATACATATAACCTTTTTTTACTTGGTTATAGAGCAATTCCATATGAAATCGATCACCTTTTGGACGACCCCTCTCCGATTTTAAAATAAATAGTCTCAATCGATTGCCCAGCAAAAAATAATGTACCTACATATTTATTTTTTTTTATAGTGACTGGTTTAGTGGTGGTGTGCACCACTGTCATGTGACAAAATTGAAGAATTCTTCATAAGGGACCTCATTGAAAGTTGTTTTAAAAAAAAAACTACGATCTAGCGATCGCAACGAGTGATAGCTCGTTGGAAAGGTATTGAATCAGGCTTTAATTGAAAAATAAAATTTTCCTAATTTTTCTTGTTAAATAATTAAAAATAATTCAATTATAAAAATATAAAAACAATGAGAACAAGGTGGTCTCTTAAATGCTCTTCTCCTGTCCAAACAAGGAGTCGGGGCCCATTTTTTTATTGCTGATTCTTAAAGCAAAAATTATGAGGAATCCAAAAAAAATAAAATTAGCCGGAAAATTTAGGAGCTTCTGTGGAAAATCGGAAAATTTAATTTTCATGGGAAAAAAGGTAAATTTCTGAGAAAAATTAGAAAAATTTTATTTTTCAATTAAAGCCTGATTCAATACCTTTCCAACGAGCTATCACTCGTTGCGATCGCTTTCAATGAGGTCCCTTATGAAGAATTCTTCAATTTTGTCACATGACAGTGGTGCACACCACCACTAAACCAGTCACTATAAAAAAAAAATATGTAGGTACATTATTTTTTGCTGGGCAATCGATTGAGACTATTTATTTTAAAATCGGAGAGGGGTCGTCCAAAAATTTGCCAATTTTGATCGTTTTCATATGGAATTGCTCTATATATTTTTTTACTTTTATGCTATTTCGACTTCGACTATTTTTCGCTCTTAGTCTGTACTATGTACATACAAAATTTGTCCCTCTGAAATGTAGTTTAATATGGTTTCAATTGAAATAATTTATTGCCTTTATTTAACCCCCTGTTTTTATAAAGCGAACGAAACAATTTCTCTAGAGGGACATGTGTATTTTTTTGTGTTATGATTGTATTGTGTATTTTTTTATTATTATTCCCTTCGCTTTATTAAAACAAGGTGTAAAAATTGCACCAAGAGGATATTGCCAATGTTCACTATAACTTTTTAAAGGCATTGTCACGAAATTTTTTCAAGTTTGTTATCGTATCTGATTTTTGACCCGCAACAAACCCCTAAAGGTTTCTGGTCACATAGTCATCATATTACAAGGCTGTTGATATTTAATATTTCTCGTCTTACTTTGTCTTCCTATGAAACTCGATTTGCAATAACTTTTTTTCTGCCTTAAGTCAGAAGTTTTTAAGAATGCTCTGTTTGGTGTTAATTTTCTTTCCATTCGATAAAAATGTGTTAAGTACGAAAATCATTTACAACGAGTTTTTTTTTGTGTTTATTTTTGTAAAATTAACATAAGTATTCTTAACTGTAATTAACATTAAGGTTAATGCTTTCCATGTTACAGCCATTTAAAGTTGAAACCTTAATAATTAATAACACGTATGCGCAATAATGGTTTAACAAATACAAATCTTTAAACAGACAATAAACTAGAGATTGTCAGTAGGTTAATAGCCAAATTTAGAAGCCAATGAATATCGTTGGCAGAAATTTATTCAAAGTTTCCTTCCATTGAGCATCTTAAGGGCTTCGTATAAGCATTAATTACTAACATAAAATTATTTATTGTATAAATATACAGTTTACGAAATTATTATAAGTTCACCTATGAAAATGTGAATTTTTTTCAAAATATGTGCAATATTTATAAGTTTTTGCTACCACATAAAAGTAACAATAATACCACACTGATAATAATCCATGCGTAACATTACGAAAAAAATGTTCAAATAACGAAATTTCACTTAAAGAAAGGACGACTAACATTACAGTAAATTCAACTTACATTGTCATTTGTTTTTAATGTTTAAAAAATGGCTCTATGAAACAAGACCCTAATGAAATAAGTCCCCAAACTAAAAATGAAATAAGGCCCCAAAAATTTCTAATAAAAAAAATTGGGGTCTTATTTCATTTTTTTGGGCTTTATTTAATTTTTTTTTTTGACCTTATTTCATAATGAAATAAGGCCCCAATTTGAGAAATGAAATAAGTCCCCAAACAATATTTTTGGGGGTGTTATTTCATTTCTTAAAAATCAAAATTTTTAAGGAATGTAAGCAACCAATCTCATTCAAAGCACGCTGAAAAAACTTTATTTCGCGAAGCCGCCTGCCGCGTTCTACGGAGGAAAAAACCCCTAAAGAGCGGCCGAAGTCCGCCACCCAGAAGAACTTGTTTTTTACATCAGATGTCGAATCCGTTGAAATCTTATATTTTTAAGACATCAAGTAACATTTATTTGACCAGCCATAATTTTTTATGTCCCAAAATACCAACCCACACCAAGATTTATTGTTTTTTAATGATTATTTTTTTAAAAGTCTATTTATTAAAAATTTTACGTATATATTAGTGTCCAAACGTTAAATAAACAAGAGATAAAAAACAATCAATTAGCTGTTTAAATGACAAAGCTATGACTGGTCAAATCATATTACTTATTGTCTTAAAAAAAAGATATCAACGGATTCGGCATTGGATTTGTAAAAACAAGTTTTTCTGTGTGGCGGCTCTATGCAGGTATATACACAAAAACTATGTATTAATTAGGAATAAATATTTTAAAGTAATATATAATGTTGTTTTTTTTTTTAATTGGGGCCTTATTTCATTTTCGAAATGGGACTTTACTGAATTATGAAATAAAGCCCCAAAATTGCGGCGTTATTTCATTTTATTTTGGGGTTTCGTTTCGTTTGGTTGGGGGTTTATTTCATTTTTTTTTTTGGGGTATTGTTTCATAATGAAATAAAGCCCCAAAAAATGGGGCGTTATTTCATTTTTGGTTTGGGGACTTATTTTATTGGGGTCTTGTTTCATAGAGCCTTAAAAAATGACTAACAATTGTAGTAAAAATTAATTTTTTTACAAATGACTGACATTTACATTAAAAATAAAGAAACTGTATTACAACCCAACCAATTACATATATTTAAAGCAGAAGTTTCCTGAGTGTAGTTTTGACAGTAATTTCGTAGTTTTATGCATGGATTATTCTGAGTGCAATAGATGCCAAACCCTTTCGATCTATTTGCTGCAGCTATTGCTGAATTTTTTAATAAAACATTTCAGATTATGATCGATTTTCGCAAAGATGTAGCGTTGGAGTCTTAAGGTATGTTACCAGAACACAAATTATTTTGCAATATTTCTTCATAATTTGAATGAAAATATTTATTACTTATATTGATCAAATCATAAAAACACTTTAGCGCTGAATTTTCCAAAATTTGGTTGTTTTTTGGCATTAAAAAATATCGGATTACAACTTTTTTAAATATTATTATTATTATTATCAATTAATAATCATATAATTACAAATTATATACTATTACCCTAACCGAGCACTAGCTACTATGGCATTCGGCGCGTTGTAGCGAAAACAGACCAGTGTCTCTGGTGGGAATCGAACCCACGACCCCCGCACAGATAAGCCAGCACGCTACCAACTAGCCTACCGGGGCGCACTTTTTTAAATAAATTGCATATTTTCGTTTATAAAAGATCGCTGCAAAACCAAATTGCACTTAGAATTAACGCAATGCAGTTATAAAATACGAGTAACAAGTAAAAACAATTTAAATATTTTGCCGAAAAACTGAGTTTAATATGACTGAACTTGTATTTATTTTTTTTTTTAAAGAGAAGCAACACTCAGGAAATTCTTCCTATTAATTAATGTGCGGCTTTCTTTGGAAATGGGATAGTGGAGAGATGAAAGGTGGTGAAAGATGAAGGGATTCAAACATGGCAACACTGTAATTGCGCGCGATGACAATTCGTAGAACAGTTGTTGCTCGACACCTGATGTAGAGTTGGCGAATTTATTGAAGCTTTTTGTTTCATAGCCCTGATTAATTATTTTACTTCGGTGGGGTTAAGTGCTATGGGACAACCGAAAAATAAATTTTGGTAAAAATTATTAAAAAAATGTAGCAAAAACTGCAGCAAATGGATTAAAAGGGGTTTGATATCAAGTAATATTATAATTATTTTCATGTGATAACAAAAACTTTTAAATGTTGCAAATATTTTGATAAAAAATTCACATTTTCCTGGGTGAATTTATAATTATTTCGACCACTGTATATAGAAATAATTTAGTACTTATGAAATATTTATAAGTGCACAGAAAAAAAGATTTCCTTACTTTTTTCCAATTAAATCGGTTTGTTCGAAATTTTAAAAGCTGTCAATTATAAAATTAATTGAATCAATTAAATATTGGCTCATATTCGGAAATGGCTTGACATTTTTTTATATTATCGCTCAAAAACAAAAATCAACATATTGTTGTTGTTTTTATAACATTTATGTAGTTGTTTTTTAAAAATGTTTATGTTTAGTAGTATTAGTAATAAATATTTTAAATTTATTTCAGTAAGATTAGATATTAATTCTTATTGTTATGTTTATTACTTTATTAAGTTGAATAATTTAGTTTCAGTTGTTTACATCTGAATATTTATTTATTCTAAAACGTTATCATAAAATTGATAATGTAATTTTTAAAGTTGAAGTTCGTTTAACCCTTGGACAAACACATGGTTCTGGCCAGGCATATTTCATTTTTGAGCGTTAATTAAACCTACTTCTAGTTTAGGTAGATACCTGTATTTCCCGGTAGCCGCCTAAAAATTTGTCGGCTTTCTATCTGTTAAAATAAAAATTCAAAAATATCGTTCGAACACAACGAAAACTGCAAAAGAAAAAAGTCCCCCCTCGAACAAACACATATGGCTGGCCAGACCCCTATACAATTTTGGGACAACATTCAACCCGTTTGGCCATTGAATCTTTCTTTGTAAGGCCGTTGAATATTCCCAGCAACATGCTGCCTAACCAACAAAGCGGCCCTAGTACACTGAATTCCAGAAAAGATTGCAGAATTTGTCTCACGCAAGACGAAAAGCTGCTTAGGAAGACAAGTTTTTACTGCACCAAATGCACTAATCCTGTGTGCCAATAACATTCTAAAGTTGATTTTACTCGTTTTTATGCATTTCACAAAATGAATAAAATTTTTTTTTACATTTTTACCAAAATAATATACGAGCATACTTCATTCAATGTTATGGTACCCTTTTTGACATACAAATGCATGAAAACGTATAGGGGTCTGGCCAGGCATATGTGTTTGTTCGAAGGTTTAAGAATATGTGTTTGAAATTTTTTTATACAGAAAGAAAATCCAATAAACAAATTAAAAATTGTAAAAAAAACTACTATGATTTCAACACAAGAGCTAATTTCTGCAAAGAAAAATACCAAAAATAAATTTTTGCGAAACCCCTACGCTTCAATAGAAAGAAAAAAACTAATTTCTGTGTGAATTCGTTCACATAAGTATAAATAAATCTGCTAACTAAATGAGAATTTCATGCTGGATTAAATTCAATGTTATACAATTCAAAATTTTAAAAAACATTTGGTATGGCAACAACATTTCTATAAAAAAAACATTTGGTATGGCAACACCAATTTTTTTTTTGGTTTTTGGGAAGCTATACGATATTGATCACTTTTTCATCAAATGAGCTATCAATTTCTAGATGAATTAGCAATTTTCGTTGTTGGTGGAATTTCAGCAATTAAAGTTATTGAATCCGTGGTTTTCGTAATTGAAATGGGTTTTTATTTTTTTGAGTGTGTTTTATTAAAAGACTAAAAAATTTATATTAAGCATTTTTATTTCATATTTTAAAATTTTATCAGTTCGAAAATTTCCCAAGCAGAAAAATACAACCGGCATAGTATTGGTAAAGCATCGGCGACGGTCGGTTATGCGTGGACAGAATGTAGGATTACGATCATGACAGTACTGTCCTGTTACCCGATTGATTATGGGGAATTCGCCCTGGGAGTCTTCCTTGATATAGCTGGTGCTTTCAATAATGTGCATACAGATGCAATTTTGGAGTGTTTGGCAGGAACGGGAGCTTCTTTGGGGGCTGTAAATTGGGTAAGCAACCTGCTGGGATGCAGGATAATCTCAGCGGATTGGGGAAGCGCCAGACTGCAGAGGGTGGCGCGTAGGGGAACTCCCCAAGGAGGAGTTCTCTCCCCTTTGTTGTGGACACTTGTTGTTAACGGACTTCTCGAGGAGCTTAAGTACGATGCGGCTTCAACGACTGTGTATGCAGACGATGTAGCCGTCATTGTCACTGGCAAATACCTGGATGTCGTCAGTTCTGTAATGGAGACTACACTTGGGATCATTAACAGGTGGGCGACCAAAGTGGGACTGGGCGTAAATCCAGAGAAGACGGATTTGGTACTTTTCACTCATAAGACCAAGGTGGGCCCGTGGACCACACCTAGGCTAGGGGGAACCAATCTTGTTTTGAAGGACCACACAAAGTACCTGGGGGTCATATTGGACAGCAAGCTGTCGTGGAAACTCAATGTAGAGGAGAGAGTTAAAAAGACTACAAATGCGCTCTATGCATGTAAACGAATGCTAGGCAAGACTTGGGGTCTATCTCCCAAACTCATGCACTGGGTTTACACGGCAGTGGCTAGGCCAATTTTACTCTATGGAGTACTTGTTTGGTGGAAAGCGTTAGAGAAAATGTCTTACTGTAGGCGGCTTGAGAGCGCGCAGAGACTCGCTGAACTTTGTATAACAGGCGCACTTCGCAGCACGCCTACCGCGGCACTGGATGTAATCCTGAATCTACAACCGATTAATCTAGTGGCGGAGGGCGCCGCCAGGAAATCCGCCGTTCGCCTTTGTGCTACGGGGAGATTTACGACGAGACCTTATGGTCACGGGATGATTATTGAGGATAGGATCTGTAGCAGTGACTACACCATCCCGAAAATTGGCTTCACCACTGGCTTGCGTGTTACCCTGAGTGAATACGGCTGGTTGGCAGGCCTTCGTCCTGACCACAGAACCTTCAACTTCTTCACTGATGGTTCAAAGATGGAGGAGGGGGTCGGGGCAGCGGTTTTCTGTCGAGAGCTGGGTATCGAGGAGTCATATAAACTTCCCGATTACTGCAGCGTCTTTCAGGCGGAAGTTACGGCGGCCAAAATGGCTGCTGACCTTGCTCTTGTTTCTGAAACGGAGGGCAGTTACGTTAATTTCTTTATTGATAGTCAGGCGGCTATCAAAGCTATCGCCGCCAACTTGACCTACTCTTCGATTGTCCAAGAGTGCAAGAACTCTCTAGGGAGACTTGGGTCCGGAAGGAGAGTCCACATCTATTGGGTTCGTGGGCACCGGGGTATTGAAGGGAATGAGGTTGCGGATGAACTGGCTAAACGGGGAGTCCATTTGCCAGTTGAAATGGCATTGGACGTTCGCGTGCCACTTCGGTCTCTGAAAAGGGATGTAGAATCCACGATGATGCGAAGAGCTGATGCGGTTTGGAGAAATACCGAAACATGCAGAGTATCTAAAGTCATGTGGAAATCCTACGATCCCGTAGCGACCGAACTTTTATTGTCCTTGTCCAGGAGCGACTGTAGACTTCTTGTGGGGATTTTAACTGGTCACTGCTGGACGGCAGTTCTTGCCAAGAGAGCGGGAAGGCTGCAGCGTGACGAATGTAGATTCTGTGGGGTACCGGGGGACAGAGAGACGGTGGAACACCTAATGTGCCATTGTCCTGCTCTTGCACGCTCAAGGGCGAAATGTTTAGGGGACCACCTATTCCGCGATCTGGGAGAAATCTCAGAAATCGGAATCTTGAGACTTCTAACATTTGCTAAGAGGGTGTGGGGAACTCTGGCTACCATCACTAACGACTGACCTAACGTGGGGGTTATCGTTCCTTATCTGGTAACGCTAGGGACCTAATGGTCTATGCGGGGTCTTTGACCGGCCAGCTCAACCTAACCTAACCTACCCGATTGATAACAGTGACCAACCGTTGGTTTGAACGAACTTGACACCGCTGGCATAACGCTGGAAGTTCAAAAAATTTGGTGGAAGCAAAAAATGAAGTTATAATGTTACAAAAATGGAACCAGAGTGTTAAAAAGTAAAGCCGAAGGATGTGCAAAAATTAATGCGGAGCATCAACAAACATGTCCGTTCTTTTAATCGTAACAAAGAAAATTAATTTATTTGTATGATTTTCCTTAAAGCTGAATAAATTTCCTTTAATTTGGTGTATAATTTATAAAACTGTGTCTGTTATTTACAAAGTTATAACTACTTTTGTGCGTCCAGATTATAACTGGGCCATTCTTTATAATAAAACACATTTAAAAAGCAGCAATACAGTTCCGCCTAAGTCATTTCTATCATATTCTTAATGTGAGTATTGTAATAAAATATAGAAAAAATATTTTAGAAATGTTGAGGTTAAGAAGAAGAATAAACGTTTATAATTCGTTGTCATATTGGTAAAATTAGGAAACACATGCTTTGCAAACAAAATATTGCTTTTCTAGTACAAAATTAGTCGTATCTTCGGTAATTTTCATCATGGTGGGTTTTACAAAAATAGCAGTGGTTTGCCAGTACTAATTTTTTTGTGCGGTTGGCAATTTCTACCTGGGTTATCATAGTCTCGTACTCATTTCTAACTGTATTATGAGTTTTTTTTTTTTTTTGTGTTACATATTTCATCTTTTTTCTTTAAACTTAAACTCTATTATTTAAAATTCTACATATACCATCACCATCATCAGGGTTTTTTCTTTTAATTTTTTTGTTTGTATATTTCAACCGGAAATATTCAATGTTAAGTATGCAGACTCTAACTCAAACAAGTGCTGACACAACACAATTCATATAAGAACCATCATCTCAACTACCACTACTACTACAGCGACTACTTTTGCAAACATTGTATATAAACACTTACACATCTCTACAATGTTGAGGTATGGCTTAACAAGGCCACTTCCGTTTCCGTTCATTTAAAGAAGCAAAAAAAAAAAAAGAAAACAAAACAATGTTTAAAGTGTGTTAAAGTATGAGTGAGTGACTATTTTTTGTTATATTTTGCTCATTTTACTCCCTATTAATGTTTCTTTTTTTCTCTGTTAGTCAATGTTATGATATGGTTGTTGAAATGTTTGAAAATTGTTCATAAACTAATACAATTTATGTTTAGATATAAACACACATGGTATAACAGAAAACAAATCAATTTAAAAGTTGTTTGAAAGTCTTTGTTTTGAAACATTAAAGTATTTTTTTAACAAATTATAATAAGCTCCCAGGTAGAAATTGTCAACCGCACCAACAAAATAGTACTGGCAAACTATTTGTATTTTTGTAAAATACACTGTGTTAGAAATTACCAAAGGTACAACTAATATTGCATGTACTACGAAAATACTATTTTGGTTGCAAAGCTTGTGTTTTGCCAGTACCCCGCAAAATTCTATGCCAAAATTGCTTTTACCAATATTACAACCAATTAGAAGCATTTTTTTTTTTAAATATTTTATTACATTTCACACATTTAAATATGATGTATACTACTAAGACCGAACTGTATAGCTGCTTTTAAAATGTGTTTTATTATACATATATTTCTCAAAATTAATTCCCTTTAAGCTATTTTAAAAGTACAACATTTTTTGAATTACCAACGTAATGCCGACGGTGGCAAGTTCGTTCAAATCAACTGTTGGCCACTGTTACAGGACAATACTGTCAATATTGTTAATCCCATGTTCTGTCAACGTATAACAGACCGTCGTCGACGCTTTGCCAACACTGTGCCTATTGTATTTTTCTGCCTGTGCTCTTTTATATACACTCAAAATAAAGGGTGATTTTTTAGCAACACTGTTTTTGGCAGCTCAGCTGTTTTCGTGTAACATCTTACTGTTAAACATGTTCAGTTTGGTCTATAATTTAACCATGAATCGACTTACAAACGAACAATAATCTGCAAGTTATTGAATTTTAAACAAGTTTGATGTAATTTTTATTAAAAATAAAAATTATGTTATTTTCGACTTTTAATTGTGCAATGAAAATGAGAATTATTCAAGTTCGAGGAAATACTCTATATTTCTTTATTAGGATGTTGTCCTAAGAAATAATCAATAGAGTTTTTTTTTTTGTTTTCAAATTTATTATTTGACCCCTTCAGGAATGTGTTGGTAGAACTATTTCGGGAATTTTCTAGGTTCCCATCATCAGAACACGTTTTGAAAGCGGTAAAAATCCCATGCCAAACATCAAACATTCATATAAACTAGTTACTCACTACATGAGAACTAATATATATATATGAGCTCGACATAAAAGATTATCACCATTGATCAAAAAATAAATTGAAAACTTGTTTGTTATGTCCAAGGTCCACCTTTGGTGGATATTCATACACGTTTTTTTTGTTTTTTTTCTCCTTTTTACTTTTTTGTTTTGTCTTTTTCATCATTATCAAAATTCATGGGCGGCTTTCTGAGGCGGCTATTCGGAATCTTGTGACTAAATTTCGCACCAAATTTACATTATTGGACAATAAACCACCAACACGCATACGTAGAGTGCGGACAGAGGAAAATATTGCAGCTGTATTCGACAGTGTTATTGATGACCGTGAATTATCGATTCGGCGCAGTTCGCAACAATTGGGCCTCTGTTACTCCAGTACGTGGAAAATTTTGCGGAAGGAACCTGTAAAACCTTTTAAAATACAGCTGCTGCAAGAATTAAAGACACACAGATCGAAAAATTGTTTTCAGCGACGAAGCTCATTTCTGGTTGAATGGATACGTGAACAAGCAAAATTGCCGTAATTGGTGTAAAGAGCAGCCAGAAGCATTGCAAGAACTGCCAATGCATCCCGAAAAATGCACTGTTTGGTGTGGATTATGGGCCGGTGGCATCATTGGACCGTACTTTTTCAAAGACGACGAAGTCAGGAACTTTACTGTGAATGGCAAGCCCTACCGTGCGATGATTACAAATTTTTTTTTTTGCCCCAAAATGAAAGAGCTGGACTTGGGTGACAGTTTACGTTTGGGGCCGGTCAATTGGCCGCCTAGATCGTGCGATTTAATGTCTTGAGACTATTTTTTTTTTTGGGCTATGTTAAGGCTCATAACTATAGGGACAAGCCCGCAACGGTTGACGCACTGGAAACCAATATTAAAGAATTCAGTCGAGAGATACCGACTAATATGTTGGAGATAGTATGCCAAAATTGGACTAAGTGTATGCACCATTTGAGACGTAACCGCGGTCAACATTTACATCAAATCATCTTTAAACATTGAATTTAAATTCAGTCGTCTTAAATAAAGATTTTATACATTTCTCTAAATTTTATGTGCTTTTTTTAAATCAAATCCGGAAGCTCTTAAAAAATCACCCTTTAGTTTGTAGTTTAAATGAACTAATAATGTAATTTAACATACATGATAAATCACTTAAAAGTCTTTTCATTTAAATCAAATGTTTCTTGTTATTTATTTTTAAATGTCATTTAAATAACTAACAATTACGAGTACATAAGAACAAATGAATACTAAGTTAAAAATAAATGTTATAATTTTAACTACAGATCTGTAAAAATAAAAGTTATTTTCAGTTATTTGAAATTATTTCAGTTTTTCTTTGTTTTTGTTTGCTTTTTACACATTTGTGTAAACTTTTTAAAATTTTAGTAATTTACATTGAAATAATTTTGTATATGAACAAACTATTTTAATAAAAAAAAACAGACACGAATTTCTTGAATATTTTTTTTTTTGAAAAAAAAAATAATTGAAATTTATAGTATCTGTAACGAACATCTTTTAAAATGTCTCAACGCGAAAGATTACATCAGTGAATTGATACAAAATAATCAAACTACCAAAGCATATAAAAGATGGGACCGTTTTTTTGCAAAAAAAAAAATTATTTTTCAACATAATCTCCTTTTAGCTGAATACACTTAGTTCAACGTTTTTATAATTTTTGTATCCCTTCCAAAAAATAGGACTTTTCGAGGTCCATAAAATATGCATTTCTTGGCCATATGGGGTCATTTGTACTTGTGCGATCCCAACGAAAGTCAGTAAACTACCTTTTTACCATTGAAATCGATGCTGCAGAGACCCCATAGTATTTATCAAGCTTTTCCTTGGTTTGATTGACGTTTTTTTTTTTTTAAATCCACGAGGTTGTATGTTTTGAACAGCTGTTAAACGCAAAGTAAATGACGCAACTTGCTCAAAATGTGACAGTAGTCTATTAACAGGTGGTACTTGATGGGAGCAGTATTGCATTTCATATATCTACGAGGGAAGTTCGAAAAGTCACGGACTTATTGATCCGCCCTAGTATGTATGAAGTGTTACATTGGACGAAAATCAATGACGTTTTTCATCATATTCATGAATTTTTTCATAAAAACGGTGAAGCTTTTTAACTGAGCGTAGGACAGGTTCCTAAACTTAGATTACTATGCAGGTAAAGACCACTGCATTTGTAGTAAAAATTAAAAAAAAATCATTTGAAGAAAGGACGACTTACATTTCAGTAAATTCAACTAACATTGTTATTTGTTTTTTACTGTTCAAAAAATGGACCACAATTGTAGTAAAATGAACAACATGTTAGTAAAAAATAAACAAACATTTAAATGTTAAAAAAATAAAAAATCTATTATGAAATGAATGTAAAATCATAATACAGTAATTTAATGTGGTTTGTTTTTTTAAATGAACTACAATTGTAGTCAAAATTGAAATTTCTTCTACAAATCACTGTTTTTTTTTTTACTTAAAAATAAAGATTATTGTATTAAAAATCTAAAAAACTACAAATATTTACAGCAGAAGTTAACTGAGTGTTCACGATTTAGCGATTTTTTTCAACTCCAGCGATTTTTTGTGACATTTAGCTATTTTTCACAATTTAATTTTTAAATTTAAATGCTTTGAAAAAAGCATTTAAAATAAATAAATAGACATTTGATGAGCATATTTTTTATTAAATCATTTTCTCAAAAGACCATTTTTCAATTTTGGGTCAACTTGGCAGACCTGTGCTAAGCAATATGCATTATGCATATCAAAGGTCCTGTATTAAAGAATACATTATTGCTATTCAGTTCGTAGGGTATCCAAGTGTTGTAAATCAAGGGATATCTGTATTTAGATGTGACAATGGCAATTTATTGTTACAATTCCCTTTTATTTTTATTAAAATATTTTTTGTTGAGGTTATTATATTGAGGGGTTTTTCGGGTTTCACAACTGAATATTCGATACAAACAAAAATAGAAACTAATATAAATATATACCAAAATTAATGTTTATATGTTACAATATAACAATGATTGTAGTTGATTGTGGTTGCTTTACAATGAAATATTAGGGGGTGATTTATTTTTGAAAAATGAGCAGTGAACAAAAATTGTTTGCAAAAAGGGGGAAAAAAAATAAAAAAATACTTCTTTCTGTGTGTGAATTAAGTAGACGCCCCTAAATAGGCAACAATAATTTAGAAATATATATTTAGTAGAACATTAATAGAAGATATTTAAAATACCAAATATATTTTCATATACTTTTAGTTAAAATATTACTCTACCTGAAGTTCAAAAATCTAATATGATATTACCATATTACATTTTATTTGTTGCTTTTAAAAAAGTTTGATAATTTTTCAGGATAGACAATAAGATTTGGGTGGTGACAATGAAACAATTGTATTGTCTGTCATGAAAATGATCCAACTTTTGAAAAGCAACACATAAAATCTAATATAACAATATCATATTAGAGTTTTGGACTTGAGGTAAAATAATATTCTAAAATATATATATTAAAATATGTCAAAATTTGTATTAATTTTTTATTACAGAGCCTGTTAATGGTAAAGTTGTCATAATTTTTTCAATTTGTAAAGTTAATTTTTTTTTTTTTTTTTTATTAATTAATAATCATATAATGACAAATTATATCCTATTACCCTAACCGAGCCCTAGCTAGACCAGTGCCTCTGGAGGGAATCGAACCCACGACCCACGCACTGATAAGCCAGCACGCCACCAACTAGCCTACCGGGGCGCACAAAAGTTAATTTTATTATCAAAAGAGCCACCTTAATGACTATTTAAATGTAGTTTTAAAACAAAAACAAAAAATTATTTCAAAATTAGTTATATTTTTACTTACATGCTTGGTTTTTGATGGTGGCATTTTATATATTTTTTTTGTTATATATTTCCAAAAATATATCAATAAATGATTTGATATATTTTTATAAACCCGACGAAAAATGTTTATATTTAGTCATATACTATGTGTTGATATAATTATATAGAAATAAATATGTAACGATATATATTTACATCTCATATTTATTTTTACGAAAATTGTTAATACAGCGCTATATATCATCATATATCGTTATATCTCATGTTATATATAAGATGTTCTTTTTTATCTCATCATATATACTTGATATAGCTAAATACAAGAGTGCATATGCTACCATGTATAAATAAATATAAGTAAAGCGTGTTTTTTTTAGAATGTCACAACTTTGAGTTAGCATCACTGCTTTATTTGACCAGCCATTTAACAGCTGATAGTTGCTTTTTGGTTAGTTTGCTTTGAAATTTCATTATGAATCGACTTACACCAGAGCAACGCGTGCAAAATTGTTGAAATTTTTAATCAAAATAATTGTTCTATTCGTCAAACTCATCGTGTACTTCTTCCATTTTATGGCGTACATAATCGTCCTTCAGAGCGGCCACCAAGATCGTGTGATTTAACCCCATTGGATTATTTTCTTTGGGGTTATGTTAAGTCACATGTCTACGTCGATAAACCACAAACAATTGAACACATGGAAATCAACATTCGAAGAGTTATCGGCGAAATACGGCCGCAAATGCTGCGAAAAGTTGTTGAAAATTGGTGTTCCAGATTGCGCCTCATATTTAAACATTAATTTCATAAAATTTTCTTTCCAATAAAGCCCGTTTCATTGATATTCAAAATATATTTCCTTGTTTTATTATGATTTAAACTTGTATCACGCTATAAGAAACACCCTTTATATATGATAGAATAAAACCAAACAAATTCTATCACTTTTATATATACTAATATATGGCATCACATATAATTTTATTAAATATATGTGTTAAAATTTAAACGAAAAATTCCATCACTTTTAGATATAATTATATATAAACATATATGGTAAAAACTAACAAAAAAAAAACAATTATGTAATTACCAGAAAAGAAACAAAAAAGGAAAATTTAAAGTATTTAAAGCAAAAAAAAATATTGTGAAAAAATTAAAAGTAAAAAAACTTAGAAAAGCTACAATTAAAAGCAGAATTTCAAATATAATAGAATAATTAATATTTCATGAGTATAAAAAGATAATCTTAAAAAGCCATTAAAAGCCCAAATATTTTTAAGAAAAAGCTATTTGAATGCTCTAAATCGTAAAATCCAAAGAAATCAAAAACAAAAACATAAAAACCCGACGAAAAAAGTTTATAGATAGTCATATATAGCTTGATATGTTTATATATAATTATATATGTGGCCATATGTAACAATATATATTTACATCTATACTAATTTTTACGAAAAATTATTACTACACATAAGTTGATATTTTTTATTTTTTTATATATACTTGATATAGCTTAATATGAGATCATATATACTCTAATATATAGATATATAGGTATATATGATGCAATAAAATCCAACTAATTCTATCACTTTTATATATGATTATATATAAATAATATATGGTAGAAATTAACCCAAAAAATCTATTACTTTTATAAAGGGTCCGCCATCTAACGTTTTTTTTTTTTCAACTAGAGCTTATTTCGTGAATGGTAACACTTAGCTCATTTCTGATTTGACAGATAATTAGTTTTATAATTCCGCTGAACGAATATGGTTGTGTATACTCTTGAACAACGCTGGGAAATATTGCGACATTACTTTGAAAATCATGGTAATGTTGCAAAATGTGTGCGAAAATTGCGTACGGATTTTGTAAGAAGAGAAGCACCGTCAGCTCCGTATGTTCGTTACCTTGTGAAAAAAGTGAAAGAAACTGTCATCCTTATCGATAAACCAAAGCGTGAAAAGCCAAAAACAGTGCGTACACCCGAGAATATTGCTGCTGTGACATCAATTCACCGTCGTTCTCAACAATTGAACATTTCGGAGACATCATTGAGACGAATTTTGTATAAAGACCTTGGTATGACGCCATACAAAGTCCAATGACTATTATTTGTGGGATGCCGTCAAAGATAAGTGTTACGCCAACAAGCCAGAGACAATTGACGCTTTAAAGGACAATATTCGTGAAGCCATTGGTGAAATACAGCTGCACACAATCGATAATTCGATAATGTGCTTAAAAATTGGACCGATCGCGTAGGCGATGAATGAAATTATTTTCCATTATTAACCGGAAGGATTGTACTTTCAAATACAAAAAGAAATTTGATAAAATATTCAGTAGTTTTTTTTTAAAGCATTTTCAAAAAAAAAGTTATTTGGCGGACCCTTTATATACTTATCAGAAAAGACAAAAAAAGGAAAATTCAATGTATTTAAAGAAAAAAAAAATATTGTAAAAAAAGCAAAGGTGAAAAGTTAGAAAAGGTGCAAAGTTCAGAGTTATATATTTATGAGTTAAACAATCATTTAAATTCAGAAAATCGTAAAAAAACAATTATAATCTCATAAGCTTAAGAATCTTTGAAAAATCCAAAAAAGTATAATAACATAGAAAAGAAAAAAACAATAAAAACACGATTACTTTCACATATAATTGTATATGGCATCACATAAAAGTCAAATTAAAATCACATCTAATTTAAAAATCCTTTGATTTATATATAAGTTTTCATTATAATTTGAAATGTGAAACAAGTCCGGATTTCCAAACCATTTTGAAGGATTTTATGAAGTTACATCACATTGTATCAAATTATATATAAATTGATCAAATTTGATAGAACGATTTTTCGGATCAAATTATAACAGATGAAGTCCCATGCGATCACATGAGATAAGGTTATGTTTGGCATTTTTTGGATCAACTAAGATATAATTTGATATGAACTTATATATATGACTATATCTGCTTATATATACCCATATCGGAACTTTTTTCATCGGGAAAGTAAAAAATTGTAATTTGTCTTCTTCGATAATTATCTATAAACATATATGGTAGAAACAATAAAAAATTGTCTCACTTTTACATATAATTGTATATGGCATCACATATTAGTCAAAATTCATTATTATTTGGAATGTGAAACAAAATAGAAGTGCGGATTTACAAAGAATTTTATGAATTTATATCAAATTTTATTAAATTGTATATAACTTGATCAAATTAAATAGAACCATTTTTCGGATCAAATTATATCAGATGAGATCCCATGGATTCTCATGAGATAAGGTAATGTATGTCATTTTCGGATAAGATATGATGTGATATATATATGACTATATATAATTATATATACCTATTTCGTAACTTTTTACATCGGGAATGTAAAAATTTTGTAAACAAAAGCCATTAGCCTTAAAATAGGCCACAATTTGTTTAATTTTTTATATATTCTTTTTTTTTGCATATTTACCACTACCACTGTTTAAAACATTGTTTAAAAGTGTTTATAAGCCTAAAATTGCATTTCAAAAATATTTATTATGATATTTTTATTGTATTTTATAATTCAACCATGAATTATAAACCACAAAGAAAATCTTTTAACATGATTTCCTTTTTTTTTGTTGTTGTTTGTTTTTCTATATAAATTTGCTTTCATTTTGCTTTCAATATGACCTTAATTTTATTTATGCCATTTAGGAAAATCTTTTAAATCAAATTTCAAATAAAGAAATATTATATTTAATTATTTAATTATAGAATTAAGAAAAATCTTTTAAATATTTTATTTTTATTAGTAAGTAAATATTTATATTTAATTGTTGGTTTTTGAGGTCAAAATTTAAGTAAGATTTTTACTTACAAAAGTAGTATTCATTTGCGTCTTACCTAAAATGAAACACAAAACAAATATTTATATTAGTATAAATTTGTTAAATTAAAAAATTTAGTTTGTAGAGAAGAGTAACAAATGGAATTTTTATCAAAACTTTTCTTTTAGAAATTTTTTAGATTTATAGAAATCTAAGGGCCAGCACTTAAAAGGTATACAGAAAAAATTATTGTCAGTAACATTTCAATCAAACTTTTGTTTGACTTCAAATTTAATTTCAATTAAAAATTTAATAACATCCGAGCAAAACCACACTCAGGGAATTTCTGCTTTAAAAATATGTAGTTGTTTGGGTTGTAATACAGTTTCTTTATTTTCAATGAAAATATCAGTCATTTGTAAAACAAATTAATTTTTTACTAACTTCGTAGTTCATTTAAAAAACAAACCACATCAAATGACTGTTATGATTTTACATTAATTTTTTACAGTAGTTTTTTGTTATTTAAACAAATAAATGTTTGTTTATTTTTTACTAACATTTTTTGAACATTAAAAAACAAATGACAATGTTAGTTGAATTTACTGAAATGTTAGTCGTCCTTTCTTTAAGTGAAAATTCATTTGTTTTTAACTACATTTGCAGTGGTCTTTACCTACATAGTATTCTAAGTGCACACATTACCAAATCATGGGTAAAGTAATGTATCGCCATAGGGCTTCACGCATTACATTACACCTTACTTCACTGATGAATTTTGCAGGCGATGAGCCTAAAAGTAATGGGTGGAGTCATTACCTTGTAGGGGGTAATTTAACTGGTTACTTATATGGTTACTTGGTGGGATAAAGTAATTTGTCCATAAATAGATTTTCATAAACAAATAAATGCATAAAAAATTATTTTTACAGATATTTTTTTTTTTAATTAAATAAATAACTTTTTTTTTCTTTTATTAAATAAATTACGAGGTCATGCTGGAATTCGAATCTGGGGTCTCTGGTATTTAACAATTAGCTAGGCGAGAACTCTACCAACTGAGCTATCGATACATATAATATTTTATTGCTTCAAATGTAAATGAGTTGTTGTGTTTCGTGTTTTCGTTCGTGATATCAAAAATATACATCTTACCCTCATGCTTACAAAAAATCACCAAGTAATGTGTCTATAAGTAAATTTTCAAAATATATGTTAACAATTACTTTACGTTTATAATTCATGCATTATCTAATTGATGATCGGTAAGTCATTATTTTATGTTTTGAAGTAATGTAAAATGTAATGAGGTATCATCGCAAGGTAATCCATTGTTGGAAAATAATGATACAGGTAAGGAGTACGCATTACAAGGTAATGCATTACATTATCGCACCCATTACCAAAGTTTTGCTGGGTATCTATTAAATGTTCTAACATAATGACAACAAATTGAAAAGTTTGCCTTCATTTAAAAAAATCACCAAAATTGAAAAAACCCTTAACTCAAAGAAATAAAAGTCAAAATTGAAATAAAATCTCTAAAGTTAAAAAAAAAATCGCTAGAATTTAAAAAAATCTTCAAAATTTGGAAAAAAATAAATAAAAGCGGCAGAATTTAAATAAATCTCATCAATATAAAAAAAAAATCATCAAAAACTTAAGAAGCCCAAACTGAAAAAGTCGACGGTTTTACAATAAAAAATGGTATATTGACATTACCATAGTCACATACGCTACAGTCGTACGTTTGAATGAGGCGAGAAACAAGGAAACATATATATTTTTTTTTATTTCTTTGTATTATTGTGTACACGGAAAGAATTTCTTGCACAAGTTTTATTGGAATTTTTTCACTAAACTGATGAAGTTTTCTTCACAATGTGAATGAAAAATTTCTTAAAACATTATGTAAAAGCTTCATAGCTTCAATGAAACTTTTTTTAATGAAACTTTTTCATTATTCGTATTAAATTTTAAATAAATAACAAAAAAAAAAATGTTCACCACATTCTACAATATGAAAAACTGCATTAATTGAATCAAGAGTTTCAATGGACGAGTTTTAGTGACACTTCATAAATCTAATGCAAAAATTCATTGATATCATGCAGAGAATTCTCTCAGTGTAGAATGTAAGATACTCTATATTTAGTAAAAATGAGAAAACAATCAAACTACATGGTCCCTTAGATATACGTACCTAAAGAGGTTGACGTGATGTGACAAAAATAAAAGTTATCTTTCAAAGCTCAAAACTCTGCGAATTAAGCCAGACATTTTTGATTTAAACGGTTTTTAACATGATTTGCAATATTAAGTTTGTGTTACAATTTTCTAAATAAGTAACATATTTTAGATTTTCTTTTACATTCCATAGCGTGAATGAATCGTGACTTTACGTAACGTGATGAGATACAAATTTCCTATTTACCAAATTTCAGGTGTATTTTTAAAATATATATATTTTTTTTATTCATAGAACTAAAAAAATATAAAATTTATGTAACGACATTATTTTTGCAAATTTTGAAGTTAATTCAATTACACAGGCCAACAAGTTTTCCAACCCTGATACGTTAGTATAATTTTCTAAAGGTTTGATGTGTGTTAAATACGAACCGATTGAACTTTCAGATTACGTAAAAAGTTTTGTAAATAAAGCTACATTAGCGATGTCATAACGTTCCAAATATAGGGAATAACCGTCTTTTTTAAAGCTTTAGGTTAATATAACTCAAAAATCTGGAGTGATTTTTGCTTAGATTATCAGATTTCAAAATATATATTACACCACCAAAAATATAAAAATACAATAAAAAAATTGTTTGCCATATGTTAGAATTAAAAAAAAAAAAAAATACGCGATTATTTGGAAATCGCTAATTTTTTGCCGGGTTAATGATATTTAGTTATGTGATTTATTTGCAGGAAATCATATTAAATACTTTAAAATTCTCAAAATTAAAAATTTTATATAAGGATGCTTTTGAAGTTATGAAAATTTTGTTTGCTCCGCAAAATTTAAAATCCTTTAAATTTGTTATTCGTTTTTTTCGATTTTAGTATTAAGCTCTTTAAAATCTTTTATTTGATATACGTTTTGGCGGAATTGATACAGCGCTTAAGTTGTCACAAAGCCAAAATATGTTTGGAAAAACTGCTGCTGTATTCGCTATGAATGAAAAAAATTAACTTTTTGGCTATTTATTAAACGTTTTCGCACCTAACAATGTGCTCAAGCTATGTTTTATTTTATAAAAATATGCGAAACATAATAATTAAAAAGTTATCTTTTTCTATTGCAGGCAACTGAAGATTTGGGTGATGATAATGAAACAATTGTATTGTCTGTCAAGAAAATGATCAAACGTTTTTTAAAAGCAACAAATAAAATCTAATATGACAATATCAAATTAGACTTTTGGTCTTGAGGTAGAACAGTATTCTAACTAAATATTTAAAATGCAGAAAATCCGAAAAACTATTTTTGTATTTTTAATACAAAATTTAAAAACATTTTTGAACAATTAGCATACCAAGGCTCTTCTCAAGAAACACTGTTTGCTGGGATATATGTTGTTTTTACAAATTGTAATACAACAAACAAACATACATGTACTGACATACAAAGAGTTTCGATATGTAAAAACTGTTGTTTTTCAAGTAGTTTGATCTGGTAACCCTTATTATGAGTTACCAGATAACACAGTTCATACAGTGAGGAAGACAAAAAGATTCTCATAGAGTTTAGTTTGTCTGTTGTATGTAATATCTCGATTTAAGTTAAACCAATTATCTTTTTCTATTACAGACAACTGAAGATTTGGGTGATGCCAATGAAACAGTAGTATTTATTGTCTATCATGAAACTGATCAAACTTTTTGAAAAGAAATAAATAAAATCTAATATGACAATATCAAAATAGATTTTTGGACTTGAGAAAGGAGAATATTCTAACTAAATATATGAAAATATGAACATAATAATTAAATTTCGTTAAATTTTTAAAAAGTTCATAACATTTTTTAGTTTTTTAAAAAGCGTTTTTGGCTAGGAGGTGCTGTTTACAAAGTAACTCAGGTCACGCAATACGCTAGCTAATGTCAAATACAATTGTAAATATACAATTGTCAAGCTTCAATAAGTTCGTCAACTCTCCATCAGGTGGCGAGCAACAACTGTTCTAAGACTTATAATCTCGCGCAATTACAGTGTTGCCATGTCTGAAGCCCTTCATCTTTCCCCACCTTTCATCTCTATACTATCCCTTTCCAAAGAAAGAAACACACTAAATATAGGAAGTATTTTCTGAGTGTTGCCTCTCTTTTAAAAAAAAAAAAAAAAAGTTTGAGATGATCCCGAAATTGGTGCGCTGACATCAACTTGGTATACCTCAGGCTATATGAAATTACACCATTTTTCGAATACTTTTCTCAAAACTCAATTCCATTAAACGGCGCAAAAACCCTATGGAAAAAACTGCAAAGTTTATAAAACGGAGAATTTCGGTTTCAAACTTTTCGCCGAAATTACTTTTTCAGTGACTGTACGTATCTACCAAGTCTAGTGAGTCCATTTTGTATTGTTTTGGATCTAAAAGTTAAAAACCATGAGCAAAAAATAAAATGAATAAAAAAACTCTTGTAAGTTTCAAGTAATTTCTTAAATTTTTCGATTTTCAAATGCCCATTCTTCTCTTTTGGTGCAGACGTTTCAACGTGCAATTTTGCACGTCATCTCATTTCTAAAACAGTGTTCTTTTGCGACCCAGTTCATTTAACGGCTATATTTTTTTTTATTGAAAAAAGATAAATTAAATTATCTGCAATCAAAATCTTGACTGCAATCGTGAATAAAGATATTGCGGAAAAATGTTGTCCAGAGTTGCCAAATAATTATTTGAAAAAATGATTTTTTGACCTTTTTTGATGGAACTTTTTCAAAATAATTTCAAAATTTAAAATGCCGAATCTTTTATATTTTTGTTTGTTATGTTAATACAAAAATATGAAAATGTATTTCTCTGCTAGAAATTAGTTCATCGATTGTATACAATTTTTGAAATTCGTACCGATAAAACGATGAACTTTTCAAATACACAGAGTATAAAATATTCCAAAATTTATTCCGTTTTCACTCAATACATAAATATTGGATGTTTTTTTTTATTAAAATGCTACTAAACTTATAAAAAAAATATATCGTCAGGGTTGTTATATTGCAAATGCTAAAAAACAACGATATTTTTATAAAAAAATTAAAATTTTTTTTTTTTTTTCATATATATTTGAACAAAGATTTTTGAATAAAGAAACAAAATTAAAATTTTTAAAATAGCTTTAACCGTAAATGATTTATAAGCTATCACAGTTTCAACTTTAGTTGTAAATTTTTCCAGTAGAGGTCGCCCTTAGGCAAAAATAACTTAAACAAGTTCTTAAGAAAGCATGGCTTTATAAAGGGTCCGCCAAATAACTTTTTTTTTTTGAACTCCTGAACCAATTGGACTTTGTATGGCGTCATACCAAGGTCTTTATGCAAAATTCGTCTCAATGATGTCTCCGAAATGTTCAATTGTTGAGAACGACGGTGAATTGATGTTGATGGCGCTTCACGCACACTTTCTGCCACAGCAGCAACATTCTCGGGTGTACGCACTGTTTTTGGCTTTTCACGCTTTGGTTTATTTTTGTTTTCTTTTCGTTAGACCAACACTCAGGGGATGCCCCCTATAATGCAATGCATTGTGTTGATATCAGGAAATTAGGTTATGGGGAGGAGGAAAGAGGGAGTAGTGTTTGTGAATATTTGATTTGAATTTCGCTACATTGTAAGTGACAGGGAAGACCTCCGCGGGGAGTTTATTCCACATACGGCTAGTACGGCTGATGAACGAATTTTCCCTGTAATGCGTTGTGCGGTTCACTGGACAATCGACTACAAACGGATGAGCTCTGCTAGATAAGTGAGTGTTTCGAATGAAAATACGGGCCCTGGGGATAAGTTCACTTATCTCAGCAGAACAGTTTCCATGGTAATATCGATAGAACAATGTTACACAACCCACATTCCGACGATGCTCCAATGAGGTAATAGAGCTTGATACCCTCTCGTCATTGATGAGCGCCGACGCCCTCCTTTGCACACGGTCCAGAAGCTCCAAAATAGACTTTGAAGCCCCTGCCCATATATGGGAGTTGTATTCCATTTTCGGTCGGATATAGGTGGTATAAATATTTTAAATACTGGAAAGTTTAGTTGAAAAATGTCCAGCGGACCTATGACGTGCCATTAATGAGTTAAGTATAGTCAACCTAGCCCTGTCCATCGTTCCTCTCATTTGACAAAACCTTGAGAAATACAAGGTATCTAATGTCGGTTTCAGCAGGTGTCGAAAATTTTTCAAGTACGTCATATATTCTTTTTATTTGTACATAAGTATTAAATATTTATAATATCCTCAAAGGTATACTTTTAATACTTCTTTACCTAAAAAATTTAATAAATTGATTTCTTTAGAAAAAAACATAATATAAATGAAAAAATTTTCTATAAACTTAACAAAATGAAAGGATTATCAGATTTACTCATAATATAGTTTCAAAAATAAAATAATAAAGGCTTATATAATAAACAAATTCAAAGATATCAATTTAAAACTAAAACTCTTAAGAAATAAATTAGAAAATACATAAGTAATAGGTGCTTACAAGGAAGGTATGGCAAGTCGTATACAGAGCAAATTATTGTCCATAAAATTTCAATTGAACTTTTGTTGTGAAAGTGTTCAATTAAAAGTTTAATAATATCTATAAAATGTTTAATTGAAAATGAATTTGGGGGACACAAAATATCCACTTTTTATAACCCATAATGACAACAAATTGAACAATATGACAAAATTTAAAAAAATATATTAAACTAAAAAAAATTCGTAATATGTAAAAAAACCAAATTAAAAAAAAAATACTCAAAAGTAAAAAAAATAAAATCTTAAAAATTTTTCAATTTTTTATTTTAAAGATTTTTTAAATCTTGGTGATTTTTTTAATGTATGCGAATTTTTTCAATTGTGGCGATTTATTAAATTTTGGCTTGATTTATCAAATTCTAGCGGTTTTCAGATTATAAGCGATTTTTAATTTTTGGCAAATTTGTCCAATTTAAAACCTTTTTTTTAAATGTTAACATATTTTTTTGCAATTTGTGGCGATTATTTTCTAATTTTCTAATTTTTGTATTTTTTTTTTTTTATAATTTTTGATTACATATCATTAAATAATTACAAATTATTTGAATTGAATTTACATCAAGCACGTATAACAAATATTGATATAGAACCACCTGACGTTGAGGAGATTCAATCTGCAATTGCCTCTCTAAAGCATCATAAGGCTCCAGGGCCAGACTCTCTCCCCCCCTGAACTGTTGAAAGCAGACTCCTCCACCACAGCCAATTATTTAAAACACTTATAGTGTATTTCTGGACCAACAAGCATCTACCGGATGAACTCAAAGAAGGGCTAATAATAAAGATTCCAAAAAAGGTAATCTGACTGAGATGAAAAACTGGAGAGGTCTGACCCATTTTAACATGACAATAAAATCATAGCCCACATTGTGAACAAACGAATTGCTACAACTATTGAACCTCAACTTCGCAACGAACAATGTGGTTTCAGAAGAGGTAAATCATGTGTAGATCATATATGTAGCCTTCGAATAATAGTAGAGGAATCTGTTGAATGGAGATCTCCATTATACTTGCTATTTATAGACTTTGAACGTGCATTTGATACGTTACACCTACCGGCCATATGGAACGCTTTAAGATGCAAAGGGATTCCAGAACCTCTGATACAGCTCGTTAAATGCTTATCTGATAATGCATCCTGGTGAGTACTAAACGAGGATCTTATAAGCAACAAATTTCCAGTGGAAAAAGGTATGAGACAAGGTTGTATGCACTCACCTCTTCTTTTTAAAATCGTTTGAGAAGTTGTAATGGAACAATCGATGAAAGGTGATTGTGTCATTGCTTTTGGACTGCAGGGCAAATTAGACGATCTTGCTTACGCCGACGACATCTGTCTCCTCTCACACAGCTACAACAGTATGCAAACAAAGCTTAATATCCTTGTTGAGAATGCATCCAAAGCTGGTCTAAAAGTTAACATATCGAAGACAAAAACATTACACGTCAACACCAACAATACAGAGCCATTAAAAATTTTTGAAAACTCACTCATAGACGTCGACAGCTTCTGTTATCTCGGCAGCATAATAACAACTTCGGGCGGTAGTAAGGAGGACATAGCTTACCGCATTGCAAAGGCTAACCAAGCATATGGCGCACTTAACAAATCACATAACTCTTCGCACAAAAATCAAACTTTTCAATTATAATGTGAAAGCAGTATTATTATATGATTCCGAAACTTGGAACATCAGTAGAGAGGACACAAATGCGCTCCAAATATTTGTTAACCGTTGTTTGCGAAGAATATTACGTATTTTCTGGCCTCAAATAATCTTTGACAAAAAACCCAATACGACTGACATACGAGTAAAGAAGATGAACTGGCTGGGCCATACCTTCAGAAAAAGCCAAGATGACGTTAGCAGAAAGGCCCTAGACTTCCATCCCCTGGGCAGCCGACGTAGAGGAAGACCTGCTAACACGTGGAGACGTCAAATAGAATCCCAACTCAGTACAGCCAGAATGACATGGAGGGAAGCGAAACGAGACGCTGAAGACAGAATTCAATGGAAATCATTTGTACTGGCCCTTTGTTCCAACTAGGAATTACAGGATTATATAAAGGGTCCGCCATCTAACGTTTTTTTTTCAACTAGTGCTTATTTCGTGAATGGTAACACTTAGCTCATGTCTGATTTGACAGATAATTAGTTTTATCCTTCCGCTGAACGAATATGGTCCGTATGTCCGTTAACTTGTGAAAAAAGTGAAAGAAACTGGCATCCTCATCGATAAACCAAAGCGTGGAAAGCCAAAAACAGTGCGTAGACCCGAGAATATTGCTGCTGTGGCAGAAAGTGTGCGTGAAGCGCCATCAACATCAATTCACCGTCGTTCTCAACAATTGAACATTTCGGAGACATCATTGAGACCAATTTTGCATAAAGACCTTGGTATGACGCCATACAAAGTCCAATTGGTTCAGGAGTTCAAAAAAAAAAGTTCTTTGGCGGACCCTTTATATATATATTTGAACTGATGCTACAACTTCCTTAATAAGACCAAATTCAATTAAACTTTAAACGTTTTTTTCGTTTTAACGTTTGCCAACATTTAACGTTTGTCAATTATTATTTCATAACAATCTAGCATGCTTTAACCAGAATTTAGATTGCAATAATAGAAGAATTTTTTGTGTGTTAATTTTTTAATTGAATAACAAATTTATACATTTTAATATGAATAGTCCATTTCAGTAAGTACAAAGTCCAATTGGTTCAGGAGTTCAAAAAAAAAAAGTTCTTTGGCGGACCCTTTATATATATATTTGAACTGATGCTACAACTTCCTTAATAAGACCAAATTCAATTAAACTTTAAACGTTTTTTTTCGTTTTAACGTTTGCCAACATTTAACGTTTGTCAATTATTATTTCATAACAATCTAGCATGCTTTAACCAGAATTTAGATTGCAATAATAGAAGAATTTTTTGTGTGTTAATTTTTTAATTGAATAACAAATTTATACATTTTAATATGAATAGTCCATTTCAGTAAGTTTTTGTAAAAAAAAAAAATTATAACTTTTGCTTACTTTGAACATAATCTCGGAATTTTTGATTTCATAAGTGATTTTATTTAAATTCAATTTTTTTATTTAATTTTAATTAAAACTAAATAAAATTGTAATCAAAACTATATCACATTTTAATGTTTATTTCCACTTAGTTTTTTTTTTTTTAACTTTTAGTTTAGCTTTTCAGCTTTTGTTTCTATAACTGATATTTTAACTTTATATTTTGAAATTTATTTATAAAAGAGATTTTTTTTGTGCTAAAAAACTTTTTTTGCATGTCATTAAATCCATTAAAAACAACACTAAACATACTCCAGGGTATGTGGAAGTTAACAAAAAAGTTTTTTTTTTATATTAACAGAATAGTATACAATGGAGACAGAATGACAGAATTGTGAAAAAATAGTTTTTCAACTATTTTTACGAAAGAAATATTTTTGTTAACTTTTATTTGGCTACGGCTTAGGAAAACTTTAAAAATTTGTAAATTTTCTAATTTTAAATGATTTTTATATCTGTAATAAATCCGTGTTCGATATGTTTTAGTTATACGTTACACAATATTGTTATTTTGTCCCACTGTTCCAACCGTGCATAATGTTTAATGTTTAAAATACTTTATCAATATGTCGTACGTACTTTGTTTTTTTGTACTTGCCAGAATATGTATAGACACTTTTGTACCTATTACATACAAAAAAGTAGCACAAATGTCAATTATTATAATGACATTTTCATAAACTTACATAAGTACATGAGAAAGAGAAACACGTTAAGATAATTTTGCAAATACGATAGTGTTAAGCGAAAAATGCTCAATATTTTATGTGTGGTGGATTTTTCTCTCTTTATTTCATTAATATTGTTTTCATAAATTTAATGAAATATTATAATACAGCCAATGGGAAGTTTTATAAAATAAATGAATTTTTTCATTATATAATGATTTTTTTACTGTTAATAAATGCTTCAATATGTTTATGAATTTTTTTTGGGATCTGGAAAGCATTTGTTGCCAGCACTTGTAGCACTTGTTAAAGAGACTTGCCAGCGGTGGCCCGTTTGTATGTTTGTTTCACATCTCCGATAGGGTCAAGTATCTGGGAGTTGTTCTTGATAGGAAACTATCCTGGAGAGACCATATTGAGGAAAGAGTGAAGAGGGCCCACATATCGTGGGTCGTCTTTAGAAGGGCAATAGGATCTAAATGGGGTCTGAATCCCAGGATGACACACTGGCTATACATTAGCGTTGTCAGACCTATACTGACGTACGCATCTGTAGTATGGTGGACATCGATGAGATTTGGCTCGTATGTGGGACTATTGTAGAAGATACAGCGCCTATGCTGTTTGGGCATTAGTGGCGCAATGAGAACCACTTCTACTAGGGCTGTCGAGACTATTCTGGCAATTCGCCCAATTGAGGTACAGGTGAAGTACGAGGCCGCATTGACTATGATGCGGCTGAGGGCTACCGGGGAATGGGACAATAATGGCCATATTACCGGGCACCGTACTATTTCGAACCAATTGCCAGGGTATTGCGTCCCAGAATGGGACTGCGACAAGGATTTCAGAGAGGTCTGTCACGACGCTCTGTGACACGTTAATCCCGGACAGGCAACCATGGTTAAATGGGACCTTCTTGAGGAACCAACCGGGGATCCACTTTTACACGGATGGATCAAAACTGGATGGGAAAACGGGTCTGGGCTTCTGTAACGCTGACTTCAATGTACGTAAATGCTTCCGTCTTCTTGACCATAACACTGTACTACAGGCGGAGGTCACCGCGATTACGGAGTGCATTAAGCAGGTGAATATCATGGGCTTGACCGGTGATATTGTGATTTTCACGGATAGCCAAGCGGCCATCCGGGCTTTATCTACGGACTCTGTGGGATCAACGACGATACTCAGATGCAAAGGGGAAATTAACGATTTCTCTTCACGGGGACGCATTGAGATTATATGGGTGCCGGGACACTGTGGTATAGCGGGGAACGAAGTGGCTAATGATTTGGCTAGGGGAGGATCTTCCCTGGAATTAGTCACTTTGGAGAACGCTAAACCTTTTCGAGCTCTCAAGGCGGAGCTGGTAGAATGGGCTGACACCATGCATAGGACCATCTGGGAAAATGCGGGTGTTGGCAGGACTACAAATATTCTCTGGGGCAACCCGGACAAGGACAAGACAAGGAAAATTCTGAATCTCAGTAGGAAGGAACTGAGTCGTTTGATGGAAATCCTCTCGGGACACTCGACACTTAGGGCCCATCTCCACCGTATTGGTAGGGCGGACTCGGAAGTGTGCAGGGCCTTTGGGGAAGACGAGGATACCTTGAAACACTATCTCTGTGAATGCACGGCATTTGCCGGGATCCGGGTCGGAATACTATCCAGTGACCCAATACCCACATTGGGGGATCTTAGGGGCATAGAATGGAAGAAGTTGAGGACTTTCGTCAATGCGACGGAGTTCCTGGGATAGTAAGGAGACATAGGACATAGAACCGATTGTTTAGAGCGCACAACAAGCCGACATTCTGGCTTAAGTGTAAGTCCTCAGGGACTTGAGTCGGTTTAGGGAAGTAATTCCCTTCTCCGAATCCTCTTTTCGACCTAACCTAACCCCTAACCTGTATGTTTGTGATTGCAAAACAGCGTTTTCCCGTTAGAGAGTTAAATGGTATTTTTATTTGCTTGATTTTAAGTGAATTTGTTTTCGGTGTAAGGAATTTTGTGTTGGTTAAAAACTATATTCGTAGACATTTATGTATATAACAAATTATTAATGAAATTTAAAGATAAATAAACAAGATTGACATTTCTTTTTCTTTATTTTAGTATTTTGTGTTGATTTAAATTTACACAAAATTTATAGTATCAAATGTTTAAACAAATTTACACATATGTGAATTTAAAAGTTTTCCAACGCTACCATGACAAATTAATATTAACAATATGTATTACCTATTTTTAGGCTGCAGAGTTAAATGTATGAATTTATTTGTATTTTTAGATTATACTCTTAGGCTTAATAGCTTAAAACATTAATTAAAAGCATTATTAGTTGTTTAGTTTTATAATTACATTAGAAAAAATGAAAAACTATATTGATATATTAAATCCCTGTAAGCACTAAAAAGTTTTATAATTAATGAAAATTTATGACATATTTGCAGGGGATTATAACATTAAATAAAAACTGAAATAAAACTAAATATTTAAATTTTGGAAATATTAATGCGACTCTAGTATAAACTCTTTACATCAATAATGATTTTAATCTGTAATTTTGATTTATTCTGTAATCTGAAAATCAATATAGTAATTCTGTTTAAAATTCAGTTATCACTTTTTCATTATATTCTTTTTCATTTTATCGCTCTTTTAAATATGCAAACGAGTTTAACCCACTATATTTTTTACAACGTTTGTTTTCAATATATATTTTTTATTTTTTTTTCGATTTGATGGCATAAAAGTTGTACATGCTTTTGACATTGCAGTTTCTCCTTAAGTTATGCAACGTTTTTTTATAATTAACATGCTTAAAATATGCAGTGAAACATTTTTGGAAAACTCCTACTTTTACAATGTTTTACAATAAAAACAAAGGTTAACATTACATGCAGATTTTTCATATGAAAGTATTTTATACATTTTCTTTGTATTAGCATTTTTAATCTAAAAGTATGCAATAATTAATTTGTGAAAAAATTTACTTCAATAGAAAAACTTTCAATAAAATAATTAATTTTTAAAATTTAAAACAAAATGGTTTAAAAATTTGAACTAAAACTGAAAGCTTTTAAAAACTTTTGACCTTTCAGATAATGCTCTTTTAAATTTCATTGAAATTGGTGTTTCTATACTCCTAGTAAATATGAAGTTTACATATTTTTTCTTTTTCCAAAATTCGTTCTAGTTCGCGTTTAATCGCTGCTCAAAGTTGGGGGGTTTTAACAAATTTGTAAGAAATATACAATGTTTAAATTATCATAACATTTCAACGCATCAATAAAAAATTTAAAAATTTGGTGTCATTTTAAAAATCGGATCCTCGTCTTTAAACCGTGTTGCACAAAAGTTAACGAAAAGAATAACGATATTAAAAAAAAAAATTTACTTAATTCGCGAATATCTCATCTCTAAAAACCCATAATTACTTTTAATGAAATTTTTTTTCCAATTAACTCAAAGTATCATTTATAACATAAAAAAGAAACAAAGGTGTTCAAAAATAAACGGAATTTTTCGAAAGTATCTTTGATATTTAATATAAAACTTTGTAAATTAATATCCCAGCAAAAAATAGTGCTTATCCAGAATCGCTTCCGGAAGGCATTATTTAATTACGAAGCGCTTTCAAAGCAAATAAAGAAGGCATGATTTTTGTTCGCGATGTCCCACTTGGTATGTCTCTTTTAAGCACGTGATAAGCGGTTCTTTCATGTGCTCTTAGAAGCAATAAATTCATGCGTTCTTTAGCAATAAGGAGCGCTTTTTTTGTATGCCGACAACATTAATGATTTCTTTATTGCTTCATTGCATTCTGGGAAGCACTACAGAATGCCTTCCATAATTGCTTTATAGAATGCAAGGCGGTCGCCTACGCCGATGATGTGGCGATAGTGGTAAGAGGGAAGTTTCCGTCTACGCTTAGGGATATTATGCGATATTTTTCACAGGGGGAACAATGATCCCGATCTTGGGCCTGTAATCCTGGACGGTGTGGAAATCCATCTTTCTGACAGAGCCAAGTATCTTGGCGTGATTCTTGACAGGAAGTTGTTTTTCAAGCACAACGTTCAGGAAAGGGCGCGGAAGGCGGCGATTGCTTTCCTACTCCTGTAGGAGGGCCATTGGAGCGCGATGGGGATTTAGCCCCAAGGTGGTTCATTGGCTGTACACTGCGGTAGTTCGCCCTATTCTTTTATACGGGTTCATTGTTTGGTGGCCCGCATTGGATAAGACAACCTACTTGGGATATCTGAGAAGGGTACAGAGGATGAGCATCACGGGGGCACTCCGTACTACACCAACGGATGCATTGGAGATCATATTGCATCTTGTACCCTTGGACATACTGGAGAAGCAGGTAGCGGCTGACGCGGCCATAAGACTACGGTCGATTTCGCAATGGGTGGGTAATGGATTTGGTCACGGTGCGATTCTGGGGGAAAATTTTCCACAGAATGTGGATCATGTAACTCCAATGACGGCGTATGAACGTCTCTTTGCGTCCATATACCGACCAGGGATTCCTGGGCGGGTGGGGTGCCGGCAAGGTGACGTGGCGTCAATTTCTACACGGACGGATCGGGGCTCGGGGTGCGAGTCGGTCCGAGGAGCTCGGTCTGGAACTCGCTCTGAGGCTGCCCGATCACTGCAGCGTTTTTCAGGCTGAGGTGATGGCGATAGGTGAGGTTGCCGCTTTGCTCGGACGGAACGTCCTGTCCACGACGAGCGTTAACGTCTTTTCTGACAGTCAGGCCGCGGTAAGATCCCCGCGGTCAACGTCTCTCACTACGGTAACTGCCCTTAACTGCCGCGCATCCTTGGATAAGATGGCCAAGCAGTTCGACATTCGACTCTTGTGGGTCCCGGGGCACAGGGACATACCAGGCAACTGTAGAGCTGATGAGCTTGCAAGGCTAGGAACCACCCTGCAAGTTCCTGCGGAATTTGCTGGAGTTGGTGTTCCCCTAGCAACCTGTAAGCTAAACAATCGGCTCTACTCCGAGAGGGCGACTGACCTTAGGTGGGCTAATGGCGTGACTTGTGTGGTGACAAGGCACATCTGGCTGGCTCTGGATCTGGGGTGAACGAGGGCGCTCCTGTCGCTTTCCAGGGGGGAAATCTCTGACATGGTGGCGAGATAACCGGCCACTGTCTTATTGGCAGACACGCTAGTAGGTTGGGGGTGTTATCGCCTGACTTCTGTAGGAGCTGCGGGGACGAGGAGGAGGAGGAGAGTATTGAGCACTTTCTCTGTTCATGTCCTGCGCTGGCGCTACGTAGGAGGGCCTCGCTCGGATCGGCGTTCTTTCACGATCTTGGGGATCTTTAAGGTGCTGGTATTCCGCACCTCCTTAGCTTCGTAAGGAGCTCTAATTGGTTCAACGGTGGAGTCTGATCGGTAATCCGTCAGTCTCGTGGCATTACAACGGACCTCAGAGTCTAAGTGTGCTGGTGCTCACTGAGCCAGCTACCACTCCGACCTAACCTAAGGCGGTGAAGCGCTATTTTGAAAGCATACAAATGTACTTACTGCTTACCAAATCCAGGTTATTTTTTGCTGGGATAGTACCCTACAACAAATTTCCATAATTTTTTGCCACGCATGGGAATCGATATGCATGTTAAACAGGAGACAACATGTAGTTAAACTGCGTACTCAGATTTTCGTTATCACATCCTATGTTGAAAAAGGACATTTAAAGTTAAATTTTTAAACAAATTATTTAAATATTTGTACTCATTCAATGATGCCAATATGTATAAGCAGATGAAATATAATAATCTCCGCTATTCCATAAAATTATTAGTCGTAATATTTCAGGACCAACAGTTTTAAAAATGTCCTTTTTCAAATTTAACCCTTTGCAAATTAAGAACGTTGTTTTCAAATTTCGTTATCCTTTTCGCAAACAAAATTAATTTTTGTGCAACACTGTTTAAAGAGGAGTATTTGATGTTTAAAATAACACCAAATTTTTTTTTCCGCGAACGCGTTCAAAAGTTATGATAATTCCAACATTGTATTTTTCTAACACATTTGTTAAATGCCCCAACTTTGAGCAGCGATTAAACGCGAACTATATCGAATTTTGGAAAGAGAAAAACTATGTAAACTTTTTATTTACTTGGAGAATGTTTATACCAAGTTTTACTAAAATCAGAAGAGGGAGGTAATGTTGAAAATGTTGCTTTTTGTGCTCATAATTTTTAAAATGTCCCAGCTTTAGTTTCTCTAGGTTGTGCAAGAGTTTTGGATTTGTTTTAAAATTTGACTCCCTTACAGAATTCTTTAATTTAGGGAAACTTTATTTTATTTTTTTATTATTTTGATTTAATTAATTTGTATAACGTTTGCATGAATTGTGGCTGCATATCTTATATTATACAATTATTTTGGGATTTTAATTAACATTTTAAAACAATTATTTATTCTTTTCGCATTTATTTTATTAAAAGCAATATCCAACAAATGTGGTCAGACACTTTTTTTTTTTTTTTTGAAACAAAAACAAAAAAATATAATGAAATCCAAACCATAACAAAGTGTAAATGAATAATGGTCAATTAGGGTGAAAGTTCGAAAAAAAAAACGCATTTAAATAATTAATTGTATTATTTATTATAACATGCAATACACTCAAACTAATATGGCTGTAATTTATGACTTAAAAGAAAGTAAATACACAGAAAAAACTAAAAACGGGTTTCAATTAAAAAATTTATTAAATCAATTAATATTTTAATTGATTTTGCACCTATCACGGCAATGATACTATCAATTAAACCTTTTATTAAAATTAAGAAGGAAAAAAAAAAGTTATAAATAACTTCTACAAAAAAAAAATATGATACTCACAAAAGAAGTGTGTGATCTATACGTTGGTATGTGTGTTTTTTGCAAAGCTGAGTTTGTTTGTGTATGTGCTTGTTTTGTATTTGGTATTTTATACTGAAATTTTTCTATCTATGATAATTGCGTCTAAAATAAAATATGTATTTATATATTTAAAAGTCAATTAAAATATTAATTGATTCAATTAAATATTTGCTTACAAACAAATTAAATTAAATTCAAATCAAATCTTTAATTAGATATTTTAGATTGATAATTTTTTCTGTGTATAGAAAAAATAAAATCTGTAGGAAATTGTAAAAAATAGTTATATTTCAGGAAAATTGTTTTAGACTGGACTATTCTTTAAACGACCGCTAAGCGAGGCTTAGGTGTATTAATTTATTTCGAATCTTTATCATCTCTATTATTGAAGTATTAATTTGTATAATTTTAAATGTTCAATTTAAATTAATCACAAACAGTTAATTAACTTAATTAATATGAAAATATATAAAGCACTTAAAATAATGAAATATTCAATAGCATTTCTTTTTTTTATCCAAAAATGTATTTATAAAAGAATACATTATGATCTGGGTTAAATGAGATAGACAATATTAACTACAAACTCAAGTGTATTTGGAAGAACAATCAACCCACAAAACATTTTTAAATAATAATGGTTTCATTACTCAAAAAAAAAAATATTTGAATGTGTTAAATTTTAAAACACAATATTTTAAAAAAATATTTCCCAAATTTCTTTTGTTTAATCTTCATTAAATATTTGTGAGTATTAATATTTAATTTTTCTAGTGCTATGTTAAAATATGCTTAACTAAGTAGTTCTTAAAAAGTTTAAAACAAGTCATTTAATTTAAAATTTATAGTCTACTTTTAGGAAATATTTAAAATTTTAATATCTGGTAGTTTTTGGTATGAGTAAAATGTGTGTGTATTTGCTAAGGTGTTCGTTCAAAAAAATGTTAACACAGAAACAATTTAATAAAAAGTTAAACACAAAATGTATGGTCCTTAAAACCTGTTTTATTAATAAAAAATATATTGTAGTTTACAAGCAAAAAAAAAAAATTAAATCTGTTTTATTCTCCCTTTATAAATGTATTTACCTTTTCGGGAAACCCTCCCATTAAGGACTTTAAAGTACTTTCTGTAACCTTCTCTGATAGGTTGGGGGTGTTATCGCCTGACTTCTGTAGGAGCGAGGTTACGAGGAGGAGGAGGAGAGTATTGAGCACTTTCTCTGTTCATGTCCTGTGCTGGTGCTACGTAGGAGGGCCTCACTTGGATCGGCGTTTTTTCACGATCTTGGGGATCTTTCAGGTGCTGGTATTTCGGACCTCCTTAGCTTCGTAAGGAGCTCTAACTGGCTCAACGGTGGAGTCTGATCGGTAATCCGTCAGTCTCGTGGCATCACAACGGACCTCAGAGTCTAACTGTGCTGGTTCTTACGGAGCCGGCTACCACTCCGACCTAACCTAACCTTCTCTGATCAGATTTTCCATCTCTGATTAAAATCGTTTATGCAGTGGGACACCCTTTTTGTGGCCTTTAATTTTCTTTTAACAAGAGCTGACTGGTCTTAGCTCAGAGTAGTTTGGGGAATTTGCCTCCGTTTTTACAAAAGCTATGTTATTTGCTTCATACCACTCAACAAGCACTCTCTTGATGTACAGACAAAAAAAAATAAGTTAGTAGAAAAGTTAGTAAAACGAGTTGTAAATCAAGTATACTATTTTTCAGCAAAATTTTTTTGCTGAAATTGTGTTTTCAGCTATTATTTTAGTTATACTTATTCAGCACTTAACTGTTTTGAACTAATGTTTTACTAATATTTTACTAATGTTTTACTAATTTATTTTGGTAAAAATTTTTTTTTGCTGATAAGCACTTAATAGTGTGGACGATAACCAGATTGAAAGCCAAGATGTAGTGGAGGTAAGGAAAATGAGAAAATCTAATAAAATAAATAAAAAAAATTACAACTCTTGTAAGACATATCAACCATGGAAGATTTTTGTATCTGTTTTTCATATATAAGAAAAGAACGCCATTCATTGTGGATTAAAAAAACTAAAATTTTGTATTGTCACCGGCTTGTCAAAGTAATTATCTATTAATTAAATTTAAAAACAATATAAAATATTTAAATTTAGTAAATATTAAATGTGTATGTGTAAACTAAGCACCATATTCATAAAAAATATTAAACAGGATTTCAAACACATGTTAGTTAAAAAACAAATTTTAGTCTTTAAACTGTATTCATAAACGAATATTAACTTTTACACAAGGTTTAAAATAGGTATTTTAAGCTAATATTCGTTTATAAATACAGTTTTAAGGCTTAACATGTGTTTCGACTAAAATGTATTTAAAATCTGAATTAAGATGGTTATGAATACTGTCGTAAATGTTTATAGTGATTTTCAGTGATATTCATATAGCGTGGACTAGAACGAAAGACACTCATCTTAGGTAATGTTGTAACATATTGTCATACTACATTTATACTGCAACCAAACGCTAGAAGTCTTTGAAAACTTTTAGTTTTCGGCTTAAATTTTTTATGAAATTTGACAGCTATACAAGTAGTTTCTGAAAACTACTCGTTTATGGCTCTAAGAAGTGAGATCGAATAATTCCCGACACACATTATCACATACACTCAAATAAAAAAGTTAGTAAACTCAGCAAAAAAATTTTGCTGAGTCAGCAAAATTTTAGTCAGGAGGGTGCTTGCAAAAAAAATTGCTAATGTCAGCAAAATCTTTTGCTGATTTGTAGAAAATTTTTACTTAAGTTAATTTATTTTGCTGAAAATCATAAAACATATTTTTGTGATTCTTTATAAATAATTTATCTTTCAACTACTTACATCATTGGTTGTCTAAATAATGCTATATTTTAAAGGAACGCTAATGCAGCAGAGAATTATAGAAACGAAACGAAAAAATAACAAAACGTAACATATACAACCCTTTTTTTTGCAATAAGAAAAAGGAAACATAAAAATTTACCTAAGATGTATGTCTTTCGCTTTAGTCTGTCTACCTGATGTATATTTGTTATCAACTTGACAACTCAATTTGACTACAAATACAAGTTTAATCTTTTTTAAATTTATATATTTTATTTTGTCTTTTATTTAATTAATAGACAATTACTTTCACAAGCCGGTGAAAACGCAAAATTTAGGTTGTTCCAATCCACAATTTTGTTTTATGTATGAAAAACAGATACAAAATCTTCCTTGGTTGATTTTTTTAAGTGTCTTACTAGAGTTGTACTTTTTAGTATAATTTTCCTCGTCACTACTACATCTTGACATCTAATTCCTTCTGCGTATAACTTTTTATCTGGTTGTCGTTAACACTATTGATGTGCTAATCAGCACAATTTTTTTTAGCAAAATAAATTAGTAAAACAGTAGTAAAATATTAGTAAAACATTAGTTCAAAAAAGTTAACTAAAATTTTAGTTTAAAACATAATTTTAGCAAAAAATTTGCTGAAAAATAGTATATCTGATTTACAAGACGATTTACTAACTTTTCTACTAACTTATTTTTTGAGTGTAATTTTTTATGTTTGCCTTTTTAAATGCTGTAACGTATTGTAATACTACATTTATACTGCAACCAAACACTAGAAGTCTTTGAAAACTTTTAGTTTTCGGCTTAAAATTTTTATGAAATTTGACAACTATACAAGTAGTTTCTGAAAACTACTCGTTTTTTGCTCTAAGAAGTGAAATCGAATAATTCCCGACACAGATTATCAGATAACGTTTTTATGTTTAAAAGTAAACATTTTTAAAGTCGTCATATTATGTTAACAAAATATTAGCGAAATCGGATTATTAGTTTGTTTACAAATGGACTTTGAACAAAAAGTAAGGGGGAAAAGTAGCATTTAAAAAAAACCTTGAATTTCTTACAAAAAAAAATTGTTTAATTGTCCAGAACTCAAAAAATATTAATATTCTTTTTAAATAATTGATGGAGGCTACAGAAAAAGTTTCCAATACTGTCACTTTTTGTTGGAAATGTGTACTTTTATCAATTAGGGCGCTAAAGATGACATTACTCACTTCCTGCTCAGTTTAAATATTTTCCACACAAGAAACAATCTCAAGTCGTACACAAAAGCAGTTGTAAGTGAAAATATGGTTTTTTTTTTCGATCTCACTCAGTATAAATGAGGTACATATTATTTTTAAAAGAATCACAAAATAGGAATTTTTTTGCAAGCACCCCCCCTGACTAAAATTTTGCTGACTCAGCAAAATTTTTTGGTGATTTTACTATCTTTTTTTGAGTGTAGTGGCAAGATGCCATGTCATGCTAGAAGTATGTGAACATATTGTGTTGGCATATTAATGGAAGTAGTCTTTTTTTAAAAATACTTTTTTTTATATAAATTTCGGTTTTTATTGCTAATGTTGCTACAAATAACTTGCTCCTTTTTGCATATCAGGAACTTTTACTTTTTTTTTCTCTCAATGGTCAAGTTTCTCTTAAACCGTTGAATTACTTTTGCAACAGTCTGACGACTAACTTCTGACTCCTTGGATAACTTTTTATGTGTCCAAGCTCAATTTTGTCGAAAATATTTAATTATTTTCAAACGAACTCATCATTTTGTGAAAAATTTAAAAGACATCTTCTAGATTGCCATTAATTTATTTACTGATATATTTCTAAACGGCACTATGTTCAACAAAAAAAAAAAAATAAATGTTAAAGAAAGCTTATGATAAAAGTTTTAAGGAAAAACGCATGTTAAAATTTTTTCGAACGCATACCTTAGTAGTTTATTTACATCTAATTAATTTTTCATAATGCAATTGTTCCAATTCTGCCTATCATGTTAATTCCCATAACGATTTTACCCATTTTCATGCATTTGAAAAAGCAAACACATACCGAAACATATAAAACAAATAAAACACCTAAATGTATGCTATGAGTAATTAAATGAAGTTTCTTTGGGGGTGTGTGAGTGTGCATTATTGTATGAATTTATAAATGTGTCTATGCATTTGAGTTTATAAAAACAAACACATATAAAATTTAAAATTCATTAAAAATGCAACCAAAAACACTATATGAATTTTTAAATACTAACAAATATACATTAAAAATACTATTAAATAAAAATAATACTTTAAAATATAATCTTTTTCTACAAAAAAAAAAGATATTTAATTTTATAATTTTATAATTTTATAATTTTAATAATTTTATATTTATAATTTTATAATTTTAACTTTTATAATTTTATAATTTATAATTTTTAATTTTATAATTTATAATTTTATAATTTATAATTTTATAATGTTTATAATTTTATAATTTTATAATTTTATAATTTATACATTTTACTAATTTATAATTTTATAATTTTTATTTTATAATTTTTAATTTATAATTTTATAATTTATAATTTTATAATTTTATAATTTATAATTTTATAATTTATAATTTTATTAATTTTATAATTTTCTAATTTTATTAAAAACCCAACCGGCAATGAAAATGTTTGAATCTAGAAATTGTTTAAAAAGTATTGGCCTATTACTGACCTTTAAGATTAATAATTTTCCCTAATTTAAATTTTTATAAATTGTGGAATTTTGGCAAATATTAAATAAATATATTTTTAATGTTTTTGTCATTGTCATCAAATTTTTTTAACGTTTTTTGTTCTCTTCAAATTTTTTAAAATTGTATTGTCACATAAAACTATAGTTCAATTTCATGTGTCTTATAAAACACGAACAAGAAAAAGGACGAAATTCTCATTTCCAGTCTCTTACAAATAAAAGAAAGTAAATTTTATTTAAACTGTAATATGATTACAAAAGATATATTTTTTTCCTTGCTGTATTATTTTCCTTAGTTTCTTTCATTTCCGTCTACTCATTCTTAAAAAAGAAGAATATATTGTTGCGCCCAGTGTACCTACAGTGCAGTTTTTATATTTTGTTCAACAAGAGAGTCGATTTTTAACAGAAATAATTCTCCACCATGACCATGACAACAACAATGTGTTTGGTCAAAATGTATGAAATTCTATCAAGACATGTCTATTGGTTATAAAGACTTACAAGCTGCATATCGATGGCTTATGGCACAAAGGCCCTAAGTCGCTATTTTATTACTTTACTAAAGAAAGAAAAAACTTGAAAAAATCTGAAAAACTTCTGATAACAAAATAAAGTTTTTTTTTGTCTTTTCTCTCAAGTAATAAAAGCTCGAGATATAGCATTTTTACATTAAGCCATCGATATACCCTTATATACATATGAAGTTTAACAGTAAAAACACAAAACCAACTAAAATACCGGAAATGAATCAATGTACCAATACATATAGATTTGCTCTAACACATACAGCTGGACAAAATGAAGACTTTAGCTAGCAATCAAATAAAACTGTATTGAATAAAGAGAAAACAATATGTTTATAATTTTTTTTTTCAAAGGATACATTAAGTAAAAGATTTTTGGTCCGAAGAAATTGTTTAGTTAATGCCTAACAGGAAAACAGATAAAAAAAATCGATTACATCGACAACTTTTCTATCTCTTGATCTCCTGCGATATTTAAGTTTAAGTTAATCTATGAATGTTTCATAAATTTATTTAAAGCTATAATCAATCAGGGAATATTTTATAACTTTTTTAAAAGCTTCAATAAATAATTAAAATTTTTTTAAAAGCTTCAATAAATCCATAATTTTTTAAAAACCTTGCAAAAGTTTTAATTAATTCACGACTATTTTTTTTTTTAAAATAAATTAATTCATTATATTTAGTGTTTAAATCAAAATGAATGTTTTAATCACTTATTAAAAGCTTTAGTTAATCCATGAATGTTTTATAAATTTTTAGGAAGCTTTAATTTATTCATTATTATTTATAAACTTTTAAGATTTTTTTTATCTTAGAAAGTTTTATACATATTTTGTTATGTTTTTGTCTTTCCAAATCTTCGTCTTAATTAATTCTAGAATATTTTATTAATTTTTTAAAAGCTTTAATACATCATAAATGAACGTTTTTCAATATAAAAAAAAATATATTACAAAATTAATGAATTCTTTAAAACACTTCAATTAATGTTTTATGAATGATTTATAACCTTTTTAAAAGCTTTAATAAATCCGCGAATGTCGTAAAGCTTTAATTATTCATGAATGTCTTAAAAACTTTTCTAAAGCTTAAATTAATCCATTTGTGTTTTATAAAATTTGTAAATGATAAAAGATTCATCAACTTTTTGTATGTTTTTTTAAATTTTCGATTGTCTTGTAAACTTTTTGGCAGCATCGGGATTTTTTATAAGCATTTCTAAAAACTTTTTTAATGCATGAATACTTAATAAAATTTTTGATAGATTTTATAAATCTACAATTGCTTTAAAAACAGCTGGTAGTTTTTATAAATCCATAATTGTTTATGAACTTTTTAAAAGTAATTTAAAATGTATGAATGTTTTTTTCACATTTTAATAATCCACAAATTTTTTAAATTATATTATAGCTATTTTTATTCATAAATATAAGCTGAACTTGAATATGAATTTTTCAAAAACTTTTTGGTAGCTTATATAAATTAAAGGTTTTTTATATAATTTATGAGCTTTTATTACTCCACGTGTGTTTTATAAACATTTTCAGAAGCTGTTAGCCTTTATAAATCAGCATGTATTCAAAAACTTTATGTATTCATATTTTTTATAGATTTTATAAGTCCGAGGTATTTTATAATCTTTTTGAATTCATGAATGTTTATAAACTTTTCTTAAAAGCTTTTTCAACAATAAAGTTTTATAGATTTTTGTTTTGATTTATAAATCTAAAAATTTTCTATAAAATTTTAACAAATTTTTCATTTATATGTGTTTTATAGAATTTTAAAAATCCACATTTTTTTATAACCGATTTTTGAATTCTTAATGTTCTGTTGTTTTTTTTTTTGTAAATATCATTATAATCAATGATTTTTTTATAAACTACTATAAAACCTTTTTTAACTCATTTTATAGAAATTCTTGTAGATTTTAAAAATCCAAAATTTTTTTATAAATTTTTCTTGTTATATTCTTGAATGTCTTATAACATTTTATTGTAGATTTTATGAATCCCTGATTTTTCCATAAACTTTTGTAAAAGCTAAAGAATGGAGACCACGATTTTTTGTAGACCCTTTTGAAAGCTTTTTTTTTTGAACTCATGAATGTTTTATAGAACTTTTTGTACATTTCATAAATTTACAATTTTTTTTTTAAACTTTTTAAATTTTTGAATGTTATATACAAATTTTAAACCACGCTTGCTTTATAAAATTTTTTTAAAGCTATTTTCAATTCATAAATATTTTAAAGATTTTATAAATTCACGATTTTCCTATGAACTTTTTAAAAAGAATTTTTAATTCATAAATGTTTTATAGAATTTTTTGAAAATTTTATAAATCTACGCTTGTTTGAAAAATTTCTATAAAATTTTAGAAAAGCTTTTAAATTCATGAATGTTTATTTGAATTTTTTGAAAATGTTATAAATTCACGCATGTTTAATAAAATTTCTGAATTTTAAAGTTTATGATTTTTCTATAAAGTTTTAGAAAAGCTTTTAAATTCATGAATGTTTATTTGAATTTTTTGAAAATGTTATAAATTCACGCATGTTTAATAAAATTTCTGAATTTTAAAGTTTATGATTTTTCTATAAAGTTTTAGAAAAGCTTTTAAATTCATGAATGTTTATTTGAATTTTTTTAAAAATTTTATAAATATAATTTTTGTAGCTTATATAAAGCTATGAACAATAGTTCATAAACTTTTTGAAAGCTTTTTTTATTTATGAATACATATTATGTAAAATTTTTTGTAAAGTATATTGTACAAAACCACGATTTTTTAATAAACTTGTTAAAAGATTTTTTTTTTTTACTTCGTGAACATTTTGAATACATTTTTATAGATTTTATAAATCTACACAGAAAAAATTATGGGCCAAAAATATCTAATTAATGGATTGTTTGAATATCAATGGCAATTTAAACAATTTTTTTAATTGATTCAATTAAAAAATTTATTGAATTTTCTAATATATCCATACAGTGTTGACAACATGTAAACAACATTATTTAAAATTTGGCAAACTATTTTTTTATATTTTATTTAGATTAAATAATCAAACAAACGTTTAAATTTATGAGTATATTATTTAATTTTTTTTTTTTTTTTTTTTTTATAATTTAACCAATACTCAGGGGATGCCCCCTACTCATGCAGTGCATTGTATTGATCAGGAAAATAAGGTATGGGAAGGAGGAAAGAGGGAGTAGTGTTTGTGGATATTTGATTTAAATTTTTCTAAATTGTAAGTAACAGGGAAGACTTCTGCGGGAAGTTTGTTCCACATACGAATCGTTCGACTAAAAAACGAATTTTCTCTGTAATGCGTTGTACGAAACACAGGACAATCAACTACAAACGGATGTGCTCTACTAGATAAGCGAGTATTACGAATAAAAACTCGAGCTCTAGGAATAAGTTCACTTATCTCAGATGAGCACCTCCCATGGTAATATCGATAGGAAAGTGTCACACAACCCACATTCCGACGATGCTCCAATAAATAAAAAGAAAAAAATCGCAAATGATTAACTTTTAATAAGTTGAATAGTTTACCGATTTCAAATACACGCAAAGTCGTAGTTATTTCACTAGAGTTAGTTAGTTTCGTGTTTTATCTGTGGTAATAAAAGTGCACATATGGATTTAAATAAACCTTATCGAAAAAGGACAATTAAACTATTATTTTTGTATATAATTAAATTTTCAATAAGTATAAGTGTCATTAAACTATCATTTTAAAGTTGTGTGTGATTTTTTTAAGAAAGCAATTCAATTACAAGAAAAAGTTCAAGACAAGACAAGCAAAACAAAAATTTTGTCTTTACTTTTATTTGTTTTCTTATAATAACTTTTTATATTTAAAAGCTTTAATTTTATTATAAATAAAATGTCAATTTAATTTACAAACCTACATTTAATTTTTTATTTAATGGGGGACATATAACAAAAATAAAAAATACGAGTTTTCAATTAAAACTACCATTGTTTTCTTCTCAAGTTTCAATTAATCAATTTAACTAAACTTTTTAATTGAGGTTGTAAAGAAAAACAATAATAATAGGTTGTAATAAAAAAAAAAAAAAAAAAAAAAAATAATTCTTTAAATTGATATTATTATTATTTTAATTGAAAGAGTTTTAATAAACTGTCTGCAATTTTTTTAGTTAATACTATCATTTCAGTGGTAGGTGCAAAATCAATTAAAATATTAATTGATTCAATAAAATTTTTAATTGAAACCCGTTTTCAGTTTTTTTTTGTATATGCTTGCTTTATAAATGTTGACAGAATTTATAAAATTCCACTAGTTTTTAAATTTTTGGTAGCTTCTATAAACTTTTTGTTATATTTTTTAATCAACATGCGATATATAATTTTTTTTGCCAGCTTTTTAAAATCCACGATCATATTTTAAACTTTTTGTTATGTAGCTTATATAAATCGATGATCGTTTTACAAGCCTTTTGTTAGCTTTTTAGACTCAACTGTTGTTTAACAAACATTTATTAGCTTTCGTTATTGCGGAATTGTTTTATAAAGCTTTTAAATTCACAATTATTTTTTAAAAGCTTTCTTAGACTAGAAATTTATTTTTAACAAATTTTTGTTGGCTGCTATTTTATACAAAGTTTTCATTTGAAAATACCACCTTTTGTCGGTTGTTTTTATATGTATTTAAGCAGAGTCTGTGTTTAAACATTTTTAATTAATATTTATTTAAATGTTATTTGCATACATCTGCACAACATTGCGCGGTTAAAAAATATACATATAAAAAAATACCGTAAATGCAATCACAAAAAAAAAAAAAAAAAAAAAACAGAGTTGAAACAATGTTTACGGTTGTAAATACTATGTAGTAAAATATATAAGGGTGGTACTTATTTTGCAAATGAGCAGAATAATAAAATGTTGAGTTTTTTAAGTGTTTTTTGTTGGACCAATATAATAAACAAATTGATTGAATTTTCAAATTGTAAATGATATCACTGAACTGCAGTCCTTTACAAACCGTTGCTTGCGTTATATACTGAAAATTTGGTGGCCAAACGTGATAAGCAATTAAGAATTGTATAGAAAATGCCAAATTGTTTCCATTCCCATTATTATAAAGAGAAGAAAATGGAAATGGATCAGTCTCACGCTTAGGAAGAACCCTGATGAAATAAGCCGTCAAGCACTAGATTGGAACCCACAAGGCAACAGAAGAAGAGGTCGGCCAAAGACCACCTCATAGATATTGAACACAGCGGAAGAAGCTGGAACGAGTTAATATTGGAATACACATAATTAATACTTGTTTTACTATAACAAACAATTTTATATTTTGAATCTCAGAAGTTTTTCTTTTTATTGTAAAAATAAAATAAAATATTTTTTCTGTTCTCTATAAACATTCAAATAAATTCTACAGGTTATGGGCTGTTAAAATTAAAAATTTTAAAAAATGTTTTCAAGAGATGAAATAAAATCAACCGTCACCAAGCTAAATGGAGCTAATTATTCTGTATGGAAGGTTAAAATGGAATTAACTTTAATCAAGAAAGATCTGTGGGATGTGGCAAGGCCTGCAGAACCAAATGCCGCATGGTTAAAGAAAGACGGGCAAGCAAGAGCGTGTATTGGACTGATGGTAGAAGATGAACAACTGGTTCATTTTAAAGATGCAACAAACGCAAGCGATTATTGGAAACGTTTGAAGGAACACTATGAAAAACCATCTTTAAGTACTCGTGTTTTTGTCATGAAGACAATATGCAAAATGCAACTTACAGATGACGAAAAAATGGAAATACACATTAATGAGATGATGCGATACATAGATCAACTAGCTGTTATGGGTGATCCGTTAAGTGAATCATGGACAGTGGCAATGTTGTTGAGAAGTCTTCCGGAATCGTATGACCCTCTCATTGTTGCTTTGGAAGCACGTAGTGATGAAAATTTAAATCTGACGTTTGTTAAAGGAAAGCTTATAGAAGAATCTATGAGAAAGATACATAAAAGGTCAACATCAGATGCAGCTGTAATGAAGGTATACAAAGGAAAACCCCAAAAAGATCAACGAAACAATGAAAGGAAATGTTTTTACTGCGACAAGGTTGGTCATTTAAAAAAGAATTGTAAATTTTACAAGGATGCAATATTAAAGAAAAATAAAGTCAATATAACAAGAATTTGTGATGTACAAAACAACAAGACGGAAAATGTTTTTTGGCTCGGTAAGTGTGGTAAAGCTGATTGGTATATAGATTCAGGAGCAGCGCGACATATAGCAAATTATAAATCATTTTTTGAAACTATAAATGAAAACCACATTGAATCAGTTAACGTTGCGAATGGATATGAACTGAAGTCACTAGGTATAGGATCTGGATACCTCGAAGTTGTTAAAGAAGACAATACAAGCGAACGGATTTTGGTCGAAGGAGTTCTTTACGTTCCATCAATTGAATGTAATCTACTTTCTGTCAAGAAGTTAAATATAAAAGGCTATGACGTACATTTTAACAACAACAATTTGTGCAAAATTATAAAAAACAACCAGACTATTGCAGTTGGCGATCCAATTAATGATCTATTCAAGCTAAGGGTAAGACACAATAAAATCAATATGGTAAACGACAACAACAAACATAGTGGATGTGTGCACGAATGGCATAGAAAAATGGGTCATCGTGATTTAAACGTTGTAAAGAAGATGCTAAAAGATGTCAATATCAAGGTCAATGATTGCGGTGATGAATCTGAATGCGAAGTATGTTTCAGTGGTAAGATGTCCAGAAAACCCTTTCCCCAGTAATCAGGTGAGCAATCAAAAAGTATACTAGATTTGGTACATACTGACGTAGCAGTAATGAATGAGACTACTCCTAGTGGTTATCGCTATTTCATAACGTTTATTGACGACTACAGTCGATATTGTGTGATTTATTTGTTGAGAAACAAGAGTGATGTTTCTGAAAAGCTAAAGGAGTACTTTAATTTCGTTAAAACTAAGTTTATTAAAGTTCCTAAAATTTTAAGATCAGATCGCGGTGGTGAATACCTTGGTGATAACGTGAAAAGTTTCTTGAAAAGTATGGGTACACAACAACAATTTACTGCACCCTACACTCCGCAACGAAATGGTGTTGCAGAGAGAAGAAATCGTTATCTGGTTGAGATGGTAAGATGTATGATTGCGGATGCTAATCTATCGTGTAAGCTTTGGGGAGAAGCTGTGTTAACAGCGAATTATATACAAAATCGAATTGTAACAAGATCCAACAATAATATTCCTTTTGAAATCTGGGAAGGGAAGAAGGTCGATATAAATCAGTTCGAAGTGTTTGGATCAAAGGCTCATGTTCTAATACCAGGTCAGAAGCGTAAGAAGTTAGATCAGAAAACAGAAGTGTTGCTCTTTATGGGATATTCAGATGAATCAAAAGCCCTACGTTTTTTAAACAAAGAAAAAATGAAAATTGTTATAAGCCGGGACTACAAAATAATGAAGTCAAATCCAAAAACAATTGAGCGTGTGCATGATATTCAAAGGCCAAAATATGTTTCAAAAAATGTCGAGTGTGTGCAAAATAAAAGCGAAGCTGTCAATGTCAGTTTGAGCAGAAATCAAATAGAAGATAGTGATGCAATTTCAACATTTAACGAAATATCCATATTGAATGATGATGAATATTATTCAGCTGATGACGAAGTACTAATTAAAAATGAAGACGAAGATAACATATCTATTTCAAGCGATAGCAGTGACATAACGGTAATTCCACTATTATCTGAAACTAATGATTTAACACTAATTGCAGATGAACCAATTCCTTTGAGAAGATCAAATCGTTCAAATTTGGGAGTTCTTCCTCAACGTTATGTCAATTTGGTAAAAAATGCTGAACCAAGTACATATAAACAAGCTCTAAAATGTGAAGATAAAGAAAATTGGGTTAATGCTATGAATGAAGAAATGAAATCGTTAAAAAGTAACAATACTTGGAAGGTGGTACCGCTGCCTGAAGGTCGAAAAGCCATTGGGTGTAAGTGGATTTATAAAATCAAACATGATGGAAATGGTGAAATTGTAAAGTACAAAGCACGATTGGTTGCACAGGGCTTTAGCCAAAAATACGGTGTAGACTACGACGAAGTATTTGCTCCTGTTGTGAGACAATCTACACTTCGTATGTTTCTAACAATGGCTGGTTCAAAGAATTACAAAATTAAACATTATGACATTAAGACTGCGTTTCTTAATGGTGGTCTTGAAGAGGTTATATATATGCGACAGCCACCAGGATATGAGGTAATCAACAACAAAAATGAAGTACTCGTATGCAAACTACAAAAAAGTTTGTATGGTCTGAAACAAGCAGCGCGATGCTGGAATTCAAAATTTTTTGATGTACTCAAACAAGAAAGGTTTGTACAGGGACATGCTGATCCTTGTCTACTAAAGTTACAAATTGAAAACGGTTATATTTTTATTCTGGTATACGTGGATGATATATTGGTAACAACTAAGAACGACAAAGATTTTGAAATGGTGGAGAAACTTCTGCAAAACAATTTTGAACTTACAAATTTAGGAGAAGTAAATTTTTATCTGGGAATCAAAATTGAGAGGGCGAATGATGGTTTCTACAATATCGATCAAAGCCAATATATTGATTCAATTGTTTCAAAAGCCGGTTTGAAGGATAGCAAAATTTCAAAAATACCTATAGATGTTGGTTATATCAACATGGATCGTAAAAGCTGTACTATAATGGATAACAATGAAAAATATCAAGAGCTAATTGGATGTTTGATATATCTATATGTCAACAGTCGTCCAGATATTTCAGCAGCTGTTTCAATTTTAAGTCAACATGTCAGTCAGCCTACAGAACAAGATTGGACAGAGCTGAAACGTTTAATAAAATATATAAAAGGTACAAGAGATATGAAGTTAAAACTTGGCGGTAACAGATCCGAAAAGCTAATCGGATATGTGGATGCTGATTGGGCACAAAATAGAGTTGATAGAAAGTCAAACAGTGGTTACGTTTTTAAATATAATGGCGGTTGTGTAAGCTGGTCCTGCCGTAAACAGCAATGTGTATCACTCTCGTCTACGGAAGCGGAATACATTGCGTTAGCTGAGGCAGTACAGGAAGCAGTATGGCTAAGAAAACTTATGGAAGATTTTGGTATAAAACTTCAAGAACCCACTGTAATATTTGAAGACAATCAAAGCTGCATTAAATTTGTAGAATCAGAAAAATTCAGTAAAAGGACTAAGCATGTAGATACTAAATACCATTTTGTACGTGATCTAAAAAACAAGCACATTATTGAATTATCATATTGTCCTACCGAAGAAATGCAAGCAGATTTATTAACTAAACCTTTAACACATGTACAATTTTCAAAATTAAGAAGTTTGTTACAACTGTATTAATTAAGGAAGGGTATTGGAATACACATAATTAATACTTGTTTTACTATAACAAACAATTTTATATTTTGAATCTCAGAAGTTCTCTATAAACATTCAAATAAATTCTACAGTTAAAACTACTAGCGAATGACGGAATATCTTGAAGAAATTTTGTAGAGGCCCTATGCTCCACAGGAAGTTAAGCGGAGATGAAGAAGAAGAAGAAATGATTGCTAAAAATCGAATAAGATAAATTGATTTAATTCTAAAGAATAAGCTCACAATTTACAAAATCACTCATACGAAGGATATTTAATTCAATTGTTTTCCCTTTTTTTTTTTGCTTTAAAACCACTGTGCCCTGTATCTGTTATTTTAAACTTAAAGCATACTTTAAGGGATCGTTTATAATACGTGTACTTTTGGTTGCTCTTATTTACTAAATATTTTAAGGTGCCACCTTACTACACATACAAATTTATCTGCGGCATGTTGCATTTTACTGTATTTACATTTATATCATGTTCTTTATGACGTATTTATACAATATTGTTCATATACATGTTGCAAAGTTTATGAGTTCTTTAACTATCAGTTATCAGTGCCATTAACACAATTATAATTTTATTTTTATATTGTTAAGGTTGATATCTGTTTTAATGGTCTTTTTTTGTTTTTGTTAATTTATTTCACTATTTGAAAAAGTTTTTTTTTTTGCTTTCTTTTTTCCAGCAAAAGTAATGGATTATTGATTTTCTTGGTTGACTGTTATTGTTGGATTTTTGTCATTCTTTTGTGCAATGTATAATGGATTTTTTATGTTTTTAACGTTAAGATGTTTTAAATACAGTTTAATTAGGTTTGTTTTTTGTGGGTGGTGTATGTTTACTTGTGTATGAAAAATGAAGAGCCTATAAGTATGCCATAGTAGTTTTTTTCTTTCTGTTAATGACTTATCCTTAAAGCATGAAAACGATTTTTCTTGATATCATTTTTTTTTTTTTTTTTTTTATTTTTACAAGGCTTGCATGATTAATGTTTAAAATTTATATAAGGATTGCAAAGATTTAAAGCTTAAACGAAATGGCTTTTTGGAAAGAGAATTTGTGCATACATAATTGAGTAAAGTAGATTGATTTTAAATTTCCTCTTAACAGTTGAATTGCATTTTGTGAAAAAAAAAATAATTAAATGTAAGTATAATATCTCTTATAAATATTGTATTTTACTTTTTTTTTACAAAAACCTTGAAATATGCCACAATATATTGATAATATTCCCTCCTTAAGGTAGGCAAAGGAAATTACATGTTTTTAAAGACATTATAAAGCCGTTTAGTTAAAGCCTTATTTTCTGCATTTTTTTTTTAACTTTAAAGGCGATTATTTCATTATTTTAATTTTGTGGCTTATCAAGTTTTTGCACTAAACCCTTTATATGTATTGATATATTTTTATATATAAAATATTTTCGTATTAATAAAGATATTGAAATTCTACTGATGATCGTTTTAGGAGAACATGAAATCATGATATGGGAATCGATAATGTCTATAGCAGTAAATGAGTAAAAATTTTGAAATAAATTATAGAATTAATAATAAAAAAAAAAATAACTCTGGCATATGGTGGTGTGCTACTACTGATGAAGTAGTAAATTATTTATGTTTTTAATATTAATGCATTCTGAAACATTCAAAAAAAATGATTTTTGTAAAGCGTCCGCCATCTAACGTTTTTTTTTCAACTAGTGCTTATTTCGTGAATGGTAACACTTAGCTCATGTCTGATTTGACAGATAATTAGTTTTATACTTCCGCTGAACGAATATGGTCCGTATATTCGTTATCTTGTAAAAAAAGTGAAACAAACTGGCATCCTCATCGATAAACCAAAGCGTGAAAAGCCAAAAACAGTGCGTACACCCGAGAATATTGCTGCTGTGGCAGAAAGTGTGCGTGAAGCGCCATCAACATCAATTCACCGTCGTTCTCAACAATTGAACATTTCGGAAACATCATTGAGACGAATTTTGCATAAAGACCTTGGTATGACGCCAAGCAAAGTCCAATTGGTTCAGGAGTTCAAAAAAAAAAAAGTTCTTTGGCGGACCCTTTATAAATTATAATTATTTATTATTATTCCACATTGTGCGACTTCTTCAGGAAACAATTGTTATAATGTTTTTATTACATTCTAATGCAATAATCAAAAAAATAGTAAACATTTCTAATAAAACTACTAAAAATTAGTTAAAAATGGTGTTGCAGAAAAATCTGCAAAAATTAGCAGATTTTTTTCCCCAAATATTAGTAAGATAAAAAAAGCACAAGAAAAATCTTTTAAATCTACAAAATTTTAGTTATTTTTGAGCTTAATCTTAGTTAATTGAAAGTCACAAAATAATCTGCTAAATATTACAAATCGCAAAAAAGTTAAAGTTTTCAATGTTTTTTTTTTTTTTGATTAGATTTCTATACGAATAAAAATTTGTCCCTTTGAAATCAGTAATCTGTTTCTGTTGAGTTTAGGAAAATACACTATTATTAAGTTTAGCCATGTTTGAAGCCCTTCATCTTTCACCACCTTTCATCTCTCCACTATCCCCTTTCCAAAGAAAACAAAACATTAATTAATAGGAAGAGTTTCCTGAGTGTTGCTTCTCTTTTTAATATAAAAAAAAAAAACTTGAATATTACAAAAATGTTGAAAACTTAACAGTTTTATTTTTGCTTACTAATATTTAAAAAAAAAATCTATAATTTCAGTAGTTTCTTATGCATTGTCCTTTTTTCTGCTATTTTTACAGGCTTATTTCTATGAGTGTTGGAGAAATTCATTGATTTTTTTTGTGTTCGTGTTTCGTTTCAAAAAATTGTTACTTCTATTTTTATTTACAGATCTCTTGCATGGCGAACAAATATCCGCAAAAAACTGCACATTATTTAAATATTGCGAATTTTTGTAAAGGTTCAATTTGAGGTGAAGTCTTAAAAGTATTTTGGGGTGAAGTATTAATGTTTTTTTTTCTAAAGAGAAGCAACACTCAGGAAATTCTTCCTATTTATTAATGTGTTGCTTTCTTTGGAAAGGGGATAGTAGAGAGATGAAAGGTGGCGAAAGATTAAGGGCTTCAAGATTGGCAACACTGTAATTGCGCGAGATGATAAGTCTTAGAACAGTTGTTGCTCTCCACCTGATTGAGGGTTGGCGAACTTATTGAAGCTTTTTGGTTCATAGCCCTGATTCATTATTTTACAGCGATACATATGAGGGATAGAAAACTTATACATATTATCTTCCTAAATTGATGTTGTTGTCACCTAGAATCGAACCCGGGACTATCGGTGTAACAGTCCAACGCGCTAACCATTACACTACAACGCGCTTAATAGCAATTTAAGCAATGTTTGAGAGTGTATATTACATGTTGTCAAAAAAGTATAAAATTTCTTTTCTTTTGTACATTATCACTTTTTAAAATGTTTTTGCATTAATAAAAAAGGGTGTTATAATTTTTTGAAAATTAGAACTTCTTCCATATGTGCTTGGCGGTCAACAACGCTGATTTAGGGCCCCTTTTCCTACAGAGCAAAAAGAGATGTATTTATATGAAATTTGAATTCACCATCCGATTATACACCAAAAATTATATAAAGAAAACTTTTTAAAGATTTTAAAATGAGCCATTAAGGCAATAGAGTTTTTCAGGATCCCTTTTCCTACAGAGCAAAAGAGCTGTATTTATATAAAATTTGAATTCACTATTCGATTCTACACAAAAAATTATTTAAAGAGAACTTTTAAAGTTTTTATATTGCACAATTTAGGCAAAATAGTCCCTTATCCTACAGATGAAAAAGAGCTATATATAAAATTTGTATTCACAATCCGATTCTACACCAAAAACTATTTAAAAAAAACTTTTAAAGTTTTTAAATAACGCAATTTAGGCAATAAAGTGATGCAGGGTCCCTTATCCTACAGAGCAAAAAGAGCTGCATTTATATAAAATTTGAATTCACCACCCGATTCTGCACTATTTAGGCAATAAAGTGGTCGTAAAATATCAATTTGTTCCAAAAAACTTATAAAGTAAAAAAATTAAAAACCATTATTACCTGAGAAAAATCATTATAATTTTCGTTTCTGGTATACCATTAAAAAGTTATTAAGTTTTCAAAATCTTGTCTTTACTTAAATATAATATTTTATTAATTAACCACTTTTCAATAGGCCGCGATATATCGAAAAGGTTTTTCTTACTTTAAAATACTTCTTCATGTGTGTTAAAAGAAATTGTATTATTTTTTACAAAATTGATACCTTAATTACTTTTTACCAGGTCGCAATACATCGAAGATTGTTTTACCATTTCTCTGAGTCGGGCATACATATTTATTGTGTGTGATAACAAAAATTATTCTTACCAGTTTTTGAAAAACGAGAGTTTTTCACCACTCTATTTCCTAAATTGTGCACTTTTAAAACTGGAAAAAAAATTTTAAACATTTTTGCGTAGAATCGAATATGAATTTCAAATTTCATATAAATACAGCTTTTCTTTGCTCTGTAGGGAAAGGGACCTTAAATCAGCATTGAAATTTAAACAAAAATAATTACAAAATTTTTTTATTCATGTAAAAAGCGTAAAAAAGTGATATCCCAAAATCAAATTTTCGTGACAAGCTCCAGTATTTATTTATATTTTGTTAAGAAAATATTTTGTAAATTTGATTTTTTCTATTATTTTAAGAGACTCTTTGCGAAAATATATAATAAAGCAACAAAGCCAGATATAGACAAAAGTGATTTGGTCGAAGCAATAAAGGATGTTAAAATAAGAAAAATCATATAATATCCCACTACAAAATTTAAACGTAAAATATATACCTCTTCAAAGGCAAGACTCTCATCATCCTAATCAATTTCAGAAGATATACATTTTTGCATATTTTGTTAAAACGATATGCGCATAAAATTAAATTCTAAGAATTACGTAAACTGCAACACAAGAAAGAGGTGTGTTAGGTTAAATTGTGCAAACAAAATAGCCAACTTTTTCACCTGTGTCCTTTATTGAGTGAATGGGTATAATCTTAATTGAAACAAAATCAATAAAATAGCTGCACATCATTTAATTGATACTAAAATATTCTTAGTAGGACCAATATCAATTACAATTTTAATTGAATTAACAAATATTTTAATTGAAGCCACTGCCCCATATAATCAACCTGCGTGTTTTGAAGGAATTATAAAAATATATTGTGTGGTCTTTTAAAGGGATTGAAAATTGTGTACTATTTCACCCCAAACTCTCCTAAAATTTAATTTTACTTTATTTCTACTTATTTGTTTTCAAAGAACATTTATTTCCACAAACAATACCTAGTGTAATTTATCCAAATTTCACTATGATTTCCTTGAATTAACCCTTTTAGCTGGAAGTAAGTGAATCGTATACTTGTTACATTACAATTATATAGAACAAGTTTCGCATTAATTTGATGTCATCATCCACTTACTGCTAAATGGCATCGTAACACTCAAAAAAAAAAAAGTTTGCTGAAACTGTGTCAAGATGTTGTAGAGACGAGAAAAATTATACTAAAAAGTACAAGTCTTGTAAGACATATAAAAAAAATCAACCATGGAAGATTTTTGTATCTGTTTTACATACATAAAATAAAAGGACTCCAACAATGTGTATACATAACTTGTTGATTAAAATAACTTAAATTTTGTGTTTTCACCGGCTTGTCAAAGTAATTGTCTATTAATTAAATTAAAGTAAAGAATAAATGTGTATTTGTTAGTTAAATGTTTATAGTGATGACCAAATATACTGTGGTCAAACAAATATACGTTCAGGTAGATAGACTAAGGCGAAAGACAATTACCCATATCATAGGCAAAGACAATTACCCATATCTTCTTCCTGTAAAGAGACTAACTAAAGTAATATTCTACAGTAATTAATATAAAAATTAATTACGATTGTCATTATCTGACGGTTGCAAAACACTTTCTAACAGGCAATTTTTTATGTTTACTACTTCTTATTGCAAAAAAGTGTTGTATATGTAATATTTTGTTTTTTTTTTTTTTTATTTGTATCTAGGATTACTGCATATGTCTTTCTTAAAAAGATGCCATCATTTAGAGAACCATTGATGTAAATGGTTGAAACATAATTTTGTTTATGTATATAACATAATTATTTCACTAAAAAAACGTCTCTTAAGTCAGCAACATTTTTGCTGTGAGGATTTTTGCAGAAAAATTGCTAATATCAGCAAACAAATTAGTAAATTCAGCAAAGTTTTGGCAAATTTGTTTGCTGATACTAGCGATTTTTCTGCAAGGATCCTCCCAGCAAAAATGTTGCTGATTTTACTGCCTTTTTTTGGGTGTTCTATTTATTATCAGATATTAAATTAATTCATGACGCCAATGTGGGGGTATGAACAGTTTTATTTTCTTTAAGTATTGTAAATAATTTTTAAAAGAATTACAAACAAAATTTAAGATTTACAGCATAGAAATTAACTAAAGTATAACTTCTCAACGAATGTTTTGAGTTTTTTTTTTAGTCTAATAATATTTAGCAAAAATTTTATTAACTTTCAGCAAGAATTTTTTAATTTTTAATCAACTAAGTGTTTGCTGAATCTACTAAATTTGCTGACATTAGCATTTTTTTTGCAAGTACCCTCCTGACTAAAATTTGTTGACTCAGCTAAATTTTTGCTGACTTAAGTAACTTTTTTTTCAGTGTACGATATTCATTCATTCATTATGTACTTACATTTGTATGCATGTAGAATTTGCTAAGCACTTTTCAGAGTTCATTGTCTATTTAACGTAGCAGCATCGCGTTTAAAATAATTGTCTATTTATGTGTTGATGACAGTTGTGTCAAAGTTTTAACTTAAAATTCGAGTATATAAGTGCATTTCTTAATGCGTATTTAATACGCTAATAAATATTGAGTTAAATAGGGTAATGGATAAATTGGACATCGCGAATTCATAAATAGTGAGTGATTCAAAATAGTGAGCGTAAAAAACGAAAAACTAACAAAAAAAAAAAACAAAATTTCGTAAAATAAACGAAAATTTGTCAATGGGTAAAATAAAATTATCGGCAAAGAGGCCGGTCCTGGCAACACGCATGACATGTCCCAAAGGCGGCATTTGACGGTATTTTTATATGAAAGTTATGGGTTAGTTTAATATGGCGTTGTCATAGGAAGGGGCCAGTTGACACAATTTAGACTCATTGTGACATATTTGGTGGTGTCTCTGTAAATAGTCACTAGTAGGGCTGAGTCACATAGCGTTCTGCATACAAGCAATCACTCTACCGCCTGAGCAAATGTCGCTTGCATATATTGGCTTAAGCTGTTATGACACTGTATAGTTTTTGTATAGTTTCAAGATGTATTGGGAGAAAGAAACAACATTAATGTGCGAATGAAACATATATACAATTTGTAAACAAACAGTTTGTTTTTTTTTTTTTTAAACTGACAGTTCCAAAAAGAAACTGACAACAAACTTATTTGCCTGTGAGAAATGTCAAGATAAAGTTCAAAATTTTCGTTTGCACTTTTGACAGATATCCCAATTTTTCGCTGATTTATCGATAACAAAAGTATTTGTTTTGACATTTACTACAATTTGGCACTATGTGTTCGTACTCTTTACACTAGTTAAAAAATTGAGTAACAATATATTTGTACTGCTTTAATTTAGATTGTCAATACAAAACTATACAGTGTCATACGGGCTTTACTAACAGTAGCGTTTATATTTTTGCTTGTATGTGTTTAAATATGTATGTAAAAATAAAACAAAACAAAGCCAACAAAAAAAAAAAGAAAAGCAATAACTAAAGGTAAATAAAAAATTCAAGTTCGCGACTTTTTTTAATTTTTTTCCCTACGGCACTTAATTTTGCAATTCTAAAATAACAAACATTTTAATAACTATAATATGACTTAAAAACTTATAATAATATGACTAAAATTTAAATAATAATATGACTAAATCCTTTCATATTTGTATTAATGAGTAAAAAAAAAGAAAGTTTACGACCTTTTATACGTGCACCCAGAAAAATAAATGTTCAAATTCGGTCTCAACACCGAATTTGAACATTTATTTATCGCCAATCGAATTCAGTTGTGGTAACCGAATATTTTGGTTGTGAGAACCGTAAATTTTGTCAATGCATGTGTAATTTAACTGCGACAACTAAATTTCGGTTGCCTCAACGAAAATTCTGTGCTTACAACGGAAACAGTCGGTTACCACAACCGAATCATCCGATTGGCAACTAATTCGGTTGTCAACACCAAATCTGTTTTCTGGGTGTGCAATGAAATTGCAAACACAAAGCTTGGTAGAATGAAATCAATGCCCATACTGCTGAGGTTTTAATATACAAGTACCCAACCAGAAATTGCCGATGGTCTAATAAATCAAGCACTGGCAGAGCATTGTGTGCCAATGGTGAACAAAGCACTGATTTGCCGGCAAAGCACTGATTTTCAAGCCTCTGCCAACGTTAGTGACAAATGCTTCGCCAGTATTTGATTTACAAAATCAAAAGTTCATAGCCAGTACTTGATTTATAAAATTTACAGCTGTTTACATAATAAAAGCACTGGCACAACATCTGTTCACAACACCAAAAGTGCTTTAATAGTGCTCGATTTACTTAATTTCATAAATAAATCATGTTTCATATCTAATGTTCTTAATTAAATTAAAAATTTTAATATCATAATCGATTTGAGTTATAAATTTTCTAATTTCAAATATTAAATCAATTTTTAATTTAAAGATTGGAATTTATCTAATTTTAAATGAAAACCTCTACTTTATAAATTTGAAATTTCTTTATGAAAAGTTACAAATTCACAGTCAGAATAGAAATGATATTTTTTAATTAAATTTGTATGTTTATATTTTTTTTTACATAATTTTATTATTTTAAATAAAAAAAACTAAATGTTATAAGAAAAATTATAATTCGTACACTGCTTTTTTTATTAATTTATTTATTTTATTCTTAGTGGTTTTAAAATTATGATTTTGATACTGGCGAAGCACTCATTGTCAGTACTTTGCTAAAATTTACAAAATGAAACGCTCAAGCCCTGCCCGGTGTTATCATTTTGGGGTTGGCAAAGTACGTATTTTATCATTAAAAATGCACTTTATTGGTTGTGTTACTAATGCTTTTTCAACGTCTTAAAATTATGATTTTGATACTGGCGAAGCACTAATTGCAAGTGCTTTGCCAACGTTTTAAAAAAGAAACGGCCAATCCCTTCCCGGTGTTATCATTTTGAGGTTGGCAAAGCACTTAAATCTTCAGAAATCCAACGCTCTGCCGTTGAAGCTACTGGGACAACGCTTTGCCGTTCATATTTTTCTGGCTGGGTATTTACATTACCTTGCTATGAAAAATTAATTCAAAAAATAAATAAATATTACAAAAAAAGGGTGATTTTAAAAAAAAAAAAATTTTTCCTTTTTTCTCTTTTGTGAAATTTTCATTTTTTCCTTTTGGGCCATTTTTCATTTTTTTTCGGCAGTTTTTCGTTTGGGTGATTTTTAGTTTTTGTTTTTGAACTATTTTTCACTAAGTAATTTTGGCTATAGACAGATTTAAAATAAAAAAAAAGTACTTCTCCTCTGTCCAAGAACCCGCATAAACATACCGTCAACCTTCTAGGTCCCTTATCTTCTAAAACTACGAGTTACATCAAAATTTTATTTATTTTTCGTGACAAATACCTAATAAGTAGATAAATAATTGTTTTTTATATTTATACTTAAGGAGGATTTTCTTTTAAATTCTATCCCTTTTTAAATTTAGTCATAAAAACACATTTCTTTAAATCTTTAGAAAAATCCAAAACGGAAGTATAACAATTTCTTTCTCATCCTGTGAGCATTTAGCATTTCCGTTACATATTTTTGCAGTTTTTTCTCTACTGTTTTTTTTTTTTTTTTTTTTGTTAAATTTTTTGTAGTTGTTAATTTCTATTTCGAGTATATATAAAATTTAAATAAAAATACACTATTATACTTATGAAAATAGAGGTTGTAATCTACGTGTACCACCAAAAATAACACAAGAATTTGAAAGTATTTTTGTCATAAGGTTTTTCCTAAACTGCACGAAATACGAAACTAAAAATTCAGAATTTTGTTATGTTTTTTTTTTTTTTTTTGTTAAAATTCCTGTTTGTTGTTATGAAGCGATAAGCGTTTTGCATGTTATACTTTTGGATACAAAAAAAAATATATAAGGGTTTGTTCCCTAAAGTTTACCTTTCATAAATGTGTCAAAACTGTCATGGAGTTTAATTTCTGCTAACACTATTTTAAATGATTTCGAATTGAATGCGTTTTGCCTGGTTTTGTTGTGTCGTAAACATAGTGAAACATAGTAAAAAGTGAATAACAAACAAGTTTTATATAATTTTCCAAGACGAATTTTTGTAAACGGTAAGAATTTTATTCACTATTTCAATAAATCTAACTGATTCCACAAAAAATATAATAAAAATATAAAATGAAAATGAAATTATTGAAGTTCGAGGCCATACTCTATATTTCTTCATTAGGATATTGTCCTAACAAATAATCTATAGAGTTTTTTTGTTTTCAAATTTATTATTTGACCCTTTCAGGAATGTGTTGATAGATCTATTTCGGGAATTTTCTAGGTTCCCATCATCAGAACACGTTTTGAAAGCGGTAACAATCCCATGCCAAACATCAAACATACATATGAACTAGTTTACTCACTATATGAGAACTAATATACATATGAGTTTGAAGTTAAAGATTATAACCATTGATCAAAAAATAAATTGAAAACTTGTGAAAAATTAAATTTTTATAATTTATTAAAACAAAAATGTGAAAAATTAAATTTTCATAATGTTCCCTAAAGTGGTAATTTGATATAAATTTTTTTAAAAGTTTTTTTTTTTTGAGTGTTTTTATTTTTTTTAAATGGGTTTCACTATAAATGTCCTTGTCTATGTTGGACAATTTTTCAATAAGGTTTACTTAATTTTTTATCAATCTTATAAGCTTTTGGAGAGTTTTTTAATTTAGGTCCACTTTAGGGTACATCCCAGCAAAAACAGGCATTACCAAGTAATTAAGCGTGTAAGTAATTAATTATTTATTAATTACATTTTTTCACGATGTCCCAAAATTCATGGGTGGTCATTACCCTCTCGATTACAAAATGAAAGTGATAATAATAAGTTACCTGATTGGTTACTCTTAGTGCAAGCATAAGTGGTTAGTTTTATATTAGGAATAAGTGGTTACTCACAATGACAAAATAAGTGGCTGCCAAGGAGTTACAAAATAACTGGGTATCTTTATTTTATTTTTTTAGGAAATCTTGAATAAAAAATTTTAAAATAACCTTAGCCCGAAAAAATTACTTAAACATTTAAAAAAAAATTAATACATTACACTCAAAAAAAAAAAAGTTTGTAAAGTCAGCAAAAAACTTCGCTGAGTCAGCAAAACTTTAGTCAGGAGGGTGCTTGCAAAAATATTGCTAATGTCAGCAAAAAAATTAGTAGATTCAGCAAAAGTTTTGCTAAAACATAGTGGATTAGAAATAAAAAAAGCCTTGCTAAAAATTAATAAATTTTTGCTGAATTTTAGTAGACTGAAAAAACGCAAAAAATTGTAGAAAATTGTAATTTAGTTAATTTATTTGCTGATTCTTTTAAAAATAATTTACAAATTACGAAATATAAAAATTTTCATTTTCCAACATTGACGACATGAATTAGTTTAATATCTGAAAATATATAGAAATAAATTTATACAACATAACAAAAATTTTCTATCAACTACTTACATCAATGGTTGACTAAATGATCTTTTTATCTTTTAAAGGACGCAACTGCCGAGGATAATTATAGAAACGAAACGAAAAAATAAACAAAAACAAACGAAACGAAAAAAACAACTCTTTTTTGCAATAAGAAAAAGGAACCATACAAATCTACCTAAGATGTATGTCTTTGTCTTTCGCTTTACTCTGTCTACATGTCTGTATATGTTTGTTTGCAATTTGACCACACTAGATTATTAATCTATAAACATTTAGTTTAGAAATATATATTAAATTTAAATATTTTATTTTGTCTTTTATTTAATTAATAGACAATTATTTTCACAAGCCGGTGACACGCAAAATTTAAGTTGTTTTAATCCCCAATTTTGTTTTATGTATGTAAAACAGATACAAAAATCTTCCATGGTTGATTTTTTTATATGTCTTATTAGAGTTGTACTTTTTGGTATCATTTTCCTCTTCTCTACTACATCTTGACATGCCGCGGCATCTGCTTCATTTTGCGCATATCTTTCAATCTGGTTGTCGTCCACACTATTAATGTGCTTATCAGCACAATTTTTTTTAGCAAAATTAATTATTAAAACAGTATAAAACAGTTAAGTGCTGAATAAGTATAACAAACATTTTAGCTGAAAACACGATTTTAGCAAAAAATTTGCTAAAAAATAGCATACCTGGTTTACAAGACGTTTTACTAACTTTTCTACTAACTTATTTTTTGAGTGTAGAATACTGATATAACTAAGTTCCAGAAACTCATTATTTATCAATTACATATAAGGACTTATATAACACATTATAAGTAAGGCATTGTTTTGTATTTTAAAGTAATGTAACAGGTAATGCCATATCATTACTTGGAAATCTATACGGTAATGACCATGTTTTTTGCTGAGCTATTTACCTTTTTTAAATAAGTTGCCACAAGAAAATGATCTTTAGCAGAAAAATAACCAAGGAGTTGGCCTATAAATTGAATTTGGATTATTTAACTTTGTTTTTTTTATATAGCCCAAACACCAGATGTAGGGCCACATTAGGGAACATTTCCATACTCTTGTTGTTGATGTTATTGTTGCTGGTGGTGTTTTTATGTAGTTTGCTGCCCGTGTTTGAATGTCTGCTGTATTGTTTGGTTGCCGGTTGCCAGGATCTGCTTGGCTGATGTTGCATATTGTTAATCTTAGATATTGTTGTCAGTTTTTTTATATACATAAAAAAACATGCATATAACAACATACTGCAGCAATAGCAACAATAGTAAGCAGAAAAAGCATCAAATATTCCAACTAAATATAAGGTGTCATTGTTCTAAGGAGCCTAACAACAACAAAAATGTTTCTAGTACTTATATACGGAGGGTTGTTTGAGATTAAGTTACAGCAACAAAATAATTAAATTAAGTTTTTGAGGTACAAAACTTGGATTGCTAAACTTTAGTTTTTCATCCATCATGAGAGTATCCCGATGGGTTCTTAATAAAATTTGGATATGTGGTAAAGAAAAAAAAAATAAATAAGAAACCCATATTTTTTTAGCGGCCCAATCTCACTTTTAAGTGTTGAAAGGTTTGGCCAAATGTAGTACATTTTTGTATGCAAATATGTCTTAAACAAGTGAAATTCAGATTTTTGTGAACGCAGTTTTGATGTACTCTAGAAAACAAAACTTGTGATACCAATATTGCCTATATAGTGACATTATTTAAAATATTTAAAAAGCTCTTCGGAAAAAGTCTCATAAAAGTCGAAAAATTATATAATTATATCGGCAAAACCTCAGACACTTCCTCGATTATATTTAATAGGCATTAATATATATATATTTTTACACTTGATCCAACTATATAATTCTTTAACAAAACGCCAGTTTAAATATCATTGAAACCACATTTTTTTGAATAACAAAAATAACACAGGTCAACAGCAAAAAAAGGCTTGACTAACCACTATATAGATTTGATGCATCATGGCTGCCTAAGTACAAAAATGGTAAAATTTTTCAATTCTATGGATAATTTTTTTTTTAAAAATTTTTTAAGTCAAATTGACAATATTTTGAAACATTTCTCCACTTATGTTGTCATAACTCAAAAACAACTAGTCCGATTTTGTCAAATTAAATTTACAAAAATTACGGTTTACAATATCTTTAAAGAACGTGTACAAATTTTTTTAATGCGATCAATAGTTTCAAAGTTATGAAACAAATTGTTAGCAAAAAAAAAAAAAACAATGCTAAAAAAAAAAAAAAATTTGAAAAACAAAAATCTGGAAAAAATCGAAAACTGCAAAAAATATTACTTTTTATTTTTTTGTAGTAAAGCTACATATCATGCGAATTAAACTAGATATGGATCATAAAAATCGATGCATGCTTTACATTTTTATTTACAATTAATGGAAGGTATCGCATATTTACAAGCACTGTAGAAAATTGTACCTACTATATAATGAAAATGCAGAACATAAAAACTCAGGTGCATTTTACGACACGCATTTTGGCAAAAACCCCTTTGGGAAAAACCTCATGTGCTTTCATCTTCACCAGGACACTCAACCTCAAGTATGTCTTACCAATCAGATATGTCAGATCCAGCACTACCATCTACAGCTGAAAATGACGAGTTCATCCCACACAAACATTTCTCGCCGAGACCATGGAATCAAGATCAGCTTAATGATGTAATTAGAGACCTTGGATTGTCGAAAAGATCTTCTGAATTACTTGCGTCCCGGATGAAAGAAACAGGTCTCATAACTAAAGAAACTAAAGTTTCGTATTACCGTACTCGAGAAAAAGACTTACTTCATTATTTTGCTGAAGAGGATGACTTTGTGTACTGCACAGATATTTCTGGTTTGATGACTGCCATGGGCTTACAGAGATATGATTCAAACGAATGGCGTTTATTTATCGACTCATCAAAACGCATCTTGAAGTGTGTCCTTTTGCATAATGGAAATAAATTTCACTCCTTGCCGATCGCACATTCAACCAAAGTAAAAGAAGAATACTCTGTAATTGCATTGGTCATGAAGAAGATAAAGTATGATGAACATAAGTGGGTAGTTTGTGTTGATCTTAAGATGGTAAATTTCCTCTTAGGCCAACAAAGCGGCTTTACAAAATATCCTTGTTTTATATGTTTATGGGACAGCAGAGCTAAAACAGAACATTGGAAGAGAAAACAATGGCCTTCTAGGGAAACACTAGTTCCAGGTACGCCAAATGTTATAAATTAAACTTGGTCTGATGAAACAATATGTTAAAGCACTTAACAAAGATAGTGAATGTTTCCAGTATATTTCAAGGAAGTTTCCCAATCTAAGTATGGAAAAGCTGAAAGCAGGCATATTTGATGGCCCACAAATTCGCAAATTGGTGAACGATACTGAATTTGGCAGTTCAATGTCAGAAATTGAGAAGAATGCATGGGATTCGTTTGTATGGGTTATTCAAAATTTCTTAGGAAATAACAAGGGTGATGATTACGTTGCGCACGTTGAAGAGATGTTAACTCACTTCCAGAATCTTGGATGCAACATGAGCATCAAAGTACACTACCTGCACAGTCACTTAGATCGTTTTCCTGAAAATCTAGGAGACTTGAGTGAAGAACAGGGCGAACGATTCCACCAAGATATCCGGACAATGGAGTAACGATACCAGGGTCGCTGGGATGCACACATGATGGCTGATTTTTGCTGGAGTATTCAGAGTAACACTTCGTTATTCAAAAATAGTAGAAAATCGACTAAAAGAAAATTTCAGAGTTTGTAGTTTATAATACATATTTATTTATTTATTTTCTTGTTTTATTTATTATAATAAATGTGAATAATAAAATATAAATTTCCTACTATTTAATTTATTTATTTATTTACATTTAAGCTCATCCAACACAAATGTCTTTCCGAAGAATAGAATCAGTATATTCTAGGTAGGGTTTTGCCAAAAAATACACGAATGTTACTATGTAATGCATTTTTGATGTGAAAATTTGTACATAGCATGGGGAAAATGTTTTCAAAATTCAATCAATCGAAAGAAGAACATTAACTACTCAATTTTATGTATATCAGACAAAAAACTAAAATTTGGTGAAAATGAGCGAATTCACTTAATTGTGAATAAATTCGAAAAAATCAATCGATTTTTATGATCGATATCTCATTTTGTTCCTATTACATGTGGCTTTGCGATAAAGCAATAAATCTGAACGATTTTTGCCGTTTTCGATTTTTTATGATTTTTTTAAAACAAAAAAATTAGCTATTTTCACGTAAAAAAAATATTTTTTCCCTCAATTTTTTATTATAACTCCGAAACTACTGAGCCGATTGAAACGCAATATATTAACGGATTAAAGGCTATGTAAATTTCAGTTTTTCTAAATTTATTTGAATAATATCGGACTAATTTTTTTTTAGTTATCATTAATTATGTGGAGAAACGTCTAAAAAAATTTATAATTTTACTTAAAAATTTTTTAAAAAAAAAACCTCTCCATAGAATTTCAAAATTGAACCATATTTGTACTACTGGGACCACAATACATCAAAATTGTATAGTGGTTTTCAAAGCCCCTAAAATTTTTTCAAAATTGTTGCCTTGTGTAATTGAATTAATGCGTTTCAAAAGCCCTTTCATTTGGTACCCCATTTGTCTACCTTTTTTTGTAAAACAATTAGAAAAAAGTTAAAAAAAACGAAAAATGGGGTCACTTTTGACCCAACTTTTTAACCCCTAAACATGAGATTGGGCCGCTAAAAAAAATACGTGCACCTTATTTTTTCTTTCTTTAGCCCATACCCAAATTTTATTAAGATCGGAGAGAACACATCGGGAGACTCCCTCTTTTTAATATATTTCTATAAATTTGATCAAATGACACCAGCTTACTCTCTGCATTACTTTAACACAAATAATAAGGACTTACTAATAACTAGTTGATTTTCCCATTATTTCATTACAAAAAATAATGCTTTACCCATAAGTACTTATTTTTATCATTATTATTTTATATATAAAGTAATGATCTAAAAAATTTTGGAAAATCTATTTTTAGACGTATTATTTTTTTTCACTTCTAGTAACTTCATATATAACAACTTATTTTTGATTTTTTGTAAGCTGGAAAGTAATGGCATTTTGTGCAAGCAACCCAATTATGTTTTTATCTAGCAAGTATAACATGTCGAGATAGCTCAGATGGTAAAGCGATTCACTGTCATCCTGAAGACCCCGGTACTAATACCGTGTGGGATTCAAACCCGGGATTTAAAAAAAAAAATTAATAAAAAAAAAAATATTTTTTTTTTAACTATATCTTGTTTGTAAATTTATTTTTAGACTCATTATTTTTGTCCATACTGGTAACCACATATTTTTCGATTTTTCGTAAGGTGTTTAGATTTGATATGTCATTATTTTGCGCTACATCAAAATATTAAAGTAATGAGATTTGTAATGACAATTGTAAGTATTGCCAATTGCCCTTTCCAAATATGTACTTATATGGTCATGCTTTTCTACACTGGGTAAGTAGTTGTTAAATTAATGGTACACTCAAAGGAAAATCTTCACCGTCCAATGTAACGTTTCATAGTATTTATGAAATATTACATAAAAATTAAGCAGTTTCATCATATATTTTTTTTTTTTTTTGTAAGAGGGAATTAATTCATTATTAATTAATATGTTGCTTTCTTTGGAAAGGAAGTAGAAGAGAGGGGAAAGGTGGGGAAAAATAAAGGGCTTCAAACATGGCAACACTGTAATTGCGTCAGTTGAAAAGTCTTAAACAGTTGTTGCTCGCCACCCGATAAAGAGTTGGTGAACTTATTGAAGCTTTTTAATTCACAGCCCTAATTAGTTATTTTACTTCGGTGGTGTTAAGTGCTATGGGAGGAACACCGAAGGCGGGCGCTGTGAGAGATAGAAAACTCACATATATTATTTTTCTAAATTGTTGTTGTCGTCACCGAGAATCGAACCCGGGACCATCTGTGTAACATTCCAACGCGCTAACCATTACACCACAACGCCAACAAATCATCATCATATTTATGAAATGGTTCACTATATTTATGAAAAATATTTTCTATTACTACGGATTTCATTAATTTTCTGTAGAAAAAAGTTCATAAAGACCATGATATGGTCATTATAATTCTTGTTGTTTATGAAATCGTTCATCAATATGGATGAAATTGTTACATTAGACGAAAATTGATGAAACTTATTGCTGGTTTTCTCTGGGTGTATGATCGGAAAGAATTAATGATAGAAGCTTAAGTTACTACTCTTGGAGTATATACAATTTGGTCATTTGGGGCAGATAAAAATTAAATGGAAATCTTCTAAAAATGTTGGATCTTCCCTAAAGGTTTATAGCAGCAGAATATCTTGCAACATGTTGTGCCTTTTCCAATTTATGCCTAGTTCAAAAATTTCTCAAACACCCCTTTTATTTATGTCATTATTTTTTGTATAGTTAGTTTTTAATAATTGTTATACGTATCATCATCATGATTGTCTATGAGTACTACTACTACTACTACTGCTAACTACAAAACTATGCAAAATACACAACTACTATCATATCTACTACTTTTTGCTCCTTTAGAAGCGTGTTTTTTTCAAAACTATTGTTGTCATGTTAAATTTGCCGCAGGATTTCTTTTTTTTTTTTATTCTATTATTTTGCAACATAAATACAGTTTTTTGTTTTATGTGTTATTCTTCATGTTTCATATTATATATTCATCTTAAACAATAAATGAATTTGTGAGGTTTTTCATGTATATATCTCTTTTTTCGCTAAAAACAAAAGGTTTTTGTCAGAATTCTATAGGTTTTTTTTTTTCAATTATGGTTTGAGGTTACATTTACATATTCAACACCTATTGTTATTCACATTTGTTTGTTTTGTGTTTGTTAATAGTAGTAGTAACAGTGATTGTTGTGTTGGTGTTAATATACTCAAGTGAGTAACGTCTGTTCAAAAAATGGAGAACGAATTGCTACACGGAGTTTTTCGAACACCTTAAAAATTTTGTGCTGACATGAATGTTTTAAAGATTATAAAGTTTAAATATAGAATTTTACTGTCTACAACAATTTAGAATTTCATAATAAATGAATCGACTTTTTATCAAAAAAAAAAAAAAAAAACTCATAAGCTAACACAAAAAATTATTCTCAAAAAAAAAATTCAATTAAACTTTTGTTTGATTTTAAACTCACTTTCAATTAAAAGTTTAGTAATATAATATAACAATATTTTTTCACCAATGGTGATAATCTTTAACTTCTAGCTCATATATTAGTTATCATTTAGTGGGAAAATTTGTTTATATGAATGTTTGATGTTTTGCATATGATTGTCACTTCTTTCAAAACGTGTTCTGATTATGGGAACCTAGAAAATTCCCGAAATAGATCTATCAACACATTCCTGAAAGTCGTCAATTAATAAATTTTAAAACAAAAATTCTATACAGTATTTGTAAGGACAATATCCTAATAAAGAAATATAGAGTAAGGCCTCGAACTTGAATAAGTTTCATTTTCTTTGCACAATTAAAGGTCGATTAAACTAATTAATTAATAATGTCTATTCAGCGGTAAATTGAAAATGAGTTTACAGTTTTTATGATCCATAATAAAAACAAAATATAAAAAAAAAATCACCAGAGTTGAAAAAAGAAAATCGATTAAATTCTAAAATAGACAACATTTGAAAAAATCGCCAACATTTTAGTAAAAAAAAACGTCAAAAATTAAAAAAATTAACCAAAATTCAAAAAAAAAAAAAAAACAAAGTCGAAATTGAAAAAAAAATCACAAAAACTGAAAAAAGTCACCAAAAATTAAAAAAAAAAATAGCCAAAAATGAGAAATATTTTCGAGATATGGACGTTTTAAATTCAATTTAGGTGGCTTTTTTTATAATTTTTTTCATTTTAGCGATATTTTCCAACATTGGCTTATTTAAGTTTTGTTTATTTATTCAAGTTTCAGCAATTTTTTCATATATAAGCGATTTTTAAATTTAAATATTCAATTAAAGTTTTAATAAATGTTATTAAAATCTTAATTGAAACTAAATCAATTAAATAGTTACAAATTATTATTATTGATACTGCAATTTACTTAATACTAGAACCGAATTTAATTTAACTTTTTGGTTTAATTTTAAAATAATATTTGTTCAATTGTACATTAGGGAGTTCACAATTTCACCAAAAAACTTTTCATACCAAAATCGGAGAACATCGAAAAATTGTTCGTTAAAATAAAATGGAAATACTCTTCTGAAAAATTTGTATCAAATAAAAAAACTTTCACCGAAAACTAGGGGTCCACATCGGATTAGTTTTAGTTGCTGCATATATGGTACAGATAGCATATGCATATGAGCAAACATATACATTAGAGTGTCCCTTAAAGTTAAATGTTAGAAATGTTGAGACGCTACCCTCTATTTTTTTTGTATTTGTCTTGAAAATAACTCATGTGAAATTTTACGCTCCAACGAAAACGCCTTCCATACATGATAGGGCCTTAAAGATCGACACATGCGTTTATATGGGAAAAAGGGATATTTTTTTTTAGTTTTTGCTGTTTTTTGCAATATTGCAATAGTTTTTACTCTAGATGATAAATTAATCGAGATTAAGATAAAATTATGTATTTAAAAAGGTATAAAAATCCAAAATCGGTTAAGAACTACCCCAGTAATAAATAATGCCCCAGACCACTAATGTGCCAAATACCACTTCAGCAAGAAATTCGAGCTCAAATTTTAAACGTTTTTAAAATTGATTACTGAAACATTATTTTTTTATTTAATGCACTCATAATTGTGAGACATAAAAGAAGTTTTTTGTTTTGGATGGCGTTAACCTGTCCTACGGTGATGTCAAAAACGAACAAAATTTTTGGGATGTTTTTCAAATTTCCAATTTCAAATTTTAAAAAAATTTCTTTAACAAAATCGAAAAAATTTAGATTTTTATTGCTTAAACTTGTTTAAAACATCTAAGAGATTAAAAATAAAAAAATTTAAAAATATTCCCCAGTACACTTGGGTAGGGCAACGATTTAAATTTTACGGATTTCGAGGAAATTGTGTTTTTTTAGTAATAAAAAAGCTTATTTGTTGCCATAAAATATTTTCAATCAAAAATTAGCAGCATGTGGACCTGCGACCCCCAAGTGACCCCAGACTTATTAATTTCAATTTTCAAAAAACGTTAAAGATTTTCTTACTACTTTTGAATTTTAACTTACAGCAATTTTTTTTTTTGCTGAAATTGAGTCTTGAGCAGAAAAAAATTAAGTTAAACGGTTTCACTGATAAACACATCCATAGCACGGAGAACAAATAAAAAGACGTGAGATAAATGTCGAAGCTTGTCTAGACCAAAGAGTATATACAAATAGAGAAGCTACCATAAACAGCGTTTTTTATGCTTACCAACTGAACTCGGGTGAGGTGATGAAAACATTTTTTTACACTAAATAGTTATTGCAACATTTTGATACAAAATTGTTGCTTTTAGTTTGCTTATATTTTGTTATTTTCTATTAAAACTTAATGTATTTAAATTATATTTTGATTATTATATCGTTTAAATTTTAAATATATTAACATTTTATTAACCCTTTGTAGCCCATGAACTTAAAAATTAAAAATTTGTTTGGTACGGGAAAGGTTAAGGTAAATAAAAAAAAACGTATTACCTAGAAATTAAAAAATATTCTTTATTTATTATTTATTTGACATTTTAGGGATTGTGACATTACTGTTACATAACATAAAAATATATTTTTTCATGTAAAAATGTAAAAATATGCATTGTATACAATAAGTAAAAAATATTATTCACACGTTTTCATAAAAACAACCCAATTTTTTGCACTTTTTGTATTTTTTTCTAAAATTTTAAATTTACACTTGTTCAAACTTGTCACTATTCGTATTATGCAAACTTCAAACTGACGGAAGTCAAAAAAATTACGCCATCTATGATATTTTTTTGGTACTAATTTGTTCAATGGTATGTCACAGTTGGGTGACACAAATTTGAGCGAGCTAAATAAATTCAGTATGTATTATTTCGGGGTTTTTGGGGTTTGTTACAGTAATGTTACATGAGGCTATAAAGGGTTAAAATTATCAATTAATAGTCACCCTGCAGAACGTATACTTTTTATTTATCTTTCTTAGTATAATATTTTGACTGATCATCACGCTGCAGTCAACAGTCTAAATTTCAAAATGGCGCATTCAATATGGCGGCTTTCAACTATTTATATGTAATCGATTTAAAATAATTCTTTAGTGTACGAAGATTTTTGATTTATCTTCATTAAAATAAAAACCCTTATATTTGGACTGATCATCCGGTATTAAATTAAGAATTTTAAATTCAAAATGGCACATTCAATATGGCGATATAGAATAAACAATCTCCTCAGTGTACGCAGACTTGTAAGTTATATTTATAAGAATGATATATTTGAAGGACAATGTCTATTTTATGATCCGCCGTTTTAATAATCTCAATTTTGATTTCAGATTTGTGTTTAGCAATCAAAACAATATCTATAGTGACAATTTTTTATTGAATAAGACAATACGGCATATATTATGAAAACAAATTTCCTACAAATTGGATCCGAAAATTTGAATTAAATTAGACTAGATCAGAAGGCACTATGCACCGCGAAGAATGTAGGTCTTTTGTGCTGCCTAACGTTAATCATCCTATTAGGCAAAATGTTCGCGATGTAGGAAGGCGAAATGAAGCGATCACCTAGAAACCTAAGTCTCCTATCACAAAGCCTGGGACATTCGCAGAGAACATGCTCCGAGGTCACAGACACCATCTTACAAAACCTACACATATCCGTGTCCGATTGACCCTTCCTGTGCAGATGGTATCTGAGATTACAGTGTCCAGTTAAATACGACGCCAGGGTTTGAATTTAAAAAATTTGATTAGATATTCGTTATTAGCGACTCTTAATCTTTCATAAAAAAGAAGTTAATACTCGCATCCAAAATATTAATATTCTAAATTTACGATCGCCATTTTGGATCCGCCATTTTGAGACTAAAATTTCTGATATCAGAATTTTGCTAACCAACCGTGAAATACTCTATAGTGAAAATTTAAAAAAAATCAGATAACGCAAAAAAAAACTTAAGTTTTCTTTGATCTTCTTTTATTAGCGACCAAGTACTGTTCCTGAAGAAATCACCCAATGTGAAGACGAAATATGGGACATAAATAATTATAAATTATAAATAAATGATCTTTAAAAAATTAAAACCAAAAGTTTATCTTTCGATCTTTAATGATCGTTTAAAAGAAAAAGAATTAACACAAACAAAAATTTATAAAAGTAATTACCCTATGGGAAATGGGACCGGTTCTGCGTGTGCCACAGGATCTGTCCCTTCGTGTCAGAGACCGGTCCTCTGCTGAACTCTACCCTATGTAAACAACTGGCAACTTTAACATTGGCTTGTCATAGGAGGGGGTCATTTGTCCTACTTTAAACCACATAGTGGCATGCCACAGGACTAACCAAAGATGGGCTTACCACAAGACTGTCGCAAATGGGAAATGTCGTATAAAATAAACGAAAACTAAACAGCTTCCAATGGGTAAAATTCTGGGCAACTGGCTTTTTCTTCTTAATAAGCATTCTGATTAAGTGGTATGTCCTCCCTTTACCAGTCACAGGATTGGTAATTTTAGGGCAATTGACACTGCTTAACCAACTTCAGTATTAAATTATACCAATCCTGTGACAAGTCCTTTTTTAATCAGTCACTTTTAGGTCAATTGACTCCTCATTCCCCATAGGGTATTGAATCCGCCATTTTGAAGTTTATATCTTTGGTTCTAGATTTGGAATAAGCGTCCCCAAATCCTTTAAACACAATTTATTAAAATTAAACATATTCAAATTTTAAAAATTATGGCTTGCTGAAATTTTTAATATCCTTTTATTATCTAGATTATGTATAGACTTGTATGGTATTAATATTATCGATTGGCAAAAATGTGGCTTTTTATCGATATAATAATAAGTACACTGAGAGAATTCTCTGCATGGTATCAATGAATTAAATCTACGAAATGTAACGTCCATTGAAATTAATGCAGTTTTTCATAAAATGTAATGCAAAATTTCATTTTATTTGTTAAAAATTTCATATGACTAATGATAAAGTTTCATTAAAAGCAGTTTCATTAAAACTATGAAGCTTTTTCATAAAGCTTAAGGAACTTTTCATTTACATTGTAAAGAAAACTTCATCAGTTTAGTGAAAAAAAATTTATTCAAATTCGTCCAAAAAATTATATCTGTGTACGTATTAATTAATACATAGTATTAATATAAATATGAGGAATTCCACTAAGGAAAATCGCCAAACATTGTACAGATTTTGAAAAAAAATGCATCATATGACTTTTTAAATTTCAATGTAAAGAAACATTTTGGGCGTACTGAGAGAATTATATTCATGATATCAATGAATTTTTGTATTAGATCTATGAAATAACAAAGAAACTTGTCCCTTAAAAGTTTTTTATTAATTTTGTGAAGAAAACTTTATTCATTTTGTGAAAAATTTTCATTAAAACTTGTAATTTCATTAAAAATTCTCTCTGTGAATGGTTAATAATATTAAAAAGTTTTTCATAAATTTTTTTTCATAAAATTTCAAAATTTCATAAAAAAAAAAATTATTTGATTTAATAAATTATCTCTTCAAAAATTTAATGAAAATTTTCTTTAGAGCAATGAAATTGTTTCAAAGACTTAACTTTTTAATTTTTTCATAAAATTTCATAATTTAATTAATTTTCATAGACTTCAAACTTTAGTTTTAATATTAAATTCTCAAGTGCTCAGCATATTTTATAAATTATTTCAATGTAGAGCCAGATTTAATAAAAAACGAATCCCTGAGGATGTCGGAAAATACCGACGAAACGTAGGAATACGAAAAATAAAATAAAAAAATCTTTTATGTACGTTTAGAAAATTCATGACCTTGAAAGCCTGATTAGAATAACTCTAAAAATAACACAAAATTTAATTGAAAAAGGTCGAAATATATACAAGGTGGCGCAAAAATAACCTTCCGATGTTTTTTGGCTGTAATTTAAAAAAAAATGGAAAACTTTGATTCTTCTTGTGGATTATTTTTATTTGGTATTTTAATTTTTTTTACATCAAGTCGAGAATATGATGTCATGCAAATGGCCGCCGCCACAGTTGATTGTCATTTGAGCCCTTTTTATGGCATTTTCCATCACTTTGGCCAAAACTTCCGGCGATAGGTCCTCACATTCTTGACGGATATTGTCTTTAAGAGCTGCAAGAGTCTGAGGATTGTTGACATAAACCCACGACTTCAAAAAGTCCCACAAAAAGAAGTCTGGAGCGGTCAAATCAGGCGATCTTGCTGGCCAGTGCAAATCGCCAAAACGGGAGATTAGGCGCCCGGGAAATGCATCCTTCAGCATATCGGTTGTGGCACGTGCAGTGTGTGCCGTTGCACCGTCCTGTTGTTTTCCAACCCCAATTCATCAAGTTGCGGCAAAAAGAACTCGTTGATCTTTGCTCTGTAGCGCTCACCATTCACAGTAACCGTTTGGCCCGCGGCGTCTTCGAAGAAAAAAGGTCCGATGACTCCTCCAGCGAAAACAGCACACCATACAGTGACTTTGAGCGGGTGTAATGGCTCTTCGTGGGTTACACGCGGATTTTCAGTGCCCCAGAAGCGTAAATTTTGCTTATTTACGTACCCGCTAAGATGGAAATGGGTCTCATCACTCATGATTATTTTTGATGAAAAATCATCTTCCTCTTGGTGGTGATTAAGGATGGGTTGAGCGTATGTTACACGCGATTGGCGGTCAGCAGCTAACAGATGATGCACTGTCTGGACTTTGTACGGAAACATCTTCAAATCTTGTACCAAAATTCGCTGTAAAGACCGTCGACTGATACCAATTTGCGTGGCACATCGTATGGTCGATGTCGACGGCGCTTCCATGACATCCTCGGCTACAGCAGCAATATTCTCTGCAGAACGGCTACTCCGGGGTCTGCCACGCCTGGCAGCATCTCATGTTGTGCCAGTATCTTCGAGGCGAGCGGCTAAACGTCGCAGTGTTTCACCAGTAGGCGTTGGACGGCCAGGAAATCTGCGACGAAATTCACGTTGTGCCAAAGTCACCGACCGATTATTGGTCAAATAAATAGTCACCAATATTCCGCGTTCTGGAGCAGTGTAGTGTAACATTGTTTATTAACGTGTATTTCGCATGTGTTTACTACACAAATGTCAAAACAGAACTGACATTAATGGCCAATCGCAAAATTTATAGCATTTTCTGATAGGAGGATTACTTTTGCGCCACCTTGTATAAAAATCGTAGTTTTATTAGTTTTGGACTTCAATGAAATTGTTTAAAAAATCATATGGAGCTGTTCATTGGCAATGAATTTTATAAAATTTTATGAAACTTTTTAATAAATTCTATAAACGCTTCTTTGTCGTAATGATTCATTAGGTTTATGAATATTTTCATTCATTCTACAAATATTTCATAAAAATTGACTATAATGAAACCTGTTTCATAGATTCCATTAAAAGTTTTAATGGACGAGTTCCAGTGATAATTTTCATTACAGCTTTGAAGAAATTCATTACTGAAGTCAAGATAATTCTCTCAGAGTGGCGCCATTTTGGGCCGCAGGTCCATATGGGTTAAAAATGTACAAAGAGAATTTGTTTTCAATCCCGAGTAATGATAATACAATAATACAACAGAAGCTATAAAATTAGTTTATATTCGATTTTAAATGTTTTATGATAGCAAATTAAACTTGGTATTACTAAAAAGCAGAATTTCCTCGAAATCCGTTAAAATCAAATCGCTACAAACGTCAAATTTATGGAGAGACATTTATAATTATTTTTTATTTCTTTCTCTAAGATGTATTTAACAAATTTTTAAATAGCAAATCTCAATTTTTAAAATTTTATTGAAGAACTTTTTTTAAAATTTGAAATTGGAGATTTAAAAAATATCCCAAAAATATTTGCCGTTTTTGCCATTACTTTTGAACAGATTGGCGACTTCCTAGAAACAATCTATTCCATGACTTACAATTTATAAGTTTATTGAAAAAGAAAAATATGTTGCAGTAAGCAATTTCAAAAAAGTTTCAGATGTGCGCTTGAATTTCTTGGGGTCATGGCACATTATTTGGCATTTTCCATTAATGGGCCAGCTTTTAACCGATTTTGGATTGTTATACCATTTTGAAAATATAATTCTACCATTATATACATTTAATTACCAACCGGGTTGAAAACTAGTACGATAACAATAAATTTTTGTTAAAACTGTAAAAGGTATATTTTTCCTCAGTTTAAATTTTTAATCGTCCATTCCATGATAGATCGGTCAAACTTTGACTGGGGCTCATTTATATTTCTTTATGTTTTGTACACGTATTCTCTGAAACGTGCGTTTTTATTGCCGTTTGTGAGTTATTAAAAAATTCAAAAAATTTCAAAAGCACACTCAAAAAAAGTCTGTAAAGTCAACAACATTCTTGTGGGAGTTGTGGTGTAATGGTTAGCGCGTTGGACTGTTACACAGATGGTCCCGGGTTCGATTCCCAGTGACCGTAGCAACAATTTAGAAAAATAATATATAAGTTTTCTATATTTTATATGTATCGCAGCGCCCGCCTTCGGTGCTCCCAAAGCACTTAGCCCCACCGAAGTAAAATAATGAATAACGACTGTGAATTAAAAAGTTTCAAAAAGTTCGCGAGCAACAACTGTCCTTAGACTTATCATCTCGCTCAATTCCAGTGCTGCCAAGTTTGACGCCCTTCATCTTTCCTCATCTTTCACCTCTCTACTAACCCCTTTCTAAAGAAAGTAACACATTAATTAATAGGAATAATTTCCTTTCCTCTTCAAAAACAAAAAAAAACTCTTCTTGGTTTAGTTGTCTGGCCATGCCGACAAGAGGAAGTTTAGACCCTCTCAGAGGAATTTACAAAAATGCCGTCTATACTGATATCTACGCGTGATAAGGAACCCACATACCATATTTAAAGCTACTCGCTTAAGTGGTTGGGCCAGGCCGCCAACCGCAGACTTTTTACCCCCTTTCAGTCGCTATTTTACAACGTTACTTGGGCAAAATTCCAAAAAGTACAACATCAGTGAGTTAGGTCATATCCGAAGGAACACATAATCAAAATTTGAGCTTTCTAGCCAATGGAGATTTGGCAGGCCACCAAGGGGAAAACTTTTCTCCTTTTTGCCCCTTCCAAGATTAACAGTTTTTCAAGAAAATCTTTGGCATTAGAGGATTAATTTAAAATGGTTTCAAAGCTTTTAGAAATATCTTACCTTTTTATTAAAAAAAAGTTGTTACGATTTCATTTTATTTAAGATTTTTTTATAAAAAGCTAAATTGCATAAATTTAAGCAACACTTGAAATTAATTTAATTCATAGTAAATCTAAAAGTTAATATATTTATTATAGAAAAAGCTCAATGAAAGCAACACTACTTCCTTTAGTTATATATTTCTAAAACATCAAAAGCCATTATGTATGAATATATATATGTATAAAGAGATTTACTCATAGCTTAATAAGTTTGTGTGGTAATAAGTAGAAGCTTTAGTTGCATTACTTATACGCGATTCGTTTGTTGCAGTTAATTTCATTTTACTTTCGCTAATGATGTGCTCAATTTTTTGCATCATTAATCTTTTGCATAGCATAGAAAATATATAAATATGTATGTAAGTATTTTGAGTTTATACATAATGTTTTTTACGTTAACACTTCTTTGCAAATAATCATACCACCCCTGCAACATCTTTTCACTATTTCGTTAGAGGAATACAAAATTTTATTCAAGGATAGCTAACAAGGGAAGTCTGTTGGGTTGTTCCTCCAGATAAAACTGTTCATATCTGAAAATATTTAATATCTGAAAATATATAGAAATTATTATGTATAACTAACATAAAGAAAATTATCTTTCAACTACTTACATCAATGGTTGTCTAAATGATGGCATCTTTTAAATAAATAGAAATGCAGTAATTCTAGAAACGAAACAAAATATGACATGTACAGCCCTTTTTTGCAATAAGAAAGAGGAAACATTAAAAATTACCAAAGCTGTATGGCCTTGTATTTTGTTTTAGTCTGTCTACCTGAGCGTGTATTTGTTTGACCGCACTATATGAATATCATTATACATGAATATTACTGAAAATCACTATGAACATTTAGTTTACAAATAAACATTTAATCTTTACTAAACTTTAATATTTTATTTTGCGTTTTATTTAATTAATAGACAATTACTTTGACAAGCCGGTGACAACACAAAATTTAAGTTTTTTTAATCCACAATGTATAAATACACATTTTTGGATTTTATTGGTGTGCATTGACATTACTTACATTACTTATATAACGTTACTTTTAAAATACTGTTACCGAAATAGCTAAAACCCCGTTATCCCTAAAACAACGTTTCCGAAAAAACTAATATACCGTTACCGCTACAATACTGTTACCGAAATAAGTGAAATACCGTTAGCGAAATAACTGAAATGTCGATACCCCTAAAATACCGTTACCGAAATAAAAGAACATAGCGAGTACAGATACCCGCATCAAATCGGTTACCATCCATATTAACAAGACGTTTTACTAACTTTTCTACTAACTTATTTTTTTGAGTGTACGTTTCAAAGTTGTTCGAAAATATTTTGTTTTAAAACTTTTTACTATTTTTTGGAAAGGTAACCGAAATACCTTTTAGTTAACCCAAATTTTAACCCTTAAACATGAAAAAGGTCCCCTTTATCACATATACAAATTCGATAGCAATCAGAGGAAGTCCATCAGCGGTCCCTCCTTGTAAGAATGTATTATAAACACTAAGAAAAAAATGTTATTTAGGAAATTTTTTTTTTTAATTTGTTGAAATACAAAAATGTTCGAAATTGTTTTCAAATAAGCATAGATTATAAAGAATGTTTTTAATTAAAATTTTAAGTACACAAAAGTTTGTCAATACAACTTATTTATTTGCTAATACGACAAATTTTTAATTAAAATCGAAACATCAATATAAATTTTGTTTTCCTTCTTTAGAGTTATATTTCCCAAAAGTTGTCAACTGAATAATTTGTTACATATTATGATTCTCCGTATTCATCTAATCAAACTTTTAATTCATCCAATTAGATATAAAAATTATTCAAAATTTAAAAAAAAAACGTTTCGTATTTCGATATGTAACTTTGAAATAAACTTGTATTGAATTTTTTACAGTGTACTTTAGTTGAAAAGCCATTAATTTTGTCGAGAAAAGGAAATATTTCAATAAAAATTTTGCAAAAAGAATTTAACTTGAAAAACATCATAACTTTATAATTGTTCAAATTAGTTCAGTAATTTTCTATGTTATGAACAATTTAAGTTTTATATTTAATTGATAAATTTTGTAAAAGAAATTAGTTATAATTAAGTTGTATCAAAGAGTATCTACATATAGAGAGACTACACTTCCCCCGCATCTCAGCAACAAAATACCGAATTCGGGCAAACAAATTTAAACATTTTTTTACTTATGATGTGAGCAAGATTATGATGTGGTGAGCAAGACTTTACACTAAAAAATAATTGCAACATGTTGATTAAAAATCGTTGCTTAAAACACTCACTTTTGCTTATATTATGCTATTTTTTATTAAAATTTAATGTATTTTAATTTTATCTTGCTTATTTTATCGTTAAAATTTTAAATAAATAAACATTTTACTAAAACATGATAAAAAATAATTTAAACTTTTAAATTTCTGCAACATGTTTTCATTTGCTCAGTGCGAGTTTACGAACAAATAAAAAGAGGGCAGATTGAGAGAGACTGAGGTAGAAACCCACTGGTGGTAGGGAAATTTAATTTAAGCCACGTGTGACTAAAACTAACAAACTATTGGGAAGGCATTTTATTTATTTGTGTTAATAACCCACACTTGGCTCATTTAAATTTCCCATAAATAAGCCAAATGAGTGTTTTGTAATAAGAAATTAAGCTTTTTCAGTAGAAATATAAATTTACAAAATATTTTGTGAAAAAAATTTTCTGTGCAGTGCACGGTTTGACAGCGAAAAAGTGTTAAAGCCAAATATCGCAAAATTTCAATGTGAAATGAACACAATTTTCTAAAATCTTAAAAACATATTTATCTTGACTAAAAATCGTTAATAGTAAACACAAAGAAAGATTTAAAATTAAGCTTTTTTAAAAAAAGCTCATATTTTGGTGCAAGGACATTCAAGATTCCAATAGGATACCTCTAAAGAACATCGTTCTAACTTGAAACCGTATGGAAGGATTTTTATGAAATTTGGCAGAAAGATTACATTTTGTAATTCTCTAACACTATTGAGCTACAATATATAGGTATCGCTAAAAAGTCACATTTGTCTGTTGTCGATCACAACAAGTTCTGTTAAAATCGTATTGCAGGTTTTCTTAAAATGGCAAAAAGTATAAATGGGACCTACATCAACGATTCACCGTCAAACGGTTAAAAAAGTGAAATTTTCAAATTTGTTTAATAAACACGAATTTAAAATTTCTCAAAACTTACGATCCATATTTAAATATTTTTAACATTATCTTTGGTGCTTGAATCCGCATCTGTATTCTGAATTCCTCCAAGTTCTCAAGTTTTTGAAACATTCTCACCTAGAAATGCAAAAACACGATTTTGCTCCATATTTGAAACTTTACCACACCGCGAATATCTTCTCTTACTTGAATCTCCTTACGGATTCTTAAACTACTTGTAATTTTCAAAATACTTTTGAATCTATCAGATATCTCCATTTGCTTTCAGATAAACCGATCGTTTTAGATAAACCGATCGTTACAGATAAACCGATCGGTATAAGTATTTTAATTTCATATAAGTACAGAATGTTGTACTGCACTCAAAAAAAATAGTTAGTAAAGTCAGCAAAAAATTTTGCTGAGTCAGCAAAATTAAAAATTAAAAAAGCATTGCTAAAAATTAATAAAATTTTTGCTGAATATTAGTAGACTGAAAAAAATTAAAAAAATTTGTATAAAAATTGTACTTTAGTTAATTTATTTGCTGAAAATTAGAAAACATATTTTTGTGATTCTTTTAAAAATAATATAATATAATATTTTCATTATAATATAAAAATGTTCATACTCCCACATTGACTACATAAATATCTAAAAAAAAATATAAATAAATATATATAACACAAACAAAATTTTCTTTCAACTTCTTACATCAATGGTTGTCTAAATGATGTTATCTTTTAAAGGAACGCAAATGCCGCAGATAATTATAGAAACGAAACTTAAAAATTACAAAATATACAACCCTTTTTGCAATAAGAAAAAGGAACTATAAAAATATACCTAAGATGTGTGTTTTTATCTTTCGCTTTAGTCTGCCTGACTGTATGTTTGCTTGCAATTTTACCAGACTGGATTATTAATCTCAATAAACACTTAGTTTTGAACATGTCATCTTTATTAAATTTAAATATTTTATTTTGTCTTTTATTGAATTAATAGACAATTACTTTCACAAGACGGTGGCAACACAAAATTTAAGTTGTTTTAAAAAGCAATTTTGTTTTATGGATGAAAAACAGATACAAAAATCTTTCATGGTTGATTTCGTTATATGCCTTACAAGAGTTGTACTTTATGGTAACATATTCCTCGTCACTACTACATCTTAACATGCAGCGACATCTAATTCATTCTGCGTATAGCTTTCAATCTGGTTGACATCCACACTATTAATATGCTTATCAGCACAATTTTTATTAGCAAAATAAATTAGTAAAACATTAGTCAAATATTAGTAAAACATTAATTCAAAACAGTTAAATGCTGAAAAAGTATAACTAAAATTTTAGCTGAAAACATAATTTTAGCAAAAATTTTGCTGAAAAGTTGTATACCTGATTTACAAGACGTTTTACTAACTTTTCTACTAACTTATTTTATTGAGTGTGTTTATTGCTGGCAACGAAGGAAAAATTAAGATTTCAAGTAAATTCAAAAAGCTTTTTAAAAATAAAGAGTAATGTTAACATATGGCGTAACGATTTTATATAAGAAAATTTATTCGCGTCCCTATTATGACGGAAAATCGAGTTTTTTTTGGCAAATTTTAGGTAACAATATCACAAAATCTTGATAACTTGGAATATTTCTAAATTCAGATTCGGATTCAGAGTGCAATCTATACTATTGGTTTTGAGTTTTGCGATATTGAAAATTTGTATGAACCTATTGAAAAACAGAGAACAAATTATTTACCTTAAATATCTAACAAAAGATTTGATTTAAAGTAAATTCGTTTCTAAACAAATATTTAATTGAATCAATTAATATTTTAATTGACTTTTAATTATATAAATAAATAAAAACAAGCATACACATACAAATACAAATCCACAAACAGGCAGAGCATTTCTAAAAACACATATACATACAAACGTGTCGTTCAAACACTTTTTTTTTTAGTATGTAACAATATTATTTTTTGTAGATAGTTATTTATAGCTTTTTTTCTTTTTAATTTCCAATAAAAGTTTTAATTAATATTATCATTGCCCTGATAGGTGCAAAATCAATTAAAATATTAATCGATTAAATAAATTTTTTAATTGAAACCGGTTTTTAGTTTTTTTTTTGTGTATTCTAAATTATAAATATTATTTTTTACTCTTAGTATTTTTTTAGTATTATCTCGTTAAGCCGCTTTTAAATTTTTAAATTTTTGCATATTTTGTTATTTTAAATATTTTAAAACATTTTAGCTCTTTCCCGCCTTTAAAGATCCGGACGATTAAATAGTATGGGTTGGTTAGTTTGTTTCCACTTTTCTATCATTTTAAATAAGTTTCTTTTAACCCATTTTGCACTCTCGTTGCTTTGAAGCAGCACCTGCTTTTAAGGCCTGATAATTTTGAATACGAGAGAGAGATATAATTACGCAGCAAAAAGCATGTGATAATTTAAGGTCTTAACAAATTAATAAAACAAATTTAAAAACTATTGTTCCTGGATTGCCATTAAATTAATAAAAAACAATTTTTGACATTTTTTTATTTTTTTTTTTTTCTATTAATTAATAATCATATAATTACAAATTATATACTATTACCCTAACCGAGCACTAGCTACTATGGTCTTCGGCGCGTTGCAGCGAAAACAGACCAGTGCCTCTGGTGGGAATCGAACCCACGACCCCCGCACTGATAAGCCAGCACGCTACCAACTAGCCTACCGGGGCGCACTTTTGACATTTATTTATGGCACATTTTAAAAAATTTTTAACTTATAGAAAGAAGACCGGTGTTATAAAAGTAATATGCTGATTTAGTTAGGGGCGTATGGAAAAAATTTTTGAATGAGAAAAATTTTTGTGTAGTGTACATTTTTTTGTAAAATTAAAAGAATGGATCAAGAATTTTAAAAACATCTATAAACTTTAATATTAAGAAAATTACTCCATTTCCATCCATATCTATTTTATTACAACAAACAAAAAAATTGATTCGCCAGTGTTGACATATTACAATTTTGAAAAAATTACTAAAAAACACCAATATTTTCAAAAAAAATCGTGCAAATCCTAAAGATCACATTGTGAGTTTAAGTTCGATAGATATTTGCTTTAAAAATAAATAAAAATTGTAAATTGAAAAAAATTCTTAACCCGTTAAGTACGTTAAGTAAATCTTAACCCGTTAAGCTTTAAAATTTGAATTTAAACTGCGAATTCCACCGCTAGAGGGTGCAAAAAGTTTAAAAATACTTTAGAAAAAAATTTTATTGAGACACCACTACATCTTTCTACAAAATTTCATCAAAAAGTTTCTACGTGATCGATGAAAATGGGTTAATACCAGTTATACATAAATTTTGTTAATATTTACTTTGTATTTACAATATTTAATATCGATGAGTTGTATACAATGGGTTAATACCATTTATACCTAAAGTTTGTTAATATTTACTTTGTATTTACAATATTTATTACTATGTTTACATTAGTGTGTCCCAAAATTTTTTTGGTTTTCGGTTTTAATATGTGCTCAAGCTTAATTTGAATACTTATGGGGCAAAGTATTTTTGAGATTTTTTTTTTGGGAAGGGAGTCGCGCAAATCATTTTTTTCCCCAAATTGGAGTTTTTGCACGTTTTATGAATTTTATTTATAACTTTTTTAAAGAAAAATATTAAAATTAAATTTTTCTGTGCATAAACCGTAAGTAATGCTTCTGTACATTTGCGTACCAAATATTTAATATTTTCCAATAAATTTTTTAATAAATTTTGTAAACAACAAGAGGCTTTAAAACTTTTAAAAGTGCGCCCCGGTAGACTAGTTGGTAGCGTGCTGGCTTATCAGTGCGGGGGTCGTGGGTTCGATTCCCCCCAGAGGCACTGGTCTGTTTTCGCTACAACGCGCCGAAGGCCGTAGTAGCTAGTGCTCGGTTAGGGTAATAGTATATAATTTGTAATTATATGATTATTAATTAATAAAATAAAAAAAATAAAAACTTTTAAAAAATAGATAATTCTAAAAAATTTTGTAAAAAAAAAATTTCATTTGCTCTTACTGTTCCAGAGTTATACAAATTAAAAGCTTTGTACCCATCATATAAAACTATTTGTCAGTTTTGCATTGGATTTGTTTTAAACTTTGAATTAGAGATGGGCACGTGAGCAGAATTTTGCTTGATTTACGTGAATTACGTGTGAGCAATTTTACTCACATGAGTAAGTGTGAGTGGGAACAAGTTCTTCGTGAGTGAGTGTGCGTGATTAGCATTTTAGCAAAAAATTCAGAATTTACCCATGTAAGCGCGCGTGAGAGTGTGTAGACAAAATGCTCGTTAGTGATTGTGCGTGAGTGAAATTTTTCTATAGTGGACGTGTGTAAGTGAGAGTAAAAATTCACTCATGTACACATTTCTACTTGGAATTATTATTTATTATTATATTATTTTCTTAATTTTTATTCTTAGTTTCAACTTCATATTTTCAAATATAAAAAATGGCGAGTTCGCAAAAAATCTTAATTATAAGATTTCATTTTTTATTTATTTTTCACTCAGGATAATAAATATCAAAAATTATTAGTCCGCGAAACACGAAAAATCACATAATTCAGTGGAGTACGGCTATAACGAACTCGCGGAGACCGGACGATTTAGTTCGCTATAAGCGAAGTTCGCTGTAAGCAAAAAATTATTAAAATTTCAGGATTTTTTCTTAAATTCTCATAATTTTAAAATTTTTAGTACAGTGTTATATTAACGTCATATAGACAGTCGCAATTAATTTTTAATTAATATGCATTTGACAAATTTAATTTAGAAATGTTGAGGTTAAGAAGAAGAAAAAAAAATTTTTTTTTTGTAATTCTAAAACAATTCTTCCATTAAATTACGTTTCATACAGTTTTTATTTCTGTTAAGTAAATTTGTAATTAAAAATCTAAAATTTTTAAGATTTGCAGCAGAATTTTCATTTTAGAATCTCGATTTTGTTATGTGTTCGTTACAAGCGTGAACATTTTTATGAAAACTCGTAAAAGGGTCCAAAAAATTAGTTCGTTATATAAAAAGTTCGTTATTAACGGTGTTCGTTAGAACCGTATTATTTTGTATGAAATATCTTTGTTAATACGTGGGGATCAAAAAAATCGTTCGTTATATAAAAGGTTCGCTATACCTCCCAGTTAGAACATGCCAACCTTACCAAAAAAATAGTACTAGCAAAATCATTGCTATTTTTGCCATACCAACCGTGCTAAAAATTACCAAAGGTACAACTAATATTGTACTAGGAAAACACCAACAAAATCGTTCGTTATAAAAAAAAGTTCGTTATAACCGAACTAAACTATACTAGTTTTGTGCAATAAGTGCAATGTTGCAAAAGGGTATAATTCAGGAACAGTAAAAGTAAATTAAATTTTTTTTGACAAAATTATTTAGAATTTATCAATCTTTTAAACTACATCATTAGTTTTTTTTAATCTTCGTAGAAATTTTAAAAGTTATAAAGCATTATTTTAAAAATGTATGCAAAAATAATATACGGTACGTAAATATATAAAAAAGCTTTGCCGAAACTTATTGTTTATGCGCATAAAAATAAAGTTTGGTCATTTTTCTTTCAAATGTTGACTCAGAAGCTAAGAAAATTTTGGTTATTGATAAAGTTATAAATAAATTAACAAAAAACACAGATTTTTGGAAAAAAAAACCTCTTACAAAAAATCGATTTACTCGACCTCTGAACCTCTTACAAAAAATCGAAAAAAAAATATCAAAAATACTTTACCCCTTTTAAGTTTTCAAATTAAGCTTGAGCAACAAACAAAAAAATTTTTTTTGGGACACCCTAGTTTACATAAATAAAAGCCTTTCCATTTCATTTTTTTTGGGTTGTCAAAAATTATGACAAAGCTTATTCATAATTTATTCAACAAGCATAGAAAATGTATCCTACTTAAGTAGCAAGTTGATATTAATCATCAATCTTGTTTTCGGCTTGTTTAAAAAAATAACCAGTAAATATGAAATATTAAAGATTTTAAGTATAAGTATCTGTAATAACACCAACACCATTACAATGAGAGAGCAGTGGTTTAAGGACTTATAACGAATTTTAAAACAAACATAAAATGTTTACAATCCTATACCCTACAAAAGTTTAAAAAACTTTTTTTTTTTGTTAACAAAATTTGTCACTACTTCAGGAATTACTTTTAAAGTAATGCAAAAAGAAATTAATTATTTTATAGTAAAAATGAAATTACTTTAAGTTTTTATCAGCAAAAAATAAATTTGAGTTTTAGCACATTGAGAATATATAATCGCTTACTAAAGCTTAAATTTGCTGTCTAGCCTACAAAAATACATCAAAGTAAGGCAGAATTAGTTTAGTTAATGATTTTTAGTTATGCCAAGGCATATGACATGACTTTTATCTATTATCTCGTACTTAAAAGCTTTAAAAATCGCTACTAGATCTACTCTACCTTACTCAAGCGCTTTTTCGTAAGTGAAGAAGTAAATTAGTGCTTGAATTAATGCTTCTTATTCAGCAGTTGTTTTAAATAATGTTTAGATCCTTAAAGCTCTTTTAAGTCGGTTTTGTTCAAACTTTATTTGCTTGGTTTTTTCATTTAGTGTTCATACAAAAAGCTGCGGTTGTGTTTTAAGAGCTTTAATCTTTAAGTTTTATTGTTTCATAAAATGTAAGTAACAAGTACACCCACACAGGCATAACCGTGTAGCACTTTTAAAACATCCTACGCCGTGTTAAGAATGAAAAAATTATATAACAAATAATACAATAGCAAAGAAATAAAACATTATAAGAGTATCACAGTATAGATTTTAAGCTGCTATAAATTTTCGGGTTTTTTGGGGAATAAAACAAAGCTCACAAACCCATACAACAAAAATTAAAATACGGCCTGTAGGAAATTCCAAGCTACTCTCAAAATTAGCTCTGTATTTTCATGACTAATTACCAATCGAGACTTTTGGTGTACTAAATTTAACAAGGTTTTTTTGATTTTGATTAAGATTGTAACATGTTAAGTGTACTTATAAAAGCCCCCTGAAAGTTGAATCTTACACTCAAAAAATTAAAAACCCATTTCAATCATGAAAACCACCGATTCAATAACTTTAATTGCTGAAATGTGCGCGCCGGTAGGCTAGTTGGTAGCGTGCTGGCTTATCAGTGCGGGGGTCGTGGGTTCGATTCCCACCAGAGGCATTGGCCTGTTTTCGCTACAACGCGCCGAAAGCCATAGTAGCTAGTGATCGGTTAGGGTAATAAGATATAATTTGTAATTATATGATTATTAATTAATAAAAAAAAACAAAATGGTGAAATTCCAAGTTGATAGCTCATTATATGAATTAATTTTTAATTAAGTAATAACTCATTTTATTACAAAGTGATCAATATTGTATACCTTCTCAAAAAGCAAAAAACAATTGGATAAAGTGTTGTTGCCATACCAAATGTTTTTTTATAGCTTGAATTTTATAACATTGAATTTAAACCGGTATGTAATTCTCATTTAGTTACCAGATTTATTTATACTCATGTGAACAAATTCACACTGAAATTCGTTTTTTTCTTTCTATTGAAACATGGCAAAATTTTCTTTTGGTTTTTTTTTGTAAATATTAGTTTTTTTTTTGATAAAACCACAGTAATTCGTTTTAATTTATTTTCGGCTTTTTTTTGTTTAAACAAATGGTTACATTTTTATTGAACAAAATTTTACTAAAAAATTAAAAAAATTAAATTTAGAATAAATTTATATTCACATTTAAACCACTGAAATTAAATTATTTAACTAAATGAAGTAATAAACCTAATGAGAATTAATAAAATCTAATTCAAATTGATTTAAAATATGTATTGCTAATACATAAACATTTATAAAAAAAAACACTACATAGTGGTACCGTGAAATAACTCCCAAATGAAATAACTCCCAAAAAAAAAAATTAAATAACTCCCAAAAATTTTTCATATAAATTGGGATTTATTTCACTATGAAATAACTCCCAATGCGATAGGACTTATTTCACAATCTTCTGTTAGAAATTATTTCGTTATGAAATAACTCCCAAATGAAATAATTCCCAACCAGGTTTTGTTGGAAGTTATTTCACTCATTTTTGACATTGGGAGTTATTTCACTTTTGTTGGGACTTATTTCATTTTCATTTTTAAATGTGATTTTATCGTTGGGAGTTATTTCATTTTTGTTGGGATACAACGAGTTATTTTACCAAAAGAAACGCAGTTCTTGCTAGAATTTTGGTAAGTAAAGATCGGTATTAAAGTGATTAAAAATAATGGCAAATCTTGAATTGGAAATAATGAGTGACAAAAGAAGAAATAGTAAAATGTTATACGTAAAAGTCGAAAATCAAATTTATTTAAAAAATTCGGAAGCTAGAGGAAGAATATATTATACGTGTTACGAAGAAAACTGCAAGTCACGAGTGGTGCTGGAAAACGGGCAGTGTCGTAAAGCCAATGATTTTATTTAGCATAATCACAGCGCCCAACGGAAGCTGTATGAAGAACTTAAAGCCCTCAACCAAATAAAAGATCAGTGTTTCGATGTTGCAAGTACTTTGGGCGCTGCTAACGCTGTTAGCGGAATCCGGGAGAATTTCCGGAACGTGTGCGTAAGGAATGTTAGTAATCTATCAGGTTTTTCTTGCATTGCATTGTTAACAATGTTTTTCTTGTTTGTAATAAGGCAATCAAGAGTCAACTAAAAACATTGATTTCAACAAAGTCAAACGCGGTCTGCAATATTTGACAGCAAAAGTTTTTGCGGCATATCCAAAGACTCCGACCGATGTTGTCAATATGTTTAAAAAAGAAAATATTTTTAAAAAGTTTGGATATACATTGCATGAGGGTCGTGACAAAACACCGTTTTTTTAAAGTTTGCCACGATTCAAAAGACTTTGCGTACTGCGTCTTTGGATCAGATAAGATGACCGCTCGGATGTTTTAAGCAATTGATGTTGGTGCATATTGAATATTATGAAAAGTTAAGACATCTCAGAAGGTGGAGAGGTCTGGAAAGGGTGGCATGACATAACGTCGAAAAGTGTCATAATGTCCATGGACTTGGGTGACATAACGTCCATGGACATTATACTCCAGTGTGAAAACAGATCAGTAATTTTGAAGTTTCTTTTGTGTTGCACGCAGAAAAAATTTTATTTCGCGAAGCCGCCTGCCGCGTTCTACGGAGGAAAAAAACCCCTAAGAGCGGCCGAAGGCCGCCACCCAGAAGAACTTGTTTTTCAAATCAGATGTCGAATCCGTTGAAATCTTATATTTTTAAGACATCAAGTAATTTGTAAAAACAAGTTTTTCTGTGTGGCGCATTAGGGGTTTTTTTCCTGCGTAGAACGCGGCAGGCAGCTTCGCGAAATAAAGTTTTTTCTGCGTGTGATTATACGATTTATAACTATAGTTTTATTTTGTGATATACTACTAAAGAATATTTAAAAAAATTGTATTGATATACTAACAATTATTAATCTTTTTATTTTAAAAAGTCTGGACGCTGTGACACATTTGAAACTGACATAATATCCAAAACAATAAACGACATTTTCCAAATTGTCATAAAGTCCATGTATATTATGACACTTTTCGAGTGACATTTCGTCCATGGACATTATGTCATTGGACGTTATGACTGGAAAGCGGTGCGTACGATTGGCGTCCTGCGGCGCGGCCGCGTTTCGCGTAATGCGGCACCACCGTGTTTCGCGTCCTATAGGCACGGTCGCGAATCGCACGCGCCGCCTTCAAATTTTCAACAAATCGATTTAATTGAAAAGTAGGGAAATATTTTTTTCGGTGTATGCTTGTGCGCATGCTACAAATTGCAAATATTACAATCTTTTGGTAAAATTTGTCAAACTGACTTATATCTGCTATAACGCTTCAATATAAATTGATTCGTCTAAATTTCACTTAGGGACGTTTCTCTCGAAATCTACCCTGTGGGAAAAGAGAAGTCAGTATAACTTCGAGGATCAGTTCAGTAGCCGGAGAAAGTGGGGCAGTCAAAAAGAACCTATGCTGTGACCTGCTGCATGACCGGTGAAAAGAATAAAACATAGGACCCGTGACCGATAAAAATGGCACCTGTCGCATTTTTTGCACATCTGATTTTGCTAGAAAGTTTACAAATTAAAAGATCGACAAAATTCAGACATAACTCTTGTTCCATTAGACTGTTATGAGTAGGGCAACCAGAAATATGCTTTATCAAGTTCTTTCCTGTGAATCGTATTAAAAATTAGATAAGATATTTCAGAACAATTGACGAATTTGGCATCGATTTGTTAGTGCATATTTTTGTATATTTTGATCTTAAATAAATATTTTGATCCTAAAAGCATATTTGGATCCTAAATGCATATTTAAAAAAAAAATCTTATTGCTGAGCATATTTGTGTATTTTTAAAACAAGAGCGTATTTTTCCATTTTCTTTTAAATTTTCGTTATTAAAAGATTTTATTTTAAAAACAATTTTTCTCAATAATTTTCGATTTCAAAAATTTAAACCATTTGATCAAAATAGAGTTTATTTTGTATTAATTGATCTTTTATTGTTTTTTTAGCGGTTGAAATAAACGATGTAAGCTAAATTATTCCAGTTCAAGATCTATCGTTTTTTGTTAAACAAAAAATTGTGCAATATTTACTTATTAAGTTAAAATGTCTTCATCCGCAAATTTAATGCAGAGTTTATCATTTTGCATAGCCGAAAATCTTCAATGTAGAAGGGGTATAATTTAAAGTCTGCATTAAATTAGCGGATGAAGACATTTTTAATTAATTAATAAACATTGCTCGGCATTATGTTTAACAAAAAAACAAAAGATCTAGAACTTGAATAATCTTGCTCACCTCATACTTTATGATAAAAGATAGAAAAATAAACTTTTGGTTCTAATTTTTTGAAATTTAAAAGTAAAACATTCGGTTGAAATTCATTCTATAAAAGTTACATCCACGGTACTGAAAATAAATTTTAAAGTATGAATTTTTAAAAAAAAATGTGATTTTAAAAGCAAATTTTTCAATTTTAGGGCTTTTTTATGGATATAAAATTACGTTTGTAGTGTATATTTCTCGTTGCCCTGGTTATGAATAACTAAAAAGTTTTTTGTGGATTCTAAGGGTACTAAATTTTAAAATATTTAAATTTTGTAGTAGATATTTAAAGGTACCGAATTATAGGTACTTTAAAAAATAAAAATATTCAAAAAGTTTTGATTTTATGATTAAGGTTACCAAATTAGCCAGTTTATACACTAAAGCAGATAAAAATTCACATATAGTAGATTTTATTGGGTGTAAGTAATGTCTCGCTTTGAGTTAAGCCAATAATCGTTTTCTTATTGCGGACAACTAAAGATTAGTATGTTGCCTATGAAACAATTGTATTGTTTACCATGAAACTGATCAAACTTTTTAAAAGCAACCAATAAAAATCTAATATGACAAAATCATATTAGATTTTGGACTCGGGGTAGAAAACTGTTCTAACTAAATATATGAAAATTTAGATAGTCCGAAAAAAACAATTTTTGTATTTTTAATACAAGAATGAAAAACATTTTGATCTAAAAAAATATTTTATTCAGTTGCGAGTTTCTAAAGGTATCAAATAAAGGACATTTTAAAGTACCAGCATCTTTAATAGTCAAAAGTGAGTTCGTAATGGTACCGAATTAAGGGAATTTAAAAGTACCAAAATCAAAAAAATTACCTACGCCGAGACTAGTAAAAAAGATTCAGTCTAAAACTAACTACACTGTGGCCTGTTCTTGAAGGACTTTGAAGACACCAATAATTTAAAATGTTTATTCTCAAGAATAGATTATTTTAAAACACTAAATTGTGCGTTGTTTAAAGATTAAAAATCCCTAAAAAAAAAACTATATATTATCGTTATTTTGCACCGAAACCAAATTTTTAATACTTTAAATAAGTATCGTAGCACATTTTAAAGTACCGCCATCTTTTATTTATATTTAACAGTGGGTTTCTGAGGGTACCGAATTGACGGTATTTAAAAGTACCCAAACCTATATTAAATCGTGGTTTCCTAAAGTTAACGAATTAAGAGCATTTAAAAGTACAAATATGTAGGAATATTGTATAGAAAGTTTCTTAAAAGTACGGAACTATGAATATTAACGTTCCATCCACAGTGTGTAAATGTACCAAATTGTACCAAGATGTACTAAATTTTTAAATGTGAAAAGTATAAACATTTTAAAATATTTATATTAAAAAGTTAATTTCTAAAGGCACCAAATTGCGTGGTATTTAAGACCGAAAACATTTTAGAAACTTTATATTCAAAATCGTGTTTTTGAAAGTACCAAAGTCTGGGAATTTAGCTTAATTTGGTTTAACATGTGTTTAATTTTTTGATTAGTTTGTCCTTTTTAAATTTGTTGTGTCATTTTCATAAAAATTTTCCATTGGGTGTTTTGCATTGATTTTAAATTTATATATTTTGTAGCAAAAATATATATAAGACTATAAATTTCAAACATGTTCAATAGTGTTTTCAACATTAAAGTACAAGTAAAATGTGAAAATATGAAGACATGAAAATACGAGAATATAATGGTTGTTGTTTGCTTTAAAATGGAAAATGAAGAAAGAAAATGAAAAGCAAAACTCACCTGAGTTGGTTTTGCTGGTAAATAATGTTGTTGTTGATCATGTTCTTCACGATGGTGTAGCTCGTCTTGGAATAATGCCATAGAAGTTGGTTGTTGCTGCTGATGAAATTGTTGTTGATAGTATGATTGTTGTTGTTTTAAATGTTGTTGATATTCAAATTTATCATGTTGTTGCATTTGATATTGTAATTGTTGTTTATAATTTAGTGTTTGTGGTGAGGGTTGTTGTTGTTGTTGTTGTGGTGTTTGGTGTTGCTGAAGCTGGTGTTGCTGTAATTGAGCAGCATTTGCTGATATTACCAACCATAATACACAAAAAATCATCACTACCGTTTTCATACATAAAATCAACATCAAATATTCGGTTTTTAAAGGTTTTATTAAAATTTTCAAAATTGTATTCAACATTTTATTTGGATGTTGTTGTTAAGTTTGTGATTTTTTAATTTTATTAAACGATTTCTCTAATTACTATAAACAATATTTAATATTTTTATGTTTATAGATAATTTTTATAAATTTTTTTAACGGAAATTATTTATTATTTATGTTTTTTATTTTGTTTACATTGACCTGAAAATAAAAATTTCGTTTTTATTAAAATTCAATTTCGTTTTTTTTTTTTTTTATATTAATTTAAAATCGAAAGTTTTTTTTAGCGATGGTTAACGTTTATTGCACGTTCTTCTATTTTCTTAAAAATGTTGTTTGGTGTTTGCTTAAAAAATTAAAGAAGAAATCACTAAAATCATTGAAATAATCTTCTTCCATAAAAGCAGACATGCGAATAAAATCATTAAACCATTAAGTTTTATAAACATCATGGCGTGTACAATAAAAACACCAACTTTAGCATAAAAGCTGTTGAAAATAACGTTAAAAAATAATAAATTATACGAGAAACAAAGTGAGCTTGTTTTAAATTAACAATATTTTTTTGATAAGGAAATTTTATAATTTATAAAAACTATATATCAAAAGGTCCCAAACTGAAGGTTAAATACTAGGCTTGCGAATCAATAAAAAATTATTCGATTAATCGAACAAACAAAAAAAAAAATCGAACGAAATATTTAACAAAAAAAGAAAATATTTTTGAATAACAAATAATTCGAATAATTTTTAACGATTAATCGAATAAAACTAATAATTTTATAAAATGTTGTTCTTATTGAAACCTTTTGGAAAATTTACAAATTTAAAGACAAATTATGCTAAAAAAGGTATAGAACGAAAAAAAACCCTTTAAAAACACCACTTAGTAAATGGTTTGATATCGTCGGAACGAATAAATTTAAAACCTTGAAACTTAAAATTTTTTATAAGTCGTATTTCGTATTCAATATGATTTGAATTTTAGGAAAGAAAATATTTAACATATTTAGGTGAAAAGTTGACTTGACTAATAGTGAGATGAGTTCGGCATGTTTGTCATTCTTACATGTGTTCCATCGCCCCCGAGGAAGCTACGCTTGCAACAAGTGCCTCAGATCTACCTCCTCGTGGTTTCACCTGGGCAACGGCAAGTTCGATTGGCTTTACGGAGCCTCGAACTTGACGGCTAACCAGAGTCCTGCGGGCCGCCTACCCTTTTGACACTTTATAACGTGTAGTCGCTTCAAGTCTAATAATACAGCCTCTAACCCCGTGGCTCGGGTCTCTGCCCGGGCCGCACCCTCGACCGGAGTTGCAATTGGTTCTGAACCAAATACAATTAACATGTGTTCTCATGCTAATAGGGGTTCCAATAATGTCACGACTTCAAATCCTATTTCATCTTCTGTATCTGAAAGTAGTATGACGGATACAGTCGATATCAATAACACACACTCAAATTTGACTCTTCGATATCATACTACACCTCGGCCAGTGGCGGAACATTTTGACCGAACTATTTTTATTCCTTCTTCTAACCAGATGGCACCTACCGCCCCAGGTGACCATTCCAACCAACTTACGCCTGTCGCCCCAGGTGATCAGAGTGAAGCCTCGACCTCTCGGGGTCTAAGTTCCATAATGGCGTCTAAGCAGGCAGATGACCATAATGGTCCGGAACCTGATGGAGTGACAGGTGAAGATCCATTTCCTTGTGCTACATGTAACCGCTCTTTCTCGACTAACAAGCAAGGTCTTCAAAAATTGCTGGATATAGTTTGTGAATTCCTAGCAACAGTTGGACAGTTCCAAATGCCTTTCTGTGTCCGGAGTTATTATTTTAATTTAAATTAAATCTTAATTATCTTTTTTATGATTTTTATAATTTAATATTTCTAACAAAACTGATGCTTAACAAAAAAACTTAAAAAACAGAACCATTTGAGAATTGGCAACTTTGTATTTAAGTTGATGACGGAATTCATAAAATTTTGAAACATAGGAAACATATTCATATTACGCATGTATTTTTTTCTATATTTTTATTCGTTATTTGTTTGATTAATTGAATAATTTTCAAAAATTAATCGAATGATTGTTCGATCAAAATATGTTTGATGGTTTCACCGATCAATAATTGACAACTCTATCAAATACCCTCAAAAGCTTATTTATATGGTTTTCCAAAGGTACCAAATAAAGGGTATTTTAAAGTACCGAGATGTCAGAAATCTTAATAAAATCGTGAACTCTTAAAGACACAAAATTAAGCTTCTAAAATAAGTATCAAATTCTATGAAATTTAGGATTCCATCATTGGATTTTTAAAGCTCAATGGTGGAGTTTAAAGGTACCAAATTAAGGGTATTTTAAAGTAACGAAATGTTGTTGTATAATTTCAGTTCCATCGAGGATTTTGAAAGACAAAAAAATTAAACTTACAAAATAAGCCCCAACATCTTATAATCGTTTTATATCATCACTAATTTTATTAAATTACAATCTTTGCTTTAAAAGGTACCAAATTAAGGGTATTTTAAGGTACAAAAATGGTAAAATTTCAGTCACATCGAGGTTTTTTATAGGCATGGAATGAAACTTAAAAAATATGTTCCATAACCATAAAATTCTTTTATTTAATCATTAATTTTTTAAATTACAATCGTGTGTTTAAAAGTACCTCATTCAAAGAATTTAAATGTATGTTCCGACATTTTGAAATATTTTTATTTAGTTGTGGTTTTCAAAATCTGTTGATTTTTTATGTTCTTAGATTTTTTATGTTCAATTGTGGTTTTTGAAAAGTAACAAATTATGTGTCTTTAAAATTACTTAAATTTCAGAAATTTTTATACAATCGGGTTTTAAAATTTTTCAAACTAAAGTTCCAAAATATGTATTAAAATTTTAGAAAATTTTTATTCCATCATTAGTTTTTTAAAGTATCAAATTAAGGGTATTTAAAATAATCAAAATCATTAAATATTTATCTTTAGTTGTGGGTTTAACCCTCCGATGAGTGAGAAGGTCCCTAGGGACCTTTTTGCCTTTTCAAACTGAAATTACTCCTACTTCGGCCACTACAACCCCCCCCCCCCTGTGTTCCAAGAGTATTTTGTTGCGCATCTTTTGGAAAAAAATCAAGCCGGTCGGATCATTACTTTAGGAGTTATTGAGCTTTTAGTGAGAATAGTACGCGGACGTGTGAATAGGTCCGTATGGACCTTGTACTGAATTTCACTAATAAATGCATGTTTTTGGACATCATTATAATTTTTTTATTGTTTCAACACATAATTTACTTGTTCTGAACACAAAGACCTAAACTCAAAGACATTAGGGATGATGATAAAAACAAAAAATTAAAAAAATTGAAAAAATTATTTTTGTATGTAGAATTTAGTTATAAACAATAAAAACAAAAAAAAAAATCAAAAAAAAAATTTTTATATGAAAAAAACATGATTTACAAAAAAGGTCCGTAGGGACATTTTCACACGGCCGTGAAGTTCAGAACTGTCACTCATCGGAGGGTTAAAAGTTGCTTTTAAAGGACACAAAATAAAAAATAAGTACCAAATTATTAGAAACTTTTTATAGTAGAAATTACAAGCTATTTAAAAGTACCAAAATATTAGATTTATTATATTCAATTGTGACTATCAAAAGGTAACAACTTATGAATATTTAAAATAAATAAAATTTAATAAATTTTAATACGTTTTAAAATTCTTCCAATTAAAATTCGAAAATAAGTACTAAAATAATAGAAAATTTTTGTTTCATCATTAGTACCAAAAAGTACCAAAATCTTAGATTTTTTTATTCAATTGTGGCTTTCGAAAGGCACCAAATTATGGGTTACTCCAATTTAATGAATTTTAATACAATCGCGTTTTAATATATTTCAAATTAAAATTCGAAAATAAAAGGTTAGAAATTTTTGATTCCATCATTAGTTTCTTAAAGTACCAAGTTAAGGGTATTTAAAACAACCAAAATCTTTAAACTTTTCTCTCTAGTTCCGGTTTTTAAAATTGCTTTCAAAATTCAGATCTAAAAATAAGTACCTAAATATTAGAAACTTGTTATTCCATCAATAGTTTCTTAAATCCGAAAATACAGTGTACTTAATTGTAGCAAACTCTTTTAATATTTACCTTAAGTTGTGGGTGTTAAAGTTTTTAAACGGTGGGTATTTAAAAGTAAAACTTTTATATTATATTGTGGGTTTCAAAAAGTACCCAAACAAAGGTTATTAGAAATTACCAAAATATAAGAGTTTTTATATTCCAGACAAGAGTATTTAGCCGTAATTCTCTAAAGCTTATTGTGAAGATTGCAATATGCTTAATAAAGGGATTTTAAAAGTATCATAATGTGAAAATGTTTTATTTTAATTGTCAATTTTCAACTACATTAAACTGTGGCCACTTTTGGAAACATAAGAACTATCACTTCAAAAAGTACCTTTAATTTCATAAAGTACCTTTTATTTCAAAAAGTATCTTTTTCAAAAAGTGTCTTTTATTTCAAAAAATATGTTTTATTAAAAAAGTACGTTTTATTCCTTTTATTTCAAAAACTAGCTTTTATTCAAGAAAAAACTTTTATTTCAGAAAGAACATGATATTTAAAAAATTACCTTTTATTTCAAAAAGTACCTTTTATTTAAAAAAGTATCTTTTAATTCAAAAGGACATTTTATTTCCAAAAGTACCTTTTATTTCAAAAAGTGCCTTTTATTCCAAAAAGTACCTTTTATTCCAAAAAGTACCTTTTATTTCCAAAAGTACATTTTTTTTCAAAAACTACCTTTTAATTGATAAAGTACCGTTTATTTCAAAAAGATTATTTTATTTTAAAAAATAACGTTTTCTTTTAAAAAGTACCTTTTACTAAAAAAAAGTACCTTTGATTACATTTAGATATTTAAAATTTTAATTTCTAATATTTAGCAAACGAAGCGAGATCAAAGATGTTGTGTAATTATATTTTTATGCAAATGAATTTTAAAGTATCCTATATTTTTCATGACTTTGATTATTTATTTTTACGATAAAACAAAATGTGTGGGTACTTTAAGGATTATGCTTGTGGTATACCTAAAAAATAACCCATATTCCTTGCATATAAATCTATACAATATTCATGTGAATAACCAGGCATCCAACCAACCAACTATTTGCCTATTACAGCTGTCAGATCATAAACTTTATAAGGTTTAAAAAATGAATGTAGGCAAGCAACGGTTAAATGAAGAAAACGAGGATATTGAAATTTTTTTAGTGAAATAACGAAAACAAAGTATGAAATATGGAAAAATATGAAATATTCCCATCGTACAAACATACTAACTATAAAAAACATACAACGCATATGATAAATTGATAATAGGGTGGATCCCAATTTCTTGCTTAAATCTCAAGTATGACCATGAATATCATCAGAGAAAATGGCAAAATCTGCAGAAACCTTTTAAAAAAGTTTTAAAATTTTAAGCCAGAACTACGAATTGCAAAATCATTCTAATACTTATGTATACTTACAAAACAAATTGGCCTAAGCCTATATAAATAGAGCCTATTTACACTCAGGGAAAAAAGTTAAATCAAATTGACGAAAATGTTTCATAAATCGTTTGTCATCAATTATTAATCATATTTATGAAATTTTTTTAAATACGACAAGCGTTTTATAAAAATTGAAGACAACAATTTTTTAGATTTTCATCATTTCATAGAAACGTTTCTTAATCTTTGTGAAAATAATTTTATTCAAGGTAAATAACCTTAAATTATTATTGTAGAAGTTTCTTCAAATTTTAATATTAAAAATTATTGGCGTAACATAAAATCAATATTGATAAGCTTGAACCAAAATATATTTTTGTTATTTGAGCATATAGCATTTAAAAACTGTAGATGGCATAGATTTATTTAAAAAATCGATTTTTTTAAAATACTTAAATAAAATCTAAACTATTAAAAAGATCTCTTAATATCAATTGAAATTCCGAATATCAATTGACATTCCGAATTTTAGAAACCATTGATTGAAATATTGATTTTTTTAACATATCTAAATTTAAATATTCTAACGAATATTATTAATATTATGTCCTTCTCTTTTGCATGCAATGTATTCTTTGCAGTGTGAAGTATTGAGATTATCACTCTCTCAAAATGTGTAAAACAGTGATGCAAAACGTGGCACAATAGGGCCATTTGTGGCACTTTTGACTGCTTGATGGCCCTGTGGTACTTTCTTATCTATTTTGGCCCTTTCATCTCAAAATATAACTAACTACTTTAAACCGTTTAGTTCAGACTTTTATGAAATTTGCCTGATTTTTTTTATTCGATGAGAGCATATGCTAGTTCCTTAGAGAATGAAAAACGAGGAGTTGTTTAATTTTTTATAAAAATCGCATTCAAAATCATATATTTTCGTACCAGGAGGTCAGGTTTTAAAATTTTTGAATTTGTCCAAATTTTTAAAAGAAGTGCCGCAATTCATTTTTTATTAAAAAAATGTGTTTTTGAAGGCTTTTTAAAAATGTTTTGTTATTGCAAGAGCGGAAATAATTTATGAGAATTCATAAAATATGTTAAACTTTATTGTATTTTTAAAAAAGCATTAAAATTACGAAATCTAATTAACAAATTAATATAATTTTTATTTTAGTAAAAATCTAATAATCGAATTTTTTAAAAAATATGGCCCTACAGGGATGATAAATGGGATTTTCAAATAGTACCAACCATCATAAAAAAATAGTACTTTTTCGACCCTCATAGTATTAAATACAAGTTTTTATTATAAATTAACGTTTTTAAAATTTATTTGTTATAAAAACAAAATTAAGTTGATTTTAGTTACAGAATTTATAAAAACTATCAGACTATTTCTTAAATTCACCTTTTTTTGCAAGGAAATCTATTTCATTACTCATTCGATTTTAGAATCACAATGCAAATATGAAGATGTTGGCAATAGCCTTTTTTCAATTGTACTTTTTTAAGATATTTATTTTTCACTTTTCGAACACTTTTTTATACTCGAACTCAAATAAAATCATCTTTAATCAATTCCATTTACAACGATTGGATCCAAATAAATACATTTGATAATTGTTAATTTATGAATGGGTAATTGAATTTAATGTTGAATCTTGAAGTTTCTCTGAAGTTTCTAAAAATAGAACTATTGTGTTGTTGGAGTTGTACTTCTGAGATTATGTATGCAAGAACAAAAACACCGTGTATTGAATAAAACTAGTTTTAATCACAACAAAACTCGACCTGACGATAGATCAGTGCGCTAAAGCGCTCTGTCTAACGTGTGGTGCGAGTGCATGTGGCATTAGAAATCAGTTTATCTGTACCACGATCAGTGATTGCACAGAAAATTTCATATAGACGCAATCGAACAAATAAAAACAAAACAAATATTACATTATTCAAAAAACAGGGTCACTGACGAAGGTTCAACACCAGAAACTGCGCAGTCTGATTCAGGAAAATTGAAAAATTTACAATGTAGTTATGATTTTTAGAAAATACACTCATTCTTCTCTACCACGTCTTCCACAATTAAAATTAAACAAAATTGCATATTAATTATAGTATTAATTGCAATTGTGTGAAAAAAACGTTAAAATTCAAACTCAATCTTTAATTTTTATTTATATGTAAATAGTACTAAAAGAGTCAAAGGAGTACCATGGTACTTTTCCGGATCAAATAGTACCAAAAAAGTACTAAAGTACTATTTTTATCATCCCTGTGGACCTATCAATGGTATTTTGGCCCTTTTAAATTGTCAATTTGGCCCAAAACAAAAAAACTCAAAATGCATCACTGGTGTAAAATACTCCAACAAAATTTGAATATGTATTTTCAGAAATATAAAGGGAAATAATAATTGTGTATATGTATTTAACAAGAACGAATGTGTTATATAGAGAGACACAATGGTTGCGGTTGCGTGTGTGTGTCCATGTGTACTATAATAAACGGTAGTTGGTTTTTTCAACGTTGCATGATGTATCGTTGCATTTGCATAAAAACAACAAGCGCTTAAGTAATTTGCGAACAAGATCAATTGGTAGAGTTCTCGCCTAACAAATTGTTAAATACCAGAGACCCCAGGTTCGAATCCCAGCATGACCACGTTACTTATTTAATAAAAAAAAAAGTTATTTATTTAATTACAAAAAAAAATAACTGTAAAAAAACTTTTTATGCATTTTTTTTTTATGAAAATCTATTTATAGACACATTACTTTTTCTCACCATGTAAGTAAATAGTTACTTTACCCCCTACAAGGTAATGAGTCCACCCATTACTTTTAGGCTCATCGCCTGTAAAATTCATAAGTGAATTAAGGTGTAATGTAATGCGTGAAGCCCTATGGCAATACATTACTTTACCCATTATTTGGTAATGTGTGGTTTTGCTGGGTTATAAACAAGATGAAATTTTGGCAGCTTTAAATTAGTATAAACAAGGGTAGTTTACTAATAAAAAATATATTTATGCAATATATTATATATTTAAATATTGTTTTTTCTCTTCTTTCAGCTCTTTAATATTTTCTGCATTTCATCAATAATGAAACGAAACAAACAATAGTACATGTATCATACACACAGACAACAATGTTTCGGAAAAATTACAATGATATTAAGTGTATTTTTATATTGTTCCCCAAATGTGCATAATAAACTACAAGAATAAAATGAAATGAAAAAAAAATTATAATTTGTGTTTGTTAAAAAAATAATTGTAAAATTGATAGTTACAGAAATTTTACTAAAATTTTGTAGCGCTTACTAATTTTTTCTAATAATTTCATTGTGATAATATTATTTAAATTTTATAATTTTTTTTTTGCTAATTTTAGCAAAACGGGTTTAAATCCCATTTTACAACAATTCTTCTAAAATTTAGTAGTGTCTATTAATTTTTACATTAAAATTAAGTATTTTAGCAAATCGGTTTTGAATTACTAGTTTTTACTAATTCCATTGTACTACACAGAAAAAACTACAAACGGGTTTCAATTAAAAAATTTATTGAATTAATTAATATTTTAATTGATTTTGCACCTATCAGCGCAATGATAATGTCAATTAAAACTTTTATTGAAAATTAAAAAAGAAAAAAAGTTATAAATAACTTCTACAAAAAAATATGATACTCACAAAAAAAAGTGTGTGAAAGATACGTTGGTATGTGTGTTTTTGTTAATGCTGCGTCTGTTTGTATGTTTGTGTGTGTGTGCTTGTTTTGTTTGTAAACTTCAAATGCATTTGGTATTTTATATTGAACATTTTCTATTTAAGCTACTGTGTATGAAAAAGTAATTTGAGAATTATGTCCAAAATAGTAGTAGTATTTGGAAGATGACAAAGCCAATTGTGATAATATTTTGTTGTTGTTTTTGTTATTTCTTTGATATTTTAAGTTTTGAATCACTCTCCTAGACGAGGACAAGAAATTCTCATTGAGTTTGTGATTTAACATAACAAATATCTCTAGAAATTCTAATAACAAAGTCCCCTGAAGATTTCCTTGGGCAGGAATGAAATCCGGATAGGGACAAGCCTACAGCAGATTGTTTTCACAATTTGTTAAATAAGTTTTGGGACTTTAGCACATTTAATTACTATAAATAAAATATATGTATTTATATATTTATATATTTAAAAGTCAATTAAAATATTAATTGATTCAATTAAATATTTGTTTAGAAACAAGTTTAATTCATATAAAATCTTTAATTAGATATTTAAGGTTGATAATTTTTTCTGTGTACAGTTCAGCAGACATGTGTTGCTAAATTTAGCAAAAAATACCGCAAGGCTCAAAATAGTTAAATTTCCCGTAATAATAGCAATATTTCCCGTCACAATTACATACTTTTTTCTTCCTTAGTATAAATATAATTAAACTGTTTTTTAATATGTACTACACAATTTAAATTGAAAACTATATTATTACAATTAAATTTGTAAATATAATTAATTTGTTTGTTGATACCACAAACAATTAATTAAAACTTGTCCAAGAATACAAATGAATTACAATTTATCAAATATATTAACACAAACTCCTTTTTTAACCTGTAGACCTAAAAACTTTTTTAAATAATTGGCGTTTTTTAAATATCTTAACTTTTGAATTCACTGTAATATATACCGTTAACAAAAAACCCTCCCTACTAAATGAACATACGTAAGTATGATATGGTAAATGGACTTTAAATAATATATAAATTTGAAGGAAGTTTCTACACGCAAAGAAAAAATATGGTTGCAATATGATTGCAGCCTTAAAACTATGTTTCCTATAGCCATAAATGGTTGTTTATATTATATTATTGTTGTATCAATCATACTAAACCAATAATGTGGTTGCTTTCATCATGTTTTTTCTTTCTTTTCAGTTATCATATTATTGTATTGTCTAAAATCATAATATAACATTTATTATCATATTCATATATGTCTACAGCCATACTATAGTTGCGCCAACTATAAGATGATCAGTCGGTTTTTTATGAGCGTTTTCGCTCTTTTAGTTTCATTCTTGCTTGAAATTTTCTGAATAGAAGTTGTGAGAACAATAAATTAAATAATATTAAACAAAAAGACATTAGACAAACACTTAGTGGTATTAATTGTAATGCTGATTTGTTTTACGGAGGAAGGAATAAGTTTGTAGTCTCAACCCTGTATACCCTGGAAGTATAGGCAAAATTTTAATTGTCGCGCACAAACAACGTATTGGTGTTAATTGTAATGGTGATTTGTTTTGCGGGAGAAATAATAAGTTGTAGTCTCAGCCCGCTCTACCCTGAGTGTGTAGGCAAAAGTGTATTTGTCGCGCACCCCTTTAATAAAGTCATTTTTATTATATGGACATGAAAGTGTTACAAATTAAGTATAAATTGATAAAGAAAACGTGCTTTATTTTTTAATTGTTTGTAATTACGCAAAAATATTGTTAAAGAAAAAATATGAAAGAAAAATCTAAACAAAATGCACATGCTTTTAAGTCTGTAGTACGAAATAATCATAATATGTTTGCAATAATAATAATATGATAATAAATGATGACGAAATTCTTGTCCGTGATCATACTATGATAACTAGGACTATAATATGGTTATAATGTAATTATTAAGATTGCTGCAAACATGGTTTGATCATTATAAATGTATTGTGAAATTGTAATCTTAACAATATTTTCATGCGTGCTTTGTGCTGTAATCACATGTATAGCTTGTATTGCTGACATAATATTTCACTAAGCTTTTTCTTCAGCGCAAAGACAATTTGATTACTTAAATTATTTTAAAACTAACTTTATTTAAATGTGTTAATTATTAAATTAATATACTATTAAAAAACATGCATATCATTTTAATCCAGCTTTAAAAGAATGCTGAGAGAATTCTGTACGGCTCATATTATGATAAATCATAAAAATTTCCAGACCCATAATATGATAATATTGGGATCTATTTGGAACCATGATATGGTAATCTAATTAGCATATTATGATACAGAAGCAAATAAGAGTATGATTGCCACAACCATAGTAACATGGTTGTCGCAATCATAAATCCAAAAATGTATGATGCTCTTCGAATATGGCTCCCTCAACCATGGTTTTTCATTGCGTGTAGAACACGCACACAGAGAAAAATTTAGCTGTTTGCCAACTGAAATTCGGTTACTTCGACTCAAATTCGGCTATTACGAATTTCAGTCGGTTGGTACGATTTAACATTAGTTTTCACAACAAAGTTCGGTTAATTTAACTGAATTATTGTTGCAACACTCAAGATATTCAGAAATCGAATGTAAATATCGTTGAACAAACTGAATTTATAAAGGCGCGGATCCAGAGGAAGGTTTTGGGAAAGAAAGTTAGACTATTTTTACAAACTTTTCTTCTATTTTTTAAATTTTTGTATTGAAAAGCTTTATTTTGTGAGAGGAATTGTCCCATGCAGTTAATATATAGTTTTCAATTCGGTTGGTACTTTATTTTTATGTGTGCGGTTATATTTACCGTAAAATACATATACATAAATTCACACTCACACACTCATACTCTGTTACATATTATTTACTTAGTAAAGTATACTTAAAAATTCCAAAATGTATTAATGTTAAAATTTATTTTATAGTTTTACAGCTTCTCAAATAAATGAACATATATTTGTTCGTTTTGAATATAACCCAAAATATAAATTACAGAAGATATAAAATATTTATTTTTAAATTTGAATGGCTCACTTGCAATATAATGTTTAAATTTTAATGATGAATTTCTGGAAATGGAAATGTAAATGTAAAGTTTTATATTTGCTAAAACAACATACAATTGCTACACTTATATGGACATGAACAATTACACTGTGCAACAAAATTAGGGTCTTCGAATATTTTCCGAATGAGACTAACAGGAAATGAAATTAGACTATCAGTGCACTAAAACCCCCAAAAGATTTTGAAAACTTAGCTCGTATTGTTAATTTATTGCACTTTAAAGTTTTTTTTTTTTTTTAATTTAACCAATACTCAGGGGATGCCCCTACTCATGCAGTGCATTGTATTGATCAGGCAAATAAGGTATGGGAAAGAGGGAAAGAGGGCGTGGTGTTTGTGGATATTTGATTAAAATTTTTCTAAATTGTAAGTAACAGGGAAGACTTCTGCGGGAAGTTTGTTCCACATACGAATCGTTCGACTAAAAAAGGAATTTTCTCTGTAATGCGTTGTGTGAAACACAGGACAATCGGATGCTCTACTAGATAAGCGAGTATTACGAATAAAAACTCGGGCTCGTGGAATAAGTTCACTTATCTCAGATGAGCATCTCCCATGGTAATATCGCTATTTTGAGGCAAATTTCGTGTGTTTCGATTAATTTATTTTCGTTTTTTTTTTTCATTAAAAAAAATACAAGGAACTAAAAAACTTCGTAGATAACTTTATGGATAGGCTTTTTATTTTTTCCAATTCAGATTAAAATTGCGACTTCTATTGTAAGCAAGATTTTAAAAACAAATTTAAAAAAATGTTTTAAGAAAAATACAATTTGAAAAAAAAATAAAAAAAAATGTGTGCAAAAGCACAACAAAATTCGGGGTCGATAAGCTGTAATTTTGGAACTAGTAGGAATTTCAATCTAAAATTGTTAATCATATTTTCATGTACTAGTACTAAACTCATAAAAAAAAGTTAATAAAAAAGTGAATTTCGTAAACAAACGCAAAATTAAGCATAAAGTTTATGTAAGTGCTCCATGTGATTTCGTTACAACACTTAGAAAATGCCCCAGTCACAAAACCACCTAAACCGGACGTGAAGTCTGGGATAGCCATATAACTAATTAAACAACGCTTTATCTTCGTATGCGCCTAAACTAACAGTGTCAATAATCCTATTTATATTATATAAAACTAAACTCATGAAAAAAAATTAGTTCAAAAGTCTGTTAAACGTGTTTCAATTCGATTGAGCTTATTCTACTCTTTTCGTTTGAATCTGTCATTTAACTAAAGTTGTTAGCTATCCCATTTTACCACATGAAAAAATTTAAGCCGTGCTTGAACTAATATTTTCTTCTGATATTTAGTTAGTTTTTTCTAAATGATTTTGCTAACAAGAGTTGTGTCGTTCATGAACGAACTAGTTCAATTGAACGACTCACTCAATTGAACGATATGATTCGTTTACCAATATTTGATTTTGTCGTTCAATCGTTCATTTCGTTCTTTTGAGTCATAGAACAACTACATCCCTAGTCAATAAAATTAAGTGCAAGAGGATTTTTTTTTAAATAGTAATACTATTGTTTCAAATTAGGAAAAACAATTAAAGTCATGAAAAGAAAATGTTTTTTACACAAAATAAATAAATTTTTGTTAGAGAAGTTGCAATTTTAAAACACGGTTTTTCTGTCTACAGTCTACAGTTTGTGAAAAAACATGAATAGTGCGTAATAAATTGTCAAATGAACGACACAGTTCACAACACGCAGTTCAGTCCCAACTATATTGCGAACGCATCCGAAATATTTATTTGTAACTTTTTTAATGTACGTCTATGTTTTCAAAAACAATTGTTGTTTTGTTGCGTATTTTTTTGTATTTTTATAGACGGTTTTAAATTTATTATAGACGGTTTTAAATTTAGAATAACATGATTCTCAACTTCATTAAAAATTCTGCTGGTGAAAATTCAGGTATTGTTTTCTGTTGTAGTTGTTGATTTTCCAGACTTTTTTATGAGTGCAGCTAGACTATTCTCAACGAAAATCCGCAGAAATAACTACATTTTTAAATGTATTTTACAACTTGGCCCCTGGGACCATAGTTTCCTCATATAGGAATCGCCAATCAACTCTGCAAGAATGTTTTGTTGTGGATAATGAGCAAATATCTTTCTTCAAGGACATGGACATTCGTTACAATGCGCATGAGTGGAGACTCATTATGAATCATTATAAACTATTCTCCAAGAATAGTTTGTGACTTAAAGGTACACTCATAGAAATAAACCACCAAAAATAGATAAAAAAGCAAAAAAAAAAATAGTGAAAACACAGTAATTTGTAGAAGAAATTTAATTTTTGACTACATTTGAAGCGTTTAGTGGAAAAACATGATAAGCCACATTTTATTTGTAGTTTGTTTTCGAATTTTAAAGGTTAAAAAATTCAAAAAATATGAATTAAGCAGGACTTTTATTATTTGTAATAAGTGTTTAAGCAAGACTTCTATCAAATATTAATCAATGGAAGTCTAGAGAAAAGCGAAAATCAATAAAACAATAAATGTGGCTTATCAAGTTTTTACATAAAGCCCTTCAATTGTAGTTCATTTAAAAAAACAAACCACACGAAATTACTGTGTTATGATTTTACATTTATTTTATACAGTAGTTTTTTTTTTATTTAAAAAAAATAAAACAAATAAATGTTTGTTTATTTTTTACTACAATTGTGGTTCATTTTTACTACAATTAAACAGTTCATGCGAATAAGGACGAATAGACCACTTTTTCGCAAACACGTTTTTTTGCATAAATGCATTTTATTAGCAGAGCCCTACAATCCTATGCTGAAATTTTGGGGAAATTTTGACTTTTAAGACTAAAAAAATGACTTTGAAAGTGCAATAATTCGTATATTTTTATATTTTTGTTTAAATTGGGAGTGAACTAACGCACAATTTTGATTAAATACAACACAAAAACATACAAAAATTTTACTTTTGGTAACAATGTGTTAAAAGAACATTACGAAGAACAAACCACACTTATTATATTGGCAAACAATTTTACCGTTCTTGAGTTATAAGACTTTAAAGTGTGGAAAGCAAAAAGGGCGAATATCCATCCTTAACAAAATATTATATAAAAATTATTTAGCTGCGAGTTTAAAATTGATATTAGCTAAAATTTGAAATTGTGTGTCATAAAGAATTACTACTGCATCAAATGGCAGGAATATTAAAAAAAAAATTAACAAAAAAAATTTTTTTTTGCATGTCCTTGCAATCCTTAAAAAGTGTATCCTTGAAGTCCTTAAAGTGTTACAAACAAATACCAATCATAGTTCGTCTAGTTTTGCAAGTCTCATGAAAATGTAGTCAAAATCTGCTGCAAAATAACACATTTTTATTCAAATTTCAATACATTTTTTTTGGATATTCGCCCTTTTTCCATTTAAGCAAAAATTGAAGTCAATTTTTGGTAAGTTCTCTTTCGAATACCTTACTAAAATTTTGTATATAGGTAGATGTGACTTAAATCTTTAAGGTAATACCAAAAAGTTGACAAAAATATTATTTTTTAACCGTTTCCTGCGTTTTTATTGTCCCCTGTAAAATTCTACAAATGGTCTATTAGTCTTTATTCGCATGAACTGTTCAATTGTGCTTAATTTTTTGAGCAGTAATAAACAAATGACAATGTTAGTTAAATTTAATGAAATTTAAGTCTTTGTTTCTTCAAGTAAAATTTCATTTGTTTTTAACTACATTTGCAGTGGTCTAAGTGTACTAAAAATTAGTTCAAAATAATCTTGCAGAAAGAACTGCTAAAATTTGGAGGTTTTTTTTACATTTTATATTATATAAAGAGCAAAAATAAAAAAATATTGTGAGTGTAGTCTTTTGTGATATTATTTTAACCCTAATGAAAAAAAAATGCTCAAAAATATGCCAACTTCAAGAGGCTATACAAAATCAATAAGAGCAAACTTCTCAAACCCCTATGAAGGCTTTACAATACTAATGGTATAATTTCATTTTCCACTGGACTCATTCGGGAAATTTTTCATGTTGCACAGTGTTATAATTAACACATGTTTGGCCAATTTCGAAAAATGAAATATAAAGAAAATATACAAGAGAAATATAATGAAAGATTAACAAAATTTCACTTTCGCAATGGTTATGTTAACCCTTTAACGGTAATGTTTGAAGGTTTTATTCAACTAATTTAGCGTTTACCACTTTCCTGGAAAAAGTTCCAAAAAGTATATTATCAGTGAAATAAAACATACTCAAGTGAAATAACCCATAATCTGAGGATTTTGAAAATAATTGCCCACTCTTCAGGAAAATGAGAAAGAGTGGGATTTTGCATTTCCTACTTATTAGTAAATTGGCACATACTTTAGCAAGACACAAATAAATTTTACATTTTAGGTTTCTATCCAAAAAGAGTTTTAGCAGGTTGTTGTAGGACAGAGTTTTCCTCCTCTGATCCGCCCATTATTAGCACGTTCCTGACAAAACTTCCAAAAGGTATTTATTTATAAATTATTCCATACTTTACGGAGCCCATATTTTAAATTTTGAAATTTTTAGTCAAAGAAGTTTGTGCAGTCCATCAAGGGAAGACCATATCACTTTTAGCTCCTCCCCATAAGAATTTCCAAAAACCCCTATAATATTCATATTTTGAAAAAGTTTAAAATGTATCTAAAAAACCAATGCTCATCAGGTTTGTCTTCAAATTAAACCTTTTATTAGGTACCGAAATTAGGTCGGACTTTTTATATAAAAGCGACCGGTCACTTTAACATGGCATTGACATAGGAGGGAATCAATTGACATAATGGAGACACTTTGTTGAGGACCGAAGTTAAAGATTGAATATTTTTACTTAACTATGACAAAAAAAAAATTAATGCTGTTTTTGAAACTACATTATCGGAGAAATATAGTACCAAAGTTTAAATACTAGTGGAGTATCATTCTTGAATTGGTTTAGATTTTATCAAAAATTTTGACTTTGTATTTTGTCTTAAATTATCCATAATCAAAAAATAATTACCATTTTAGTATAAATTAAAAATTTTTGTCTTTTGTTTTATTGAGCTAAAGATCTTTTATTTTTTTAATTATAATTATTTATTTCCAATATTTCGTCTTCGCTTTGGAAGACTTCTTCAGGGAAAATTTTTATAATTTTTAAGTTTTTTAATTATAAAAAATTTTCCCTGAAGAAGTCTTCCAAAGCGAAGACGAAATATTGGAAATAAATAATTATAATTAAAAAAATAAAAGATCTTTAGCTCAATAAAACAAAAGACAAAAATTTATTTAAAAAGATCGAAGAAAAATAAGAAAATTTAAAAAAAATAAATTAAAAATTGTATATCAAACATATTGTCTTATCCCTATGGGGAGTGAGGAGTCAATTGACCTAAAAGTGACTGGTTAAAGAAGGACTTATCACAGCACTGGTATAACTTAATACTGAAGTGGGTTAAGCAGTGTCAATTGTCCTAAAATTACCTATCCTGTGACTGGTAAAGGGAGGACATACCACTTAACCAGAATGCTTATTAAGAAGAAAAAGCCAGTTGGCCAGAATTTTACCTATTGGAAGCTGTTTAGTTTTCATTTATTTTATACGACATGGCCTTTTGCGACAGTATTGTGGTATGCCCATCTTTGGTTAGTTCTATGACAAGCCAATGTTAAAGTTACCAGTTGTTCACATAGGGTAGGGTTTAGCAGAGGACCGTTCTCTGGCACGAAGGGACCGATCCTGTGGCACATGCAGAACCGGTTCCATTCCCCATAGGGATATGTTTGTTTTTTAAAAAATCAAAAATAGTAATTTTAATGTTGACTTTATATTTACCATAAATCTCAAAGACTTTGACATTTGCATGTCAGAGCACGTAACTCATGATAATGTGTTGGACATATTTACGTCGGATAACGTAACAAAAAATATTTTAATGGATACAAAGAGTTTAGAAAATAAAGAGATTATAATATTCTCACTTACTGAGAAAAAATATATAACTTGTGGCTGCAAATAGGAAAATGAATAGTTTTTCGAGAATTTAAATTGATAAATTTTCGAATTATTTGTAATGAGTTGAGCAAATATCTTTTCGATTATCTTTGCTCAACTTATCATTCACAAGATGTTAACAGAGGGTGAGAGCATTACATAGACATTGATGTGTATGCAAAAATGTGTTTGTTGTTAAAAGAAGAAGTTTTTGAGATCTATGTAATCTATGGGGTTGACCTTGTAAGACTCTGAGACTATCGAGCTACAACTTATAGGTATCCTTAAAAAACAACATCGCTCTAGTGTCAATCACAACAAGTCTTGTTAAAATCTTCCTCAAAATCATTCCTAAAATAGCAAAAACTAAAAATGGGACATTAACAACCATTGTTATATGGATTTTCAAATAAATCAATAAAAAACTAAGAGTTAAAAAAATATACTAAATAGAACATTCTGCTTACAAGACAAACGCTCTACCATCTGAGCTAATGTTGCTGGTGCATATTAGCTGGCTAACAGTACTGTTATATTTTTTGCGTGTGTGTTCAAGAGATAAAACGAAACAACATACAATTAAAAGTAAAAGAAAACATAACAAAACCAAAAAATAGATGAATTACAGTGGCATTCCCTCGGTGGACTGATAACGGAATAGGTCCTAGGAGGTCAATTGGTTCACTATTTTTGCATCTTTCTTCGCATTTTAAAATATTTGAAAAAATTACAATAAAAACTCATATTATAGAAACTGAAATTAGGAAAATCTATTTAAATTAAAACAAATTTAATAAAACTAAATATAAAACTTAAAAAGCGAATATATAAAGAAATCTAAAATAGCGAAACGTCAAACAATTTTAAATTGAGAAATACTCAATATTAATATAACTGTAAAAAATATTACTTGAGCCAGAGTACACACTAAAAATTTTTTATATAGAACATTTTTGGTCTTCAAAGTTTAGTAACGTCAAGATGTTTGTTAGGAAAAGACCCTAACCATGTGCTTGATTACTAAGAAGAATGGAGCAAAATTGATTATTAATAGGTTTTTTGCTAAAGTTCTGCCTATTATGGAGGCTCTAGCTTTTCTAAAACTTTGGGTTATGATGACATCTTTAGCCAGATCGAAATACTAGTATCAACCTAGCTAATATGTTTGATTTGCTTTATTTTTGTAAATATACAGAGGTTGAAAGCTCGTTATAAATTGAAAATAACATAAAAATAATCTCGATGTATATAAAAACAAAAAACTAATATAACTGTCAAAAATTACATTTATAGTGTAAAGAAGTGGAAAACATGATTCACAAAATCTGTACAAAAAAAAATTAAATAAATAAAAATTTATTTAAAAGACTTAACTGTTTTTCAATAAATATTACAAAAATAAACTAAAGCTCTCAGTGCTCTTTACCTGGTATACTAAAGATATTTTGTAGGTAAATACGACAGTAAGTGTAGTCAAAAACAAATCAATTTTCACTTGAAGAAAGGACGACTAACATTTCATTAAATTCAACTAACATTTGTCATTTATTTTTACAGTTCAAAAAATTACTAACAATTGCAGTAAAAATGAACAAATATGTTAGTAAAAAATAAACAAACATTTATTTTTTTAATTTTTTTAAATAACAAAAAAGGACTGTAAAAAATTAATGTAAAATCATAAAACAGTCATTTAATATGGTTTGTTTTTTCAAATAAACTACAAGGCTAGCAATAAATTAAATTTGTTCTAATAATGACTGACATTTACATTAAAAATAGAGAAACTGCATTACAATCCAAACAACTACATGTTTTAAAGCAGAAGTTCCCTGAGTCTTGTTATTATTTAAATTTTTAACTTTAGCTTTAAAATCTATCGTTAAAGGATGCTGTCCAAAATGCCGATGGTATGACAAAATTATTAAGGACCATATGAAAAGAGTATAACATTTAAGGGTTAATTCATAGAGAAAAATCATCTAATCCCAAACAAAACATCATTCAATCTACAATTTCAATTGCAATTTTTGCATCAATGTAAAAAAAAAGCAATAACACACCAAACAGATATAAGCAATTATTGCATGTTTTTGTGCAGTATTGTTTTGTAGCAATTTTTTTTAATAAATGTTGCAAGAAAAAGTTATTATACTTCACACATCATCTACTATTTCTAATACTTGTTTTAGACGTTATTTCATCTTTGTTTCAATTTTATTTTTTTATTGAATTTATGACCAGGCTTGGACTTTAACATCAAAAAATTTAAAACTTTTATTAAAGCCAAGTGTTTTTTTTTTTTTTTGCTTAACAAAAGTATCATTGAACAACAACTTATTAAACACATCAACAACATTTCACTTAACTCTTGACAATCTGAATTTTACCATATTGCGTACATGGTTGCAATGCATTAAATCGTTTATTTGATAACATTATTTCAAAAAACAAAAAAAGTGTTAATTGTTGCAATGAGAGTCATTTAATATATAAACAACTTTCGTTAAAGCAATTAACTTTCGTTTCTAGGCTATAAAATTGAAAATTTAAACAATATTTTGAAACTTGCGATAAACAATGGAAATGGTATAAAAATCAGTAATATTTGGGGTACCATGGGATAAAGTGGAAAACTGAAGTAGCTTCAAAAATATATATACCAAGAATTTTTGTTAAGCTCTTGTCCAGGGATCTATATTAGAGAGTGGTTCTTATTGTATATCTCTGTATTAACAGAATAATAATAATCAAAATTTTCAAGGAATTACAAAAAAAAAAACTATTTCCTACTTTAGCCCATGCTCCCTTATACATAAATTTAAGCGATTTTAAGAAAAAAAATTATACCCATGTGAAAATGGAAATATATATGAATATAAATGGTCATATATGGACTTGTATATTATCATACACTGATATACATGATCATTAGGGTTATAACTTTTTTTTGCAAATATTTTAACTATCACCTATTGATGGGCAATACTGTATTAATAATAAAAATCGCCTTTTCGGGTCATTTTTAAACATAAAGTGTTTTTTCTAAAAAATGCATTTTGAGCAGTTTTGCCATTAAAGTAGCATTAGAATTGCTGCCCAACATATTTTATAAATTAAATTTTCCTTAATGCGCTCGTTGTTTGGCGATTTTTTTTTCAAAATCCACGAAAACGTAAAATTTAAAACGTTTGTGTCCTTAAAGATAGATAGGCATCATTTTAGTTTAGTTTAGTTTATTAAAGCAAAAAAATTTTATCAAATTTCAAAAAGGGTTATGCGGAAACTTTTTTAAAATCCGCAAAAAAATAAAATTCCGTTTCTTTATATTTTTGTAGACTATACGACTGGGATAGGTAAAAATTTGATATTTGCAAAAAAATCAAAAGTTATAACCAGAGAAAAAAGGCAAAAAAAAAATAGCAGAACTACAAAAAGGTAAAAAATTAAACTTTTTGAAATTAAAAGTAATAAAAAAAAATTTAAAGAAGCATTTAAAACAAAGAAAATAGCACTTTTAAAAATAGCACTTTTAAAGCTCAAAAATCTTAACACTCATACCGGCCTAAGCTTTTTTACAATGAAATTTATACCACTTGCTCGGCATAAGAAAGAAACAATATGTTCTTCTACCAAAAATTTTCCTGTTGTATTACACTCATAAAAAAAACCTGTAAAATTACAGAAAAAGTTACTACAAAATTTGTTAAAAACTACCTTGCAGAGAAAACTCCTAAATTTAGCAGATTTTTTGCTAAATATTAACAAAATAAATCTGTTAACTTTACAAAATTTTAAGTCATCTTCGATGTGAATTTTAGTTAATTGAAAATAGAATATTTGTAGACTCAAAATAGCAAACAAAAACTGTAATATTAACAAATTACAATTAACAAATTTAGTAGAATGCAAATAACAGTTTATTTTGCTAAGATCAACAGAAATGTTAGCTAAAACATTGTAGATTGTTGATTTCATAACACAGTACAACACATGATTTTGAGACTCAATTCTGAGAATTGCACGTGAAAGTAGCCCCAAAAATAAGAACTTTTGCATCATTCGTTTATTTCAAGTTGGCTACAGTAATTATGTAATGGCCATACGAATTTTTTGGCTCAATGCGGATTTTCAGCACTTTTTCTATATTTTAACACTTTTATATCTCGGTATACCGTACGGAATATCTCTTTTGTGTCTGAAGCAAAGTTGTAGATATTGAATAGGAGAAAAAAATGCGGAACAATACTACCCGACAAAAGTACAAAGGTGCCTTAAAAATCGCAAAAAATGCCCATTTTCCCATTTTTCACCTTTTTTGCACAAATATGCTGTTTTTTTTTTTCTTTATAAACTTTATTTTGCATTTGTGGTGTAGTGGTTAGCGTGTTGGACCCGGGTTCGATTCCCGAAGACGACAACATCAATTTAGAAAAATAATATGTATGAGTTTTCTATCACTTATATGTATCGCTGCGCCCACCTTCGGTGTTCCCATAGCACTTAACCACACCGAAGTAAAATAATGAATCAGGGCTATAAAACAAAAAGCTTCAATAAATCAGGTGGCGAGCAACAACTGTTCTAAGACTTATCATCTCGCGCAATTACAGTATTGCCATGTTTGAAGCCGTTCATCTTTTACCACCTCTCATCTCTCCACTATCCCCTTTCCAAAGAAAGCAACACATTAATTAATAGGAAGAATTTCCTGAGTGTTGCATCTCTTAAAAAAAAAAAAAAAAATTTCCATGCATAGATAACATATAAAAATCTCATATTTTCTGTGTAAGAATTAAAAAAAAACTTTAAAAATTTCACATTTTTTTATTTTTTTATTTATTTATTTTTTTTTTATTAATTAATAATCATATTATTACAAATTATATCCTATTGTCCTAATCGAGCACTAGCTACTATGGCCTTCGGCGCGTTGTAGCGAAAACAGATCAGTGCCTCTGTTGGGAATCGAACCCACGACCCCCGCACTGATAAGCCAGCACGCTACCAACTAGCCTACGGGGGCGCACTATTTCACATTTTTTAATGATTTTTTTTGTCTACTAATACTAATATTCAGAAAATGTTTTTGCTGCTTTTAGTAGATTATGTTGTTACTTTCAATTAACTAAAATTAAGCTCAAAAGTAACTAAATATTTGTAAATTCAACCGATTTATTTTAGCTATATTACTAATGTTTAGTAAAAAAAATCTGCTTATTTTAGCAGTTTTTTCTGCAAGTTCATTTTTAACTAATTTTTAGTAGCTTCTTATTTTTACAGGTTTTTTTCTGTGAGTGTACTTTTTTCAAATACTCATACATATTTATTAAAAATAAAAAACACGTATTTTTCAAAAATTTTAAAAGTGTGTCAATGTGTCATAACTTTTGAACGCACACAGGAAAAAATATTTCAATGAAAATGAAAATATGTCCCTACTTATTCCAATTAAATCGATGTGTTGAAAATTTTAAAAGCTATCAATTAAAATTTAATTGAATCAATTAAAATGTAATTGAATCAACTAAAATTTAATTGAATCGATTAAAATTTAATTGAATCAATTAATATGTAATTGAATCAATTAAAATTTAATTGAATCAATTAAATATTTGCTTAAATTCGGAACTTGCTTGACATTTTTTTATACTATCGCTCTTAACATATTGTTATTGTTTTTTTTTTTGTAATATTTAAATTAGATTTTATTAATTCTCATTAGGTTTATTACTTTATTAAGTTAAATAAATTTATTTCATTTTTTAAATTTATCATTCAATTTTTAATACCAAAAATCAAATGAAACCTTCCAACATTTCTCTTTAAAAATTAAGTAACCGCTTTTAATTATTGAGAGGTAATTGCCGTTTTTACAAAAAAAAAACGCGTTGCTATAAAATAAATTTCTTTAAAATAAAAATTCTTAAATAACCAATTCCCTACAAAGTGAAAAAAAAACTAAACTTTGAAAAAAAATAATAAATTTTAAATTAACGTCACTCATATCGTCTGCCAAAAACGTTTAATACATCAATTACTATCCCTGCAAAGTTTATGAAAATCTATTTTCGTATGCCATTTACATTAGGCCAAAATTTTAAAATTTTAATATCCTATTTCAATATACTTTGCCACTACCAAAAGTAATCAAATTTGCACAATTTTTTATTTCTCTCTTTTGTGAAAGTTATTGTATACAATAACAAACATTTATACTACATATGTCATCATTTATTTCTTTAACAATTCTTGACAAATGGTTCAGAACTCATAAATCATTCATACAAAAAAAAAAAAATGTTATATATGAAACTATGAAAATCAAATAAAATGCAACCATTTGGAAAAGTTTTACTTTTTTTTACATTTGAAATAGAGGAAATAAGAAAACTGTTACAAAGTGTGTACTAAAAAATTGCAAGCCTAACGGAAGGAAGGAAATGGAAAAGAAAGAAAAACAAAATTAAAAAAAAAATAAATAAAATCAAAGTTTTTATTAAGAAAAGGATGCACATTTATTAAGAAAAGGATGCACATTTATATCAAAACTATGTTATTAAATAAAATTTTCAAAAATTAATATAACAACGTGATACTTAGCCATACTAAAGGTCATAAGTTGACATCTTTCAACTGACATTTTTTAAATTTAAAATAATGTCATTTGACATCCTTATTTGCTAGTTAAGTGTTGTCAACTTATGACCATTGAGATGTTAGCACAACTAATGTTTACACATACTTTTGTAAAAAATCTTACAGACAACCCAAAATCTAATATGGTTTTACTGAATTTCCTTTTTGGTCCTTTTAGCATGTATATTTCCGATATTTGATAAAAATTATGTTGGTCTGCAAAATTAAACCTTTACGGTATAGGGTTTGTTTGAGTGATGATAATTTTTTCAATCTGCGCAATTTTTTTTTTTTTAATTTGAATTAAAAGCAAGAAGTTGTATAATGTTTCCTAATATTTTTATTGACCTTACGGCTAGTATATTTAAAATCTGTATTAGCAAAAAAGAAGTCAACATTTATAACTCTAATGTACACTGAATTTTGCCTTTTTCGTCTTCTCTGAAAATAACTTTTAAGGCTATAAAAGATTTTCCTTACAAAAACGGGTTTAATCCAGGGCGCCCACCTAATTCGGCGAGAGGGATTGAAACGTTCTTAAACGAAATTTATGGACAATTTTTTTTTTTTGTTTCTCATTTCTACACATACATACAAATTAGGGATACAACTTTTTTACAATTTTTGAAAATATCAAAATGGCTCTATCCATACCATGTAGTGCATAAAAAACCATAAGAACTGCATCTTTAGATTTTCGATATCGTTAAAAAAGGTTCCGCGTCATATGCAATTAAGTTTGGGATCAGCTATATGTTGGAAATTTAAAGTGGCGTGATGATATGCAATATTTATATGAACTAGGACAGGCTTTTAAATACTATATGAAGCACAACAAACTATACCACCGACTAGTAATGCTAGATGGAATTCTAGAGCAATTCTTGCGATTCTAGCTTACATACTAATTCCAAAATATCGTAACAAATTATATGCAATATGCGAATTTATATGTGGCCCTTGGTACAACATTTGGTTTTTCAGATCATTGTTACAATAAAAATGACTTCGAAGCCTTAAACAAATCATTATCGAGCTTTACTAATGCTCAGAAATGCTTTCTAAGACATTGGGTGAAAGATGAATCAAGAATTCCAAAAACACAACGCAGCAAAATTTGTGCGGAACGCGCCATCAAAGTCGTACAAGATATTTTCCCCCAATGCAAATCAACACGAACTCTTAATCTTAAGTTAATTTCAATTAACAAAGATAGACTTTAGATTGTGATTTTGATTATAATCATATAGAGCAATTCCATATGAAAGCGATCACCTTTTGGACGACCCCTCTCCGATTTTAAAATAAATAGTCTCAATCGTGGTGCACACCACCACTAAACCAGTCACTATAGAGCAATTCCATATGACATGTGACAAAATTGAAGAATTCTTCATAAGGGACCTCATTGAAAGTTGTTTTGTATTGAATCAGGCTTTAATTGAAAAATAAAATTTTCTTAATTTTTCTTGTTAAATAATTAAAAATAATTCAATTATAATAAATATAAAAACAATGAGAACAAGGTGGTCTCTTAAATGCTCTTCTCCTGTCCAAACAAGGAGTCGGGGCCCATTTTTTTATTGCTGATTCTTAAAGCAAAAATTATGAGGAATCCAAAAAAAAATAAAATTAGCCGGAAAATTTAGGAGCTTCTGTGGAAAATCGGAAAATTTAATTTTCATGGGAAAATTTAATTTTCATGGGAAAAAAGGTAAATTTCTGAGAAAAATTAGGAAAATTTTATTTTTCTATTAAAGCCTGATTCAATACCTTTCCAACGAGCTATCACTCGTTGCGATCGCTTTAGTAGTTTTTTTTTTTAAAACAACTTTCAATGAGGTCCCTTATGAAGAATTCTTGAATTTTGTCACATGACAGTGGTGCACACCACCACTAAACCAGTCACTATAAAAAAAAAAAAAAATATGTAGGTACATTATTTTTTGCTGGGCAATCGATTGAGACTATTTATTTTAAAATCGGAGAGGGTCGTCCAAAAATTTGCCAATTTTGATCGTTTTCATATGGAATTGCTCTATAATTACATTAAGAAATGTAAATAGTTAAATAATTATGAAATAAAAAATTTTGAAAAAATAAAAAAAATTCTTGAAGGACTTTCAGACATCGGCTACGACGCGGAACGTTTTTGTTCCGAAATGACCTGAGGAAACATTTTTCGGTTTCAGCACAACATCGGCTACTGTGTGGTGATAGGGCCTTATTTTGGTTGTACCCCTAATACACATCAGTGTTACTCCATGTAACTTACTTTACTACTTTAAATTTGTTTAGAATTTGCTGAGTCGAAAAGGTCTAAGACGATCGCTATCTTATAAATGTAAATAAGTTCGAATAATTCGCCAGACTTTGTATTATTTTTTTCATGCTATCATTTCAAAAGTTATGGCCAAATGACCAAACTTTAAGATTTTCCTAGGAGTCCTTTTGTTTTGAAAATAATCTAAAAAGGATCTTAGAAAGAATATCTGTTCAATTTTATGTGTCAACTTTTTAGTAATTTTTAAAAATTTGTACAAAAATGAAGATGACCTAGTCGTTTAGGTCGAAAGTGCGCCACTCCTTCTAGCGCTGATAACCACACGATTTTTTCATATTCTCTTACATTTATTAACAATTAGTGCTTTCTATTTGTAATAACAACATTTTAATTATAATCTCAAACCTGACAATTTAAAATGAAATGAAATTTTAAAAATTCAACAATACATACAAAATTCTCAAACCGAAGATACCATGCATGCATTGTAAAATCGAATAGGAAAACAATCAACTAGAATATGTGTGTTTAAAAATTAGTATTCATGCCGGATTCCCAATTCATTCGCAATAATGGTCACTAGGGCGGGTCGATTTAAAAATCGCTCAACGTTCTAGGGATCAAAATAAGAAACTTTGGCGAAGGAACCATACCTCTAAAACGAATTCTGATATCCCGACTTTTGACCCAAAGGGTCAAATTTTGAAAAAGCCTACTTTGATATTTCAGAAAGTAGGAGGAATCTCTCCAAGATTATTGGAGCTACTTCTTCTCCGGGAGGCGCGCTAGCAGATTAATGCATAAATCATCATTCTAGGTGACCGTTAAGGGGTTGAAATTTACGTTGAAAGAGGGCCTTTTTAGCCGTGTTTTTATAGCAAAATGTACAAATCTCGGGAGAGAGATATTTCAGAAAGTAGGAGGAGTCTTTCCGCGATTAGGGTCTCTATTTCTTCTCCGGAAGACGCTCTAGCAGAGGAATGTATAAATTATATTCAATTGGGTTGGATTCGGTTGGGGCACTCTAAATGGGTCAAAGTGGAATTTTTCAAAATTTGACCCTACGGGTCAAAAGTCGGGACATCAGAATTCATTTTAGAGGTATGATTCCTTCGGCAAAGTTTCTTATTTTGATCCCTAGAATACAATTTTCCTTGAACGTTGAGCGATTTTTTTGCCTCCATACAAATCGACCCGGCCTAATGGTCACATTAGCAGTTGGACTGGCTAAACTTTTAAGAAAAGACTAAAATAACTCATGTTGTTTGGGTAATCAATTAACATCATCGTTTTTCTGTAGTTTTTTGATATATATGAGCAAACCTTGTGTTTATTGAGGGTGGTGGATTAGAATGAGGCTGAAGATGACCTAGTTGCTTAGGTCTAAAGTGCGGCCCTCTCTCTCTAGCGCTGATCCCCACAAGACATTCTTCATCTTCTTTTACATTTATTAACAATTAGTGTTTTCTATTTGTACCCTTAAAACACTATGTAGGTAAAGACCACGGCAAATATAGTTAAAAACAAATGAAATATCACTTGAAAACAGGATTACTGTCATTTCAGTAAATTCAACTAACATTTTCATTTGCATTTTACTGTTCAAAAAATTAACCGCAATTATAGTAAAAATGTGCCACAATTGTATTAAAAAATAAAAAAACATTTATTTTTTTAAATAACAAAAAACTACTGTAAAAATAAATGTAAAATCATAAAACAGTCATGAGGTGTGGTTTGTTTTTTTTTAAATGAAATACAAGGTTAGTAAAAAAAACTTAATTTGTTCTACAAATGACTGACATTTACATTAAAAATAAAGAAACTGTATTACAACCCAAACAACTACATATTTTTTCCTGAGTGTAATAGCAATATTTTAATTATGATCTCAAACCTGACAATTCAAAATGTGACTTAAAAAACCCGAAAACCGGCTATTCGAAAACATGCGGTTATTTTAAGTATGCGAAAACCGGAGTTTCAGATGGGTCAAATATTTTACAATTCTAACACTACTATTCTAAAGGATATGATTTTTCTCTTACTAATAATTCTTCACAATTCTTAAAATGTCTTGTGCGAACGCTTACAGCTCGGAAAGTGTTTAGTAAACAAAAGTCCAGAGGTTTCATCTATAAACTGAGTGTAAGATCGTATGAAAACTTAACAGTAGATACCATTTGTTAGTACAATTTTATAAAATAGATTTTTAAAGTCACTGAAAGATCGAAATAACTTTTTCAATAATTTTGTCACATATATTCATTAAATCTTCATAGTTCTTTGTGGTGACATTTTTTAGAGCACCTAATCCCTTGTGTCTTTGGCCCCGTTTAATTTTCTTCTATTTAAGAGCTCTTAACATCAAAGGCATCTATTGGAGGTTATATAAAAATTTCTCTCAATCGTGTAAAACAGTTTTTTTACATATTTTTTTTCTTTTTTGTTATCAGTTGTTTTTTTTTTCTTTCTCTTTATTTTTCAGGTCTGGCTGCCATAAAATGTTGATGATGATATGTGTGGCATGCCATGTTAAGACTGGCAAAGTACTTTATAAAAATGTTGTGTTTTATCTTTAACCAAACTACTACTAACATACATACTTCATAAGCACACACACATAAATATGTACATATACTTGTAGTGTACATGTGTGTGTGTGTTTATATAAAATGCAGTTCTTCTTCCTTCAAAGAATATAAATTTTAAAACCATTTTACCATGGTTGGCTGTTCATTTTTGTTTCTTTTGCAGTTCCGTTGAGCCTTTTTTTTTGTAGTTATTTCTACTTTTTTTTACAAAACATAAGCCGACACAGACAAATACATAGACAAATACACATGTTTAATCATATACATAAGGGTTATAACTTTTTTGTTGCGAAAAAATTACAGGGCATCACCTTGTGGACATGGAAATCAATGTGTATGTGTGCATTGGAATAACGGGAAAATACTTTTTATTGATATAAGACCAAAGATTGAATATAAGACCAAATAGAGAGACTAGACTTAACACGCCTCTCAGCAACAAAATGCCGAACTCGGGCAAGCAGTTGAAAACATTTTTTTTTTTTTCACTAAAAAATAATTGCAACATGTTGATAAAAAATTGTTGCTTAAACATTCACTTTTATTTTGCTTATATTTTGTTATGTTTTATTAAAATTGAATGTAATTTAATTTTTTCTTGCTTATTTTATCGTTAATATTTTAAAAAAATAAGCATTTTCTTAAATTACTATACAAAAACATGATAAAAATTAATTTAAACTTTTAAATTTCTGCAACATGTTTTTATTTGCTCGGTGCGAGTTCACGAATAAATAAAAAGAGGGCAGATTGAGAGAGGCTGAGGTGGATAGAAATGATATGATAACACGTAAGAAAAAACTATGCAATTTAAGAAAAATTAAACATTGTTTTACTTTTAAATTTTAGAAAATTAAAACCAAAAGTTTGTTATAATTTTTATTAAAAATAAAAATTATGTTTTTTCGACCTTTGGCATGGGATTGTTACCGCTTTCAAAACGTGTTCTGATGATGGGAACCTAGAAAATTCCCGAAATAGATCTATCAACACATTCCTGAAAGGGTCAAATAATAAATTTGAAAACAGAAACTCAATAGATTATTTGTTAGGACAATATCCTAATGAAGAAATATAGAGTATGGCCTCGAACTTGAATAATTTTCATTTCATTGCACAACTAAAGGTCGAAAAAAAACATAATTTTTATTTTTAATAAAAATTATAACAAACTTGTAAAAAAGGCAAAGTACCGCCTAGTTTACTTCCCCTGTTTTGTTTACAAACTAAACAAAATATAAAAAGGAGAGAAAAACAAAAAACGTGTATTGAATATCCACCAGAGGTGGATCTTGCACATCAAACAAGTTTTCAATTTATTTTTTGATCAATGGTTATAATCTTTAACTTCAAACTCATATGTATATTAGTTCTCATGTAGTGAGTAAACTAGTTCATATGAATGTTTGATGTTTGGCATGGGATTGTTACCGCTTTCAAAACGTGTTCTGATGATGGGAACCTAGAAAATTCCCGAAATAGATCTATCAACACATTCCTGAAAGGGTCAAAATCTAAATTTGAAAACAAAAACTCTATAGATTATTTGTTAGGACAATATACTAATGAAGAAATATAGAGTATGGCCTCGAACTTGAATAATTTTCTTTTTCATTAAAACCAAAAGTTTATTATAAATTGTAATGTGAGCAAGATTATTCATGTTTAAGATCATTTGTTTTTTGTTAAACAAAAAACCGTGCAATGTTTATTTATAAATTAAAAAATGTCCTTATTCGTTAATTTAATGCAGACTTTATTTACTAACAGGTCAAACTTATAATTTGGGTAAATTTTCTACTCCATCTACATTGGTCCTCTGCAAAGAAATAAAACACGTAAGGACCTGTCAGTAGATAAAGTCTGCATTAAATCAGCGGATAAAGACATTTTTTAATTAATAAAAAAACATTGCATGGTTTTTTGTTTAACAAAAAACAACTGATATTGAACTTGAATAATCTTGCTCACATCAAAAAATTATACATTTTTAAAAAAATTTTAAACATTTTTTATTAAAACTTCATTGCGTTTGATGCGAGAACTTTTTTTTAACGACCGCGAAAAAGTAAGATCGGGATTCTTAATACTTTTTCAAGGCCTACACGGCTATGCTATATTATTTTTGATATTTGCAAACAGTTATAACCCTAATATACACATGTATTGTATAAATAGATATGTTGGAAAACATGTTGCTCACATAAATATTCACGTTATTTTCTGTTCTACCGAAAGAAAAAAAAAAACTTTAAAATTTTTGCCAAAAAATATATATTTTATGTATGTGCAAGAAGAAATAGTTTATTTTTATCTTCATGAGCAATATTTTAATGAATTTTTTTTTAGATATATGAGCTCTTGTATATTATAACTTCAATGTATATAATACGATTATTTTTTTTTTTGTAGCAACTTTTTTGCAAGGTTTTTAGAACATCCCTATAATATAAATGTTGTCTAGCAAAACATTTTTTTTGTGGATAATTGCATGAAAGAACGATTTAAAAATGAAAGTCAAAAATTCGCTTTTAATTTATGAAATGAATAAGTAAAAGAGATTTTAATTTACAAAACAAAAGCACATTTCTTAACAATAATTTCAGGACTCTTTAAACATTTTGTTAATATATAATAAATAAATATTTAACGACTAATAAAAGATATATTTAAAGAAAATCCATGGACAAATTCCAAAATTGTGGCTAATTAATTATAAGGAACAAAATAATATTTAAAGATTTACTTTTAATTTTTAAGATGAAAAAATTTATATAAACACGCAAAGAAACGACATGTTTTTACAATAATTTCAGAAATTTAATATAATTTTTATTAAAAATAAAAGTTATGTTTTTTTTCGACCTTTAATTGTCCACGCCTATCTCAAACAATTGAAAATATGTGCATATTAATTATAGTATTAATTGCACACTGTCTAAGAAGACGATGAATAAAATTCAAAAATCCCCAATAAAACATATCAAAAATTTGCTCCATGGCAACTCTTCCCTAACTACGTAAATAGCCAAACTACCGTATGTACAAAAATACATCATAGTTGTCGCCAACTCACAAAATGTGGGAAATAGTGGAAATTAGATTGCATATGATTTTCTAACAATTGTGAATTGTTGTGGTGTTTGTCTTAGCTATCTTCTGCAATTACAATTAAATGTAAAAATCGACCCCGTATAATTGAAACTGGTTTTAAGCCACAACAAAAATCGACCTGACTTTAGCTCAAGCGGATAAAGCGCCTGTCTAAAGTGTAGTGCGAAGTGCATGTGGCAAAGAAAGCAGGTTCAAGCCACGGTCAGGATTGCATTTAACAAAAATATAAAAAAAAAAATTTCATATAGATGCAATCAAACAATAAAAACCATAACAAATAATTACAGTATTGTCAAAAGGATTACTGATGAAGGTTGTGTTACCAGAAACTGCGCAGTCTAATTCAATTAAAAAGTTTACGTAGAAAAAGTTATGATTTTTAGAAAAAGTATGCTTAATCTTCTCTACCACGCCTATCTCAAACAATTGAAAATATGTTCATATTAATTATAGTATTAATTGTACACTGTCTAAGAAGGCGATGAATAAATTCAAAAATCCCCAATGAAAATTATTCAAGTTCGAGGCCATACTCTATATTTCTTTATTAGGATATTGTCTTAACAAATAATCTATAGAGTTTTTTTGTTTTCAAATTTATTCTTTGACCCTTTCAGGAATGTGTTGATAGATCTATTTCGGGAATTTTCTAGGTTCCCACCCTGTGGGAAATGAAAGGTCTACTGATCCAAAGTGGTAATTCGGTGATATATGATTGGGGAGTACGTCACGAAACTGGTGAAACCAAAATTGCTGTGTACCAAAACATGTTAATTTGGGTAAAATGACCAATCACGTGACTATAGTAATGGTGACAAAACATTGACTGGTTGATACCAGATATATCATGTAACTGGAGAAAAAGTAACATAACATCAAAGTGTACTGAATCAACTAGGGCCGTTGCAGTGGTTTACTAGTCATTGAACTGCTTCGAAGCCGTTAGTAGTGGATGAAAACTTGGCAATTAATACCAACAGATGTAGTTTCTTGACTGCTATAAAGTGGACACAACACTGATGGAACTTTTTTATGTACCGACTATGTGACAGTAGAAATGAAGACGTAAGAATCCACTGGTTTAAAATAACTGAATACAGTGACAAGTGACCACGTTTGTCAGATATAGCGATTTATTGCCAAACGTCCCGATCTTAAAACTCGTTTGGCTAGTTAATTTTCGAAATGCCGACTGGCGATTTTTCGAGTGAATGGCGGGTTTACACATTAAATGTCGCTACCAAACTTATTTAAAAACTTGAAACACAGAATATAAATTAAAATTTTAAATTTTCTGCATATTGGTTTCGTAATATCTGGTTTAGAACAAAATTAAAACTGAGTATATATTTTGTTACTCTGCTTTATAAGTTATGCATAAAATTTGTTCTGAATTGTTGCAGCTCCTTGTTTTTATAAAGATATTATTGTGAACTAGAATTATAATGCAGAATGCAAAATTAAAATGTTCATGAAGTGCTTTTTGGAAGTGTTTGAAAATAAAAAGTAGTAGAAAATGTTAGCAAATACAGAAAAAAATCTACAAAAACATTTAAAAACGTTTAAGCCCACAAGTGTGAGCGTAGGTCTGAAATTATTAATGATATAGAAAAATTTCACAAGTAAACGATTTTGAAATGTAATTGACGTCGCCCAAGTCTGTTTGGATGCAGACGCATGTGTGTTTTGTGCGATGTCGTGTCGCGTGATCTGTCCGATGTTGATTGCAGCTCCTAAATTTAGACACTCCTTGGTGAAACACGTGTGAGTGTGAGTGAAAACTTATTTTGCTTATGTGAGCGTAAGTGAGTGTGAGTGAGTGTGAGTAGGAAAAATGTCTTTGTGAGTGAGTGTGCGTAAGTAGAATTTTACAAAAAAAAAAAAACATTCGCTTTAAATAAATATTTTCTTTAATTTTTACAGCGATTTAATATTTTTTCGTTTTCATAATACAAACAAAATAAAAAAATTACATATTCAGAGCAATTTTGAGTAAAACATTCACAATTTATCTTGATTTATCCATTTTATTTTTTTTTTTTCGGTAAGATTTTGCTTGGTAAATTTCCGTGATTCAAGTGATTCCCGTGAATCACGCGTGAGTGTTAGTAAAATTTGAATTTACTCATGTGGGCGTGCGTGAGTGTGAGTTGTAAAAAAATGTCTTGTTTGTGCGTGAGTGGAATTTTTCACGCGTTAGCGTGAGTGAGTGTTAGTCAAAATTCACTCACGTGCCAAATAAAATTTGGACTTTTTCTTTAGACTTAGAAGCTAAGAAAATGTTGGTCATTGCCCAAGTTATAAATTAAATTAAAAATACGTTCAAAAATCCCTATTTTTGGGCATGAATCAATTTGCTCGACCTCTAAACCTCTTTCAAAAAATTTGAAATAAATCTCAAAAATACTTTAACCCATAAGCATTGATATTAAGCTTGAGCACCCATGAAAATCGACCAACAAAACATTTTTGGGCGTGCATGAGTGTTAGTTGTAAAATAATACTCGTGAGTGGCTGTGCATGAGCTGAATTTTTCACTCGTGAGTGTGAGTCAAAATTCACTCAAGTGCCTATCTCTAGTTTATGCATATACAAATCAAATTTGGATATTTTTCTTTAAAAATATTGACTTAGAAGCTAAGAAAATCTCTTTCGAAAAATCGGGAGAAAAAATCTCAAAAATACTTTAACCCATAAGCAGTTGAATTAAATCGAAAAACAAAACAATTTTGGGACATACTAATGTGTAAGTCTCATTTGACAGATTTAAATAAAAAATATTAATCTCTTGGCTTTCAAATTAGTTAAAATATCCTTTTTTTTATATATATTGTCAATTAGAATAAAGTCTTTCGACAAAACTTCAAATAAATCCATGGCAAATCCTAAAATCCTCCCACAAAAAAAAAAAAAAAAAAGATTTTTAATCAAAAAAGTTTTTGCTACTAAAAGCAAAAAAGTTCAAATAACATTTTTGTTTTTAATAGTCAAACACATTCATCCTGGTTGATGGCAACATACACCCACGATTACACATTTACAGTGCCATAAAGATTACAAATTTAATGCAAACAATATCCGTTTTAATCTGTAGCAGCATGAAAGCACACAAAACAATATGGTAAAAATAAGATGATCAAAAAAATGTTGGTTAAATGCAAGCAAAATAAGGAAAAAAAACAATTTTACTTAACTTGGCTAAAAAAAAATTAATTTAACTAGAAAAACTTGTACATTTATAAAACAAAGTCTATAACAAAAAGAAAATATTAAAAAAAACTTTCGCTAAATAAAAATATGATTTTTACCCATAAAATTGAAATCGTTTAAATTTGTCTGAACTAAATCAATCAACTTGTTTTTAACACTTTATAAACGCTGTATTGCATTATTAAGTGGATATTGAAGATTTACGCACTTTTTTCGAAAAAAAAAACTAGATTGAATGATTTTTATAGTAATACGTGGAGGTGGAAAAAGTGGCTTAAGCCAGTTTTTTTATATTATTTTTTTACACAATTTTTCTTTTTAAAACACACGCGACGTTTATTTTCTTTTATATTTTTTTTTTTTTTTTATATTTTCAATATTTTTCTTTTATAATATTTTTTTTCAATTTAATTTTTAACCGTTACAACACTTACGCGTCAAGCGCCAAATTGCAACTGAAATGAAAAGTTTTAAGTCATACAGCATCAAATGGAAAATCACATGCGATTGCATGCCAAAGCATGCACATTTAACTGGATTTTTGTTCAAGTTTTGTTGTTTTTTTATTTGGTTATTAACCACCATCAACATCAACATCGCTACCATAAAGGCAATACCAAGCGAAATAACAAAATATATAAACGTTATAAAGGAAAAATATTAAACATTGTGGTGAGTTTTTCTTTAAAACATGAGGGTTTTTAAGGTATATTAAGGGGGCCTTTTTAAAATAGAACATTAGCATTTTCTAGGAGTTATCATATACAGAGTTGCCAGCTTAAAGGGATTTTCCCCGGAATATGAAATCAAAAATATTGTTTTTTAACTTCTCTAAATGAGCCAATTTTTTTTTTTTTTTTTTTTGCATATAAATAATTGATATGAAATTTAGAGGCTATTGAATAAAGAAAATTCCACAAGGAAATCGATATAAAATTTTGGAAAAAAATCGCCATAATTCAAAAACTAGCCAAAAGTAGACAAAATTCATCAAAATTGACACAAAATACAAAAATTTAATAAACGACCACAAGTGAAATAATCTGTTATATAAAAAAACGCAAAAAAATATAAAAACAAACGTCAAAATTGTCAAAATTGAAACACGAATTGCTAAAATTTAAAAAACATCGCTAAAACGAAAAAAGCATGCTAAAATTAAATGAAATTGCAAAAGTTCAAAAACGCCAAAATTTATTAAAACGAAAAAAATCGAAAAACTGTACAACAAAAACGCCAAATTTTATTAAAATTAAAAAAATCGAAAAACTCTACCACAAAAAAATTGGTAAAATTTAAAAAAAAATCGATGGGATTTCAAAATAAAAATAAAATAAAAGACGAAATAAAAAAAAAAACGCCAAAATTAAAAAATTCGTTAAAATTGACACAAAACAACAACATTTAAAAATTGGCCAGAAGTGAAAAAGATCTGTTAAATATGAAAGAAAAACAAAAGTAAAAATTAAAAAAAATAGAGAAAATGAATAAAAAAAACAAATCTATCTCTAAATCTTAAAAACGCCAAAATTTATTAAAGTTAAAAAAAATGCAGAACTTTACAACAAAAACTGGCGAAATTAAAACAATAATTAAAAAAAAATAATAAAAAATCGATAGAATAAACGACCACAAGTGAAATAATCTGTTAAATAAAAAAACGCAAAAAAAAATTATAAAAACAAACGTCAAAACTGACAAATTTCTATAATTTAAAAAAATCGCGGAAACGAAAGAAGCACGCTAAAATTAAATAAAATTGCTAAAGTTGAAAACGCCAAAATTTATTAAAATAAAAAAATCGAAAAACTGTACAACAAAAACGCCAAAATTTATTAAAATTAAAAAAATCGAAAAACTCTACTACAAAAAATTGCTAAGATTTGAAAAAAATCGCTGGGATTTCAAAATAAAAATAAAATAAAATACGAAATAAAACAAACGCCAAAATTAAAAAAATCGTCAAAATTTACACAAAACACCAACATTTAAAAAATGGCCACAAGTGAAAAATATCTGTTAAATATCAAAGAAAAACAAAAGTAAAAATTAAAAAAACAGAGAAAATGAACAGAAAACAAATCTATCTCTAAAGCTAAAAAACGGCAAAAATTATTAAAATAAAAAAAAAGCATAACTTTACAACAAAAACTGGCGAAATTAAAACATTAATTAAAAAAACAAATTAAAAATCGATAGAATTATAAAAAAAAACGCTTATATTAAAAAAAGACAAAATTAAAAAATAAATAAAATAAAGAAAATTGAAAAAAACTCTAGAATTGTAAAAAAATAAACAAAAATCTGCAGAACAAATCTATCTCTAAAGTTAAAACACGCCAAAATTTATTAACATAAAAGAAATGCAGAACAACAAAAACTGGCGAAATTAAAACAAAAATTAAAAATCGATAGAATTGAAAAAACGCTTATATTGAAAAAAGACAAAAAAAAATCGGCAAAACAAATTAAAGAAAAAATCTGTTCAAGCGATCGGTAAAATTAATATAACGCAAAAAATTACAAAAATAGTTATAATAACAAGAAGTGAAAAAATTGCTATTATTAAAAATGCGTTAAAGTAAACAAAACGTGGAAACGGAATAAACCGCTGGAATTTAAAAAAAAATAATATGCAAAAACGTCCAAATTGAAAATGAAGAATGTAGGAAATTAAAACAATCTCTGAATAAAAAACACAAGTGAAATAATCCGTTAAATAAAACAAACGCAAAAAATTTATAGAAACGAACTTCAAAATTGACAACTGCTAAAATTTAAGAAAAATCGCTTAAACGAAAAAAACACGCTAAAATTAAATAAAATCGCGAATGTTCAAAAACGCCAAAATTTATTAAAATCAAAAAACTTTACAACAAAAACGCCAAAATTTATTAAAATTAAAAAAATCGAAAAACTTAAAAAAATATAGAAAATGAATAAAAAACAAATATATCTGTAAAGTTAAAAAACGTCAAAATTTATTAAAATAAAAAAACGTAAAATTTTACAACAAAAACTGGCGAAAAACAAGGACTCCTCTGTGTTGAGCCTGGTAGGAGGTGAATCACATTGATTTTCATAAGCAGGTAGAGAAAGGATAAAACTACATTAAAAAAATGTTGGGGTAGAATTTCACAGCCTTCTGAAAGTTGACACAGTCGGAAAAAATTGCACGAACATGGCTCTGAAAATCGGAAAACTTTCTTGTTGGCTAATAGTCTTAGATGTTCTCTATCGTACAAGACATATTTACCTGTTAGGACCACTCACCTGGGCTACAGGTATGATTTCGTGACATTGGCATTAAAATACGCATTTTACACTTTTATGAAATACCCTTACTTGAAATGTAGGTTAATTTTAACTAAAAATTAAAAGAGTTATAGAGATTATAAAAAAAATATTTTATTTAAAAACATGGAGGAATTATATTAATTCATAAGTCCCATGTATGGAAAATCCAAAAAAATTATACCATATCTATACGAAATCCCCATATATTGAATGTGTGGAGTTTCATCGATATTGGAAAAAGGAATCGCGGGGGTCAGTCATATTAACCCATTTTATACCACTCATCGGTCCCGTAGGAATTTGTTGACGAAATTTTGTAAAAAGATGTTATGGTTTCCCAATAAGCTTTTTGTGAAGTTTTTGTACACTTATTATGCCCTCTAGCGGTGGCATTCACAGTTAAAATTTAAATTTTGAAAATATCTATCGAACTGGAACTTACAATTTAATCTATCGGATTTTCACGATTTTCGGTAACTGTTTTTATACACCCAGTAAACAGATTTGTTGTGGACAACCGAATTTGTTGTTAATCGAATGATTCGATTGTGGTAACCGAATGTTTCATTTGTGACCACAGAATTTTCGTTAAGGCAACCGAAATTTCCTTGTCGCAGTCAAATTACTCATGTATCGACAAATTTACGATTCTCACAAATAAAATATTAGGTTAAAACAACTGAATCGTTCGATTGGCGACAAATTCGGTTGTCAACCGAATTTGAATTTGAAAATTTTATGAAATTTGACAAAAATTATATATTTAGTAGTATTAGCAAAGCGTTTAAGTTTAAACAATACATATTGAATTTAAGGTGCGTTTTCGCACAATTTTGCATTTTTTTTTTTTAACGAAAATCGCCATATCTTGTTAAGTAAACGCAACGAATGAGGTAGTTTTTGTATTTATACCTTGGTAAGAGAAACAGTTTATGAATTAACTTAATTATAATAATGGATTACTTTATATGATTTACTCTAAACCGATTTTAGCCCATCTTGCCTTAAAGTAGGCAACGAAAACTAATTTTGTAAATGAACATATGGTTTATTTTTCGTGCCCAATACGTGGTAAAAATTCCATTGCATAAAAATTTTAGGACGGTTTGAGGATTTCCAGGGGATTTCCAGAAATTTTAAATGGATTTACCAATTTTAAAACTTCTGTCAACACTTTTCTCTAAAAGTTTTTTACTAAAAGAAACTCTCTTTTCTAAAAACAATAACAAATTCACCACACTTACATTAGAGAGTTTTAAAGTGAGGGAGTAAATAGCAGACTTGCGTGATAAATTTGTATCATTCGTTTATTTTTATTGTATTAAACGTAGTATTTCATTGTCAACATTTCTGTTTGTGTTCTGTTGTTGTCTTCCGTGCTGCCGCCTGCCACACATTTTTTTCGATTCTTTGTTATGTTAAACCTTTTGTGGAGCCTTTAAGTCTCGGGCTTTTTGTTGTTAATTTTATTTGTAGTTAACTTTGTTCAACAACTTTGTGTGTGAATAACTGTTACAGTATATGTGTGTGTGTGTGTGTGTTAATGTGTGCCAGTGTAGTAGTGTTGTTTTCTAGTTTACACTCTTGTCCTACCACAACTTGACATGTATTGTGACAAAAGTCTTTGAATTATGGCCAGAATATAGTAAAATTTAAAACTCTCTCTCGCAAAAAACTCAAACCACATTTATTTAGTATTTAAGCGCCATGCGAGTCATTTCATGTCAAATCGAACGATTTCATACATCACGATTTTTGTTTGCTTTGAAATTTGCTAGACGTAATTTAGTTTGAGAAATATTTGACGCGAGCTTTTGAAATATATTAAAAATAAAATGTTTAAGGACCCAGGTAGAAAAATACCATCGGCACAGTGTTGGCAGAGCGTAGCCGACGGTCGGTTAGGCGTTGGCAGAACGTGGGATTAACAATCTTGACAGTAAAGTAATGCATTACCTTGTAATGTGTAATCCTTACCTGTATCATTATTTTCCAACAAAACGTCATGAGCTACCGATAATGGGTTACATAATGCATTACTTTTTAATGAATACTCTTTACCTTCAGCATTATTTTGAAACATAGAGTAATGAGTAACCAATAGTTGGTTACATAATGCATTACATTGTAATGTATACTCTTTACCTTCAACATGATTTTGAAACATAAAGTAATGAGTTACCAAAAAATTGGAAACTCATGGATTACCTTGTAACGATACATCATTAACTTTTACGTTATTTAAAAGCATAAAGTAATGACTCACTGATCATCAATTACAGAATGCATTCTATATAAACGTAAAGTAATATATAACAGATTTGTTTAAAAATCTATATTTAGACACAATACTTTGTGATTTCTTGTAAGCATGAGGGTAAGGTATATATTTTTAATATCACAAACTAAAACTCGAAACACAACAATTCATTTACATTTGAAGCAATCCATTATTATATGTGACGATAGCTCAATTGATAGAGTGCTCGCCTAACAACCTGAGACCTCAGGTTTGAATCTCAGCGACACCACGTTATTTATTTAATTAAAAAATATTTGTAATAATTTTTTTTTATACATTTTTTTATGAAAATCTATTTATAGACACATTACTTTTCCTAACCCAGTAACCATATAAGTAACCAGTTACTTTACTCCCTACTAGGTAATGAGCCCACCCATTACTTTTTGGCTCATCGCCTGTAAAATTCATCAGTGAAGTAAGGTGTAATGTAATGCATGGATCCCTACGGATATATATTACATTACCCATTGTTTGGTAATGAGTGGTTTTGCTGGGTTATAAATATTTATTATTTGTTCAACCACTAATAAATCCTCATGAATCAAGTTTTACAATACCGCATTTCCAAACGGTTCGATTTCGAGAGCTGTTTTTCACTTTGTGCTCCTTGAAGAATATCTTTCAACTTTTGCTCAATTTTGATTTCACTTTATATTATTTGAAGCCTTTGCATAACATATAAATACATTTTCACTGAATTCTCTTCAGCAGATTTAATTTGGGAGTTAATGGGTTAAAACAAAAGTTTTTAATTTTTTCCCCAAACATACGCCTGAAATATTTTTGAAATAAGAATATCGCCCAGGTACTGCAAGAATGTCACAACTCAAAAAATATGATTTTTGAGTTTATGACGCAGAATTATTCGTTTCATCACGTATAATATTGTGTAAAAAGTCGTATTGATATCTTGAGAGAATTTATGTCGTTATTTTTTTCTTCAAGGTGGGAGTAAATTGAAAACTTTAAACTCATTTTCTACAAAATCAAAATTTTCGAGTTATGAAGTTACTGCAGTAAATGAGCGATACGTCTGGCAAACATCGAAGCAAACAAAAATTGTGATAAAAAAAAAATCGTTCGATTTTATATGGAATGACTCATATATTAAAAAAAAAAAAACATTGTACTTGCAATACAACATTCAATTTGTAGTTTTTCATTAAATTCATGTTTTTTCTCTTCTTTTTTTATAGATTTTATCCATTTATTGCATTTGCAACTTTGGGGAGCTCATAACTAGAGTACCCAACTACATAATATTGTATGGTGCCACCCAAACCATAAACGACTCTGTTCAAACGCGTTTTCCTTTTAGTAGTTAAACAGAATAACATTAGCAAAACAAACTAAACAACCGGCTTTTTTTATAGATTCTTTTTTTCTCTCTCATATTTTTTTTTGTGTATTATCATTTCCTAATGTATAATAAAGAAAATCGTTTTTCTTGTTTGAGTTTTTAAAAAATGGTTGAAGGTGTGGTTGGTTGGTTGGTTGGTTGGTTGGTGTAAAATTATGGGTTTTTCGTATTTTTTATTATTTACCTTGAACATCAACTTCCAACTTAAGTTATTAGTGGCAATTAGAAAAGTGTTGTTAATATAGAAAAATATTATTAGCAAAAATCCTTATTAATATTATAAAAATGACTGTTGGTTTGTTTGTTTGTTTGCTTGTTTGTTTATTTGTTTGTTTGTTTGTTTGTGTGAGCATCACGTCCAAACGCCTGAACCGATTTTATTCAAATTTGACACATAGATAGTCGGCGGCCTGGAAGGAACTATAGGCTATATGAAATTTTTATATGATGGGCGTGGCACTTTTACCCCCACTTTTTCACTATTTTCGATATGGCTTTACCGATGCAATTGATATTTGGTACCCAGAAAGAGATGTCACAGATAAGCACTTTAAGTTATATCAAATTTAGATATTGTGGGCGTGGCACTTTTTCGCCCACATCTTCACTATCTTCTATATGGCTGAACAGATTTTATTGAAATTTGGTACACAGATATTGGGATGACTCATAAGCACTGTTTGCTATAATAGATTAAGACTTGGTGGGCGTGGCAGTTTTACGCCCACTTTTTGTTATCTTTTATATGGCTTAAAGGATTTTATTAAATTTTGGTACACAGATAGTGGGCAAACTGAAAAGTTATCCATCATCCCAAAAACTAGGTCTAAGGCACGCTAACAACGTAGCGGGCAAAGCCCGCTAGTTTTATAATAAAAATGGCAAACAATTTATTTTAAATGAAAAAAAAAAAATGTTTTATAAAAAAATTAATAAGAGGTTTAAAAAAAAAAAAAATTTTTCCACATTTAAAATTCCTTCAAAGAAATCTTTTTAAAAAAATGGAAGAAATCTTGTTTAATGCACTGATTTTTAACAAATCTATTAACAAATAAATAGTGTCCGACAGAACAGTTCGGCCAGAAAATGCATTTGTTCTGTATTGGGTATTTTAAAGCATTATGGACAAATTTGGCGGATGGAAAAATGTTTATTGGACTGATTAGATGCTATTTTGAGTGTCATATTTGAAGAAAAGTCTGTAGTTAAGCAATGAATTCACTGTTCGGCCTCAGAAAGTTCGGCCAAATTGAAAATAGTTCGGCGACCAAACTTTTAACTTAATAGCTAAACTTCGGCTTTTCTCTTAAATTTTATACACAAAATCGTATTAAATCGGCTCAAAAAACATCTTTCCAATACCAAAATTTGTCATCATTGCCTCTAGATATCAAAAAACCGACAAAATATAGATTTTTGGCCGAACTGTTCGGTCGGACACTACAAATAAATGTATGAATTTGTCGATAATTTTATGTAACAGTTTCAGTAAACTTCTTAACTTTCTTTCTTTTTTTAAAAAAATTACAAATTGTGGACTCATTACCTTGATGGGGGTAAAGTAACTTGGTTAAATGGTGGGAAAAGTAAATATAGTTTTAATCACAACCAAAACTCGACCTGACGATAGATCAGTGCGCCAAAGCGCTCTGACTAACGTGTAGTGCGAGTGAATGTGGCATTAGAAATCAGTTTATCTATACCACGGTCAGTGATTGCACAGAAAATTTCATATAGACTCAATCGAACAAATAAAAACATAACAAATATTACATTATTAAAAAAAAGAAAAAAAACAGGGTCACTGACGAAGGTTCAATACCAGAAACTGTGCAGTCTGATTCAGAAAATTGAAAATTTACAATGTAGTTATGATTTTTAGAAAATACACTCATTCTTCTCTACCATGCCTTACACAATTAAAATTAAATAAAATTGCATATTATTTATAGAATTAATTGCAATTGTCTGAAAAAGACGTTAAAATACAAACTTAAATAGATTTTCATAAAAAAAAATTGATAAAAAAAAATTATTACAAATATTTTTTTTTTTAATGAAATAAACAAAGTGGTCACACTGGGATTTGAACCTGGGGTATCTGTTACAATTAACAATTAGTTAGGCGAGCATTGAAGCATATAATATTTGCTTAAAATTTAAATCAATTGTTCTGCTTCGTGTTTTCATTTGTGATATAAAAAATATACACCTTACCCTCATGCTTACAAAAAATCACAAAGTAATGTGTCTATAAATAGATTTTCAAAAAGATATTTTAATAATTACTTTACGTTTATAATTCATGCACTATGTAATTGATGATGGATAAGTCATTATTTTACGTTGTGAAGTAATGCAAAAGGTAATGTGTGTTCAATTATCGGTAAATCATTACTTTGTGTTTTAAAATAATGGTGAATGTAAGGTGTAGGCAAGGAGTATTCATTACAAAGCAATGCATTATAGGTAACTCATTACGTTTTGTTGGAAAATAATGATACAGATAAGAAGTAAACATTACAAGGCAATACATCTACAATACAATCTAGAACACCCCCCCCCCCCACCCCCTCCCTCGAAATGATTTAGCAAGTTTAAAAACTTAATACAGTTCGTTAGGAAATGAATTTATTTTGGACTTGCCTGTTAGTTCAGGATTAAAATTAAATATTAAAAAAAAAATGTTCGTGTAAAAAATATAATCTTATCTATAATATACAAAAAGTAAAGTACCGATTTTTTACTAGAAATTTTTAAATATTTTTTTTCGGAAAGTTTTTTAATGTCTCATTATTATCCTTAACATTTTGTAAATGGCAAGATTGGCTGTAAGTTATTTTTTTTTTTTTTTTCTTTTTTTTTATAATAAAATGGCAAAACTTTAAAAAAAATTAAAAATTCCTATAACCCAATAAAATAACCCCACAATATAAAATATTTTTTTTTTAAACCTACACAGAGAAAACAAATTTATTGTGAAAACCGAAAGGTTTGGTTAGACCAACCGAATTATTTAGTTGCCATAATCAAATTTATGCAAGGGTTAATTTAAATATACCGTTCCAGTCGAAATTCTGTTGCATTGACCGAGTTTTGGTTGTCGCAAACAAAAATATATGTGTTTGCAAACGAACTATGCAGTTGGCAAAAATTCCGTCATCACAATGAAACCATATAATTTTTTTTTTATATTGAGGCATTTATTTATAAATTTAAACGTTTTATAAAAAAGGATGTTCTGGTGAATGTTATATTACCAAACTGATTTGACAAAATTTTAAATAGTTGAAAGCATCTCACAATCCTTAACGTTTTAAAAATGTTGTGTCAATCCAATAATTTTTAAAAGAATTGTAGCCGTTTTAGCCAAAAAAGGATATATGGCATCTGTGCGAGTTCCTGCTGCGATTGAAATGCAAACTGGCACAAATATTATTCAAAATTAACAAAAATCAGGACTTATGGGAAGGTGCATATCCTTACAGCAAACAAAATGTAAATATTAAGGCGAATTGTCGTTTTTAGTAAAAATTAATAATTCAGGATTGCGCCGATTTTCGCAAAAATTATGTATTTTTCTAATTTTGACAAAATAAACCAGTGTGCCAATTTGCACGACAGCTCCTTTTTTGTCTATTACTTATATGGGGAAAAAGCACTGTGCACCATCCACTGTACATTTTTTAGCCAAACTTTGCAGATATATAGAACAATGGTTCATTAAAAAAAATGTATAATTTGTTTCACTTAAAGTGCCCTCTAACCCTCTATTAGCAACCAAAGTAGAATTTTTGACAGAATATAAATCCTCGGCGGTTAAATTTTTTATAATTCTGTGAATAAATCTGTATTCAAAAATATATAAACAGATTTTTTTTTTAAGTTAACCGATTTTTAAATTTTTTGCAAAAATATTGTGGTTTTTCACCATTTTTTAAAAATGTCATATGGCAAACCCTGACATTATAATTTTTATAAGTGTAGTAGTATTTTAATAAAAGACAGCCATTATTTATGTTTTGGAATATATTAAACTTTGTGTATTTGATAGAGTATTCAGTCGGTTAACCGTTACTCGATTAATCGATGAAATGATGTCGAACAATTGTTCGAGTAATTCGAAGTGGCCAATTTCGAGTAAAGAATAACTCGAACAATTTTGGTCGATTAATCGAGTAACTCGAGTAATTTAAAAATATGAACTATTTTATATTTTTTTAATATTTTGTATAAAATAATGTAACTGTTATAGTGAATATTTAAATGTTAAGTGTATTTTTATATTAAGTGAGCACTGTTAAAGAAATTATATTACGAAAAACGAAGAACTTAATGCGAAAAACTCCGATATCGAAGAAACTGTCATTTACTAAAAACTTTTTGTTGGTCCCTTGTATGTCGTTGTAACAAGCCAATTTTAGAAGCCCTATATGGAAATTCATAGCGGTCCTACGCAAAATTTCCACATATTAAAATTTACATATAGAAGTAATAAAGTTTTCATTAATATGATGAAAATCTTCTTAAATATTCATGAAAGTTGTTTCAAAACTTCTTTATAATTTTTTTAGAAAAATTACATATCTCAAAATCCCAAACTGATAGGACAAAATGGATTTTTTTTTCGTTTAGTACTAACACAATAATATAACAAAACTGTGTCAAGTCTGAGTGAAATTACAAAACGGATCACCTTACAAATATTTTTAAAAAAAAAGTTTAATACATATTTATGAACCAGTTATATTGAAAGAAAATCAATGAAGATTTCAACATATTTATAAAGAATTTCATTGATATAATAACGCTTTTGCTTTGAATGTACTGAGACAAAACTGTCGCAATAATAAATGATCTTAGCAAATGTTTTTCCTTTTTAGATATACTTTTTACTAAAATTTTTAATTAATTTGTTAATTTTTATATACAGTGGAGGACAAAAGTATTCACACAGCAGCAAACTTTATTTTTAATCTTTTATATTTTTAAAATCAAACCCACTAGCCGGATATGGTATTCAACAAAATTGTTTATTAACTGATAAATTATTAAAATACAACAAAAAACTTATTCTTAATATATTATATTATAAGAAAAAACTAAATATGTAATTCAAAGTATTATTTTAGGCCGACAAAAGTATTCACACAGCTTCAAATGTTTGTACAAAAAATAAAATTTCACATGATTTAATACTTTGTGGAGTAGCCTTTCTTTGCTATGACTTCTTTTGATCTTCTTGGCATAGAATGGGTCAATTTCTTCGTAAAATCTTTTTTTTAATTTTTAATTTTTTTTTAAATATAACATGCTTAGTGTTAGTTTTTGGTTGTATTTAAATTATTAATAAGTTAATAAACAATTTTGTTGATTCTTTATATGGCTAATAGCTTTCATTTTAAAAATATAAAAGATCTAAAATAAAGTTTGCTGCTGTGTGAATACTTTTGTCCGGCACTGTATATGTTATATTAGTACTAATAAAATATAAAAACTTACAAAAATGTGAGTTTTTAGAAAATAAAATTAAAGTATTAAAATTGTTCGAGTTACTCGAGTTATTCGAGCAATTTTAAAATCTTACTCGCCTACTCGAGTAAATTAAAAACCTCAAAATCGAGTTACTCGATTACTCGAACAAAAGCAAACCCTAGTATTTGAAAAACTCATCGTCCGATCGGTCAGATTTTCAAAATTTATAATAAACATTTAATATTTTATATAGTACTTTTTCAGCAGAATAACAATCACAAATATACAAGATATACCTTTTTAATATTTTTAAATTATTTTTGAAAAAAGTCCCATCAAAACACGTCAAAAATTTGTTTTTTCAAATAATTATTTGGCAACTCTGGATAAAAATTTTTCAAAATTTTTTTATTCACGATTGTACTCAAGAGGTTGTTTTATTTTTAGTATTTTTAAACCACATAATTATCCTTATCCAATAAAAAAAAATATATAGGCGATTAAGAGTACTGGGTCGAAATAGGCACACTGGGTCAATAAAGATTAAATGATTTTAAAATTGGGTTCAATTGGGCCAAACAAACATAACAATGACTTTAAAAGAAATCATTTTGATCATTACAACTAACAAAATCGAACTGACCTTAAAATTTCTCTCAGTGTATGTATTGTTGTTAAAACTGTCTCCATTACTTCTACTTTGTTTGTCATTCAATAATAATAAGTTCAACATATTAAAGAAAAATATCACGATCGATTTTGTTAACTATTAAAAAACAATAACAACTCACCATAGACACCACTATTGTCATATTTTGTTTTTGTTGCTTCTTCTTTTACATGTTTCATTTGCACTTGCACAACAACAACACAGTACTTTGCCCAAAGGAGGCTCAATTGTTTAATTTTAATGAATTGCCTCTGCCGGGATACTTTTTTTTATTTAATTATCTATTAACAAATATTTTATTAAATTATTACAAAAAAAAAAATTGATTTTTTACATATTGAACACTTGAATTAACAAAACACAACATTTGGCCCCGAGAGGATGCCTCAACTTATTTGCATTGTATTTTAATGAAAACCCAATTGCATTGATAAACTTTTATATTCACAACAAATGTTAGGACTTATTAAATTAATTTATTGCAAAAAATTAATAAATTTTGTTAGTTAAAGCACTTAAATTAATATTTTTATTTTAACACTACAATTTTAACAATTCTCTCGCGAGTTGAAATAATTTGCTACTAAAGGTGTTGCCAGATGCGAAAAAGATGAAGAGGTTAAAGAGGAAAAGTTATTCGTATAAAAATAGGAGTTGTATGGCATTCACAAGCAGGCACGTAGCTAAGGGGGGGGGGGCTAGAGCCCCCGCCACCAAAATGATTTAATAAATTTTAAAACTTAATACCATTCGTTAGGAAATGACAATGTTATTGATAAATTTAATATAAAAATATTTATTTTTGACTTGGATCAAATAGGAAATGCCTGTTAGTTTAGTATTATATGGTTCGAATCTTCAACTTTAATTAGAAAACTTCGCCTGCAAATAGGCGGTCATTGTTACATTTTATTTCCGACAAAAAAGCAATACATAAAGTCGTTTCGTATAAGATTTCGTAAATAAAATATAATCTAAAAACTACTTCATACAATGCAAACTAAATATGTCTATACAGAATAAAAAATAAAATTCAGTTTCAATTAAAATATTTGTTGACTCAGTTAAAAGTTTAATTGAATTCGCAACAATTGAGGAAATTGTAGTAACAATTAAAATAAATTGTATCTATTTAATTAATATTAATTTCAATTATAGTTTTATTCATATCTATAAAAATTAAATTGAATATTGGTTTTTATTTCAAACAAATTTTTAGTAAATAATATTAAAACATTAATTAAAATTAAAAAAAAAAATTGCCAAAAATGGGAAAAAACTGCTTACATTAAAAACAAATCGTCAATATTATAAAATTTAAAAAAAATCAGCAAAATTAAAAAAATCGGCAAATTGAAAAAATCAAAAACATCTGCAAAAACCGCCAAATTTGAAAAAAAAAATTGCATAAATTTGAAAAAAATGCCAAAATTAACAAACGCCAATATTTGAAAAAAATCTCTAAATTTAAAACAAATATGCTAAAAGAGATACTCGGCCTAATTCTGGTTGTCGTAGTCGTGATAAAAATTTATCGTTTTTACAAAACGGTACCATGTTTGTCGAAAACTAGAAAAATACAACTCTGTTAGCAATTATTCGTACCGCGAGTGTCAAATTCGACTGTCAAAGTTTATAAGAAACAGTCGTTCATTTTATTTCTCACGACAGGCAAAAAAAAATACATTTTTAAGGACGCTAACAGCTTTAAAAATATTAAAAATGAAAGTTGCTAAAGTGCAAGTATTTTTGACATTAAAAAATACCAAATTCCAGTGAAATTTAAATTTAAATAATTTTAAAATAAAAATCACAACACCAAAGCAGTTTGTAAAATTAGTGGACCTTTTGGAAAAAAAGCCAGAATTGGCCAAATCATACCATAAAAGAAGAATGGAACAAAATTGCTAATAAACTGAACCCTTTAGGTCCTCCATTTAGTTTGGGCTCTGAATGGATGAAAGTGTGGGCAGATTACAAATGTAATTTGAAAAAAAAATTTTTCGACTTACTTTGAATTTGGCATTGAAAATATATTTGATTGTTGCCTTATTTGTCTTCTTGTAGCATTCATCTCCGCCACGGTGTACTCATCTTCATCATCAGAAGATAAAATAAGGCCACACTTAGCATTTTTTTATATTTTTAATAATTTAACAAAAAAAATTAAAATATAGTTTATTACCGCCAAACACATGTTTTTGACAATTAGTCATAGAGTGCTTCATAATGTTAAAAATTTTAAAAATTATTAAAGACTCTCTTGTTTTTAATCTATTACAAGCGCTTATCAATCGAAAAACTTACATAGTACCGCAAAAAATTAATATCGACAACGACTTCGACTAGAGTCAAAATTCGACTACGACAATTTTTTTTAAATTAAAATTTAAAAAAAATCGCCAAAAAATGGGGAAAAAATTGTTTAAATTTAAAATACAATCGCCAAAATTACAAAATTTATAAAAAAATAACTAAAATTTAAAAAAAAATCGACCAAAATTTAAAAAATCAAAAACATTCGAAAAAACCGACAAATTTTAAAAATAAAATTGCCAAAATTTAAAAAGACAATCCCTAAAATTGTAGAGATTTAAAAAATAGCCAAAATAAAAAAACGACAAAATATAAAAAAAAATCTTTATTTAAATCAAAATGGCTGAAATTAAAAAATATCGTCGAAATGAAAAGAAACGCGAATTTTTTACTATAATCGATTTTTTAATTTTGGCGATTTTTTTAAAATTTTCGCATGTTTTTCTATGTTGTTATTATACGTTTTTCTGTGTAGTTTGACATAATCTTTTAAAACGGAGATAACACTACGACCCAAACTTAAGTTAACGTGTGCTGTAGTGTGTCATTTCAAAAGTTTATACTTTACTTGCAGTGCAATCTTTGTATTTTAATTTGATTTGCTACACACGCATCTGGTAACATAGTTTTCAGTATTTTTTTACGATATATATTACGATATCTCAAAATCCATTAACGAGACTCGTGTTCAGCACACAGAGACTATTTTTTTTCATTTGTCGAAATAAATTTAAAAATTATCACAATATTTTTTAGACTAAATGGAAACAAATTTCGATCGACGCTCCTCAAATAAATGATAACACATATTAAAAACAAAGACTTAAAATATATACCGATTTTTCTCCAATTCGTCTCTTTATTATTATGACAGCCCAGGAGCTCCTGCGACCACTGCCGACGCCACATCACTCATTGCAGTGTGCCCTGTTTATATGATACTGTTAAAATTCTTAAAGCATAATTTTAAAGTTCTACTAAAGTGCATGAATGTTTATAATTTTCTAATGATTGTGAGAATTTTCTTTCAAACTTGTACAAAATTTTATAAAAAGTAAAAAAAAATAACTGAATGGCTGTATATACATATAGTTAATCTAATATTATTTCAATTATCTTTTGGAGGGCCATCTTTTTAAAATTTGTGCGGAGTCTGGTAAAAATAAAAATTTGTTTATGCAACATCCAAACTGGACCCTATACATTTTATAAATTGTCACACTTAGAAAAATAGCATTTGATATCGGAAATCCAAAGTTGGCCTTTTAATGGTAGCGGTAGGAGATTAGTATTTTGTGACCTCGCCCTAGGTGTACAAACTATGAGTGCCATAGTTTAGCAAATAACGAATGTGGGCTGTACAAATTTCACATGTTTTTGGAAAAGTGGGAGTGATCCATTAGAAATTGTATGTAAACCTGGCCCGTGGTAAAGGGATTTTGTATACAAAGTTTTGGCGATATCCTTTGAGGTATAAGGAACATGTGTACAAAGTTCGAGCGAAATCCCTTGAAAAATGAAAATGTTACTATTAAATAACAAATTCATATTTTTTTTTTTTAAGTGGGCGTGACCGCTAAGCAGCATGACAGCAACCTTCCCTGTAGTAATAGGATCAAGTATACAAAATTTCAGAGAAATCCGTTGAGAAATAAAAGTTTGTATGGCGAACAAACAAACAGAAAATTAATTTTATATACGTAGTTTTGACTTAGCTGCACAACCAACTTCTGCACGAATTTTTGTGCAGGTAAGCCAAAAGCGCTGCTAACTCAAATTGGTTACCTGCCTTAAAGTGCAGGTAAACTAAATTGTTGAAAACTGCAAAGACCAGATATGATTTAATTTATTTTTATTAATTGCTTATTTCATACAATAGAATTTACATACAAATTTATGTAGGTACAAGCGTTAACTAACCAAACTAACTAAGTAAGAAAAACATAAGAGGCAGCTAACGGCGATCTTTTGTATGAAAATAATGTACAACTGCCAAAAACATGAGGCACTTATTTTAAATGCGCAGGTATACACAGTGCACTTAATGAAGGCAATTGCATACGTAATTTTGTAAAATAACAACGAAACCAAAATTTTGTGCAGTTATGTGGAAAGTGCACGTAAGTAAAAGGCAGTTAAATCAAAACTACTGTATATAGAAGATGTCTCATATTGATTTTAGTGCATGGTTTCCAAAAAGTTTATCCTTAAAGAAATTTTTTTTTGTTTTTTTTTATGGACTTGTTATTGCCAAAAACGGTAAGGAAAAATAAAATTTTAAAAAAATGAAATGATACAGACATTGCGAAAAAAACAGTAGGTATATTATACGGGGAAAAAGAAAATCTTTAAAACTAAATGGGTTTTCCTAAAATGTTTTGATTGGACTTAATGCTTTCAAATTAAAAAAAAAAAAAAGCTTTATTAAAAATAGTGGAACTTTTTTTGTTTGGACGTTTTTGATTAAAAGTCGGTATTGAAGTAGGCTATGGTAATGAACTGAGGCCTTCCTCGGGAAACGTAGAATATATGTGAGTAATTTCAAAGAAATCCGTTAAAACTTTTTTAGAAGTTTGTATTCGAATAAATCGAAAAAAGCTGAAAAAAGGTGAAACAAATTTTAATTTTAGATTTTTTGCCAGAAATAGGCATAGAAGTGGGCGTGGTCGATGAAAACTATATTTTGATCTAAGTTGAGGTTATTCATACCAAGTTTGAGGAAAATCTGTTGAGAATTGCAAATTTGTATAGAGAACAAACAAACAGAAAATGAGTTTTATATATATATATAGATAAAGCATCATATTAAGTTTTTTTAATCGGGTTATTACAAGTCAAAAGTTTCTGTATACCCTAGGGTTATAACTTTTGATTTTTTTTTTTTTTTTTTGAATTATCAAATTTTAGCTACCCTAGTAAATAAAAATACAAAGTAACGCATTTTTTTCGCGGTTTCCAATAAGGTTTCCGCATAATCCTCGTTAAACTAAAACTTAATATATATCTAAAATTTTAGCGTAATTAGACAATATCGATGCATATCAAACTTTTCAAATTTGACGTGTTTCGCTGATTTTGATAAAAACAGATTAAAGCGTTGTTTCGCAATATAAATTCGCAAAATAACTAACACAATAAGTAAAAAGTTATTTAAAATATGATGTGCAGTATTATTGATCCACTAGTACATCGTAAATGTTAAAACTTGAAAAAATGCATTTTAAGGAAATGCACTTTATGTTTCAAAATTACATGAAAAAGCGATTTCTATTATTAATACATTATTGCCTATTACATGCTGATAGGTAAAAATTTAGCAAAAAAAAGTGCACATATTTTTATAAATTTGCTCGGGTTACAAACAAAAAAAACATAATTAAAATAAAAAATCGAAAAAGCCACCCCGAAACAAATTCCTAGCTACGTGCCTGCACTGCAGTGTACAAGGTTGGTGAAAGGGTTAATATTTGCGTTTTTTTTTATTTTGTTTAAAATTTGCAATTTTTTTTCAATTTCTTGCAGAGTGCTTTTCTAAGGCGGTATGAAACAAGACCCCAATGAAATAAGGCCCCAAACCGAAAATGAAGTAAGGCCCCAAAAATTTCGATAAAACAAATTGGGGTGTTATTTCATTTTTTGGGACTTTATTTCATTTTTTTTTAGGCCCCCAATATGAGAAATGAAATAAGTCCCCAAATAATATTTTTGGGGTGTTATTTCATTTTCTTAAAAAGCACAATTTTGAAGTATTATTAGCAAATAACCGTTATAATTACTGCATGAATTATAAAGTTATTAATGTAAATAGTTATTTGCTAGTAGTGAGTGAGATTATACCGTGTAGTAATTTAGAAGTTTCTTTTATGTCGCACGCAGAAAAAAACTTTGTTTCGCGAAGCCGCCTGCCGCGTTCTACGGAGAAAAAAAACCCCTAAGACCGGCCGAAGGCCGCCACCCAGAAGAACGTGTTTTTCAAATCAGATGTCGAATCCGTTGAAATCTTATATTTTTAAGACATCAAGTAATTTGTAAAAACAAGTTTTTCTGTGTGGTTTTTTCCTCCATAGAACGCTGCAGGCGGCTTCGCGAAATAAAGATTTTTCTGCGTGCGATTATACGATTTATAAATTTAGTTTTATTTTGTGATATACTACTAAAAAATATTAAAAAAAACTGTATTGATATACTAAATATTATTAATCTTTTTACAATGTATTAATAAGGAATAAAGAAATATTTCAAAGTAATATATAATTTTGTTTTCTTTTTTTTTATTGGGGCCTTATTTTATTTTCAAAATGGGGCTTTACTGCATTACGAAATAAAGCCCCAAAAATTGGGGAGTTACTTCATTTTGTTTTGGGGTGTCGTTTCATTTGGTTGGGGGTATATTTAATTTTTTTTGGGGTATTGTTTCATAATGAAATAAAGCCCCAAAAAATGGGGCGTTATTTAATTTTTGGTTTGGGGACTTATTTCATTGGGGTGTTGTATCATACCGCCCTTTTCTAAGTGTAGTATTAGTTTTTTCAGTTTAAATTTTTAAAAGTCTTTTAAAATATTTATGACCTAAAACTAATTAAAAGAAAATGTTCTTAAGCTTTAGAAAAATTAAAGAAAAAGGTATACTTTTTTTTTATCTTATACTCGTATAATACAATCTGGCTATTATTTAGTAGTTCACCTAGTTTTCTTAAAACAAATGTATAAGCAGAAGCACTTTATTAGTCTTAGCACGTTTTAGTTCTATAAATTTATGATATTAGAAGATTTTTTTTTTTTCAATAATTTTCACTTAACTGATGCAGACTAATTTAGTGTGGCACTACCAGGGGTATTAAAAAATGAAAAACATGAACAAACAGGATTTTATATTGTATTACACTTTTTACTCTAATATTAGCTACTAAAAGTATTTTTTTATAAAATGAAATCAATAAAGAAGACTGCAATACTACTGCCATTATAAATACACTCAGAAAAGTTCTGCAGCTACTACATAACAGTTATTTGAGTAGTAATAAGTTATTTTAACTGCAATTGCAGTTGTTTTACTTAGAAAAGTAATTTTCAATGTTTTTGATAGTTGTTTTTTTAACAACTTACCAAAACTACTGCATTGTGGTAACATTTACTGTATGCTGTTTTTTCGACTTTTTTAACACAGTTAGTGTGTATGATGAAAAGAAATCAAAAATCTAATATTTTTCACACAGACGAGTGGCAGAAATGTTTGGGAAAATATTGTGAAACGTAAAAAATTAAAGTGACGTTAAATGTAAATAATGTTTCCAAATTGTGTAGTTTATTAAAAAAATAAAATCAAGTTAAGAATATTTACAAAATTAGTTTTTTTTACAATGCTAGTTATTAATGTTGTTTTAACGACATTTGTGATTGTTTTTACTGCATTCGACAGTTGATTTTTAACAGTTAAAAGTTACCACACATTGCAGTTGATTTAGTTGCAAATGTCGTGTCCCTTGAAATTGGATTTGTCATTACACTACCCAATTTTATTGCAGATAATTCCAATGGTTTTTTTTCACAACGTTAACACCTGCCGAATTTTGCTGGAAAAATATACAGCTTTTAAACAAGTCCACTTTTATTAAAAACTCCCAAAATTCGAAATTTTGAAAAATTAAATTTTTAAATTTCATTTATTCCTTTAATATATTAAAAGTTTTTTAGATGTGGAATTCTGACTTTATCAGAGACCTGGAATCGAAAAAGAAACACGAATTTGATAATAATGCAAAGACGTATTTTTTTAATATATAAAGGGTCCGCCATCTAACGTTTTTTTTTTTTTCAACTAGTGCTTATTTCGTGAATGGTAACACTTAGCTCATGTCTGATTTGACAGATAATTAGTTTTATCCTTCCGCTGAACGAATATGTTCCGTATGTTCGTTATCTTGTGAAAAAAGTGAAAGAAACTGGCATCCTCATCGATTAACCAAAGCGTGAAAAGCCAAAAACAGTGCGTACACCCGAGAATATTGCTGCTGTGGCAGAAAGTGTGCGTGAAGCGCCATCAACATCAATTCACCGTCGTTCTCAACAATTGAACATTTCGGAGACATCATTGAGACGAATTTTGCATAAAGACCTTCGTATGACGCCATACAAAGTCCAATTGGTTCAGGAGTTCAAAAAAAAGAAGTTTTTTGGCGGACCCTTTGTTATACGATAGAAAATTTTATAAGCTTTCCAATGGCATATAATTTGTCCCGAACAGATAAGTACCCATACAGAAAAATAAGAACGGCAAAGCATTGGCCCAGTGCTTTCAACGGTGGTACTAGCGTTGGCAGAACGTTGGATTTCGGACAATTTAAGTGCTTTGCCAACCCCAAAATTATAACATCGGGCAGGGCTTGGCCGTTCCTTTTTTTTCAGTGTTGGCAAAGCACTGGGTAAACGAAGTTGATAACTTTGTCGAAACACTGGCAGAACCATATAATATGTGATCTTAGAATTGATTTTCCAAAATAAAATTTAAAAAAAGTTAATTTAAAATTTCTTTGGATCTGCCGGGACTCGAATACTGGCCACCAGTTTGGCAGCCGAGAGCTCTGTCGTAAATTTTTTTAAATCAATGCTTTAAAAGCTCTTTTTACTAACGTTGTCAAAGCGTTCTTAATCAGGACTTTTCCAGTGCTTTAATTTTTTACGGATGTAAATTTTATAAATCAAGTACTGGTAAAGCACATTTTGCCAACGTTGGGAAAGCGTTGTATGTAAGGGTTTGACAGTGCTTTAATTTGAATTCCTGCCCAAAAATAAAGTGCTTTACCAGTGCTTAATGTTTCTGACCATCGGCAACTTCTGGTCGGGTAATTTTTGGGAAAATTTAAACTTAAAAATGTAACTGGTCACCTCCAAAGGCGGCATGTCTGACAAAAAAAATAAAACATTCTCAACTCTGCTCAAGTATCTGAATCTATCCTAATCTTTCCTAATTTTTTTTTTTTTTTTTTGGTAAAATCGACTAAATTTGGCCCCAATTTTGAAAATTTTGCGCCACCTATTTTTTTTGTTTTCGTTGGAAAATAGTAGTGTCCGACCGAACAGTTCGGCCAGAAAATGCATTTGGTCTGTATTCGGTATTTTAAAGCATTATGGACAAATTTGGCGGATGGAAAAATGTTTATTGATCTGATTAGATGCTATTTTGAGTGTCAAATTTGAAGAAAAGTCTGTAGTTAAGCAATGAATTCACTGTTCGGCCTCAGAAAGTACGGCCAAATTGAAAATAGTTCGGCGGCCGAACTTTTAACTTTATAGCTAAACTTCGGCTTTTCTCTTAAATTTTATACACAAAATCGAATTAAATCTGCTCAACAAACATGTTTCCAATACCAAAATTTGTCATCATTGTCTCTAGATATCAAAAAACCGACAAAATATAGTTTTTTGGCCGAACTTATCGTTCGGACACTAGAAAATAGTTTGTAGACCATCTGGAAATGGAATCCGTTTTCAGACTGGAGTAACATACAAAATTGTATTTAAATTGTCTCAGGCGCACCGTGATAGACAGACATGTGACAAAAATAATTTAGAAAAATATTGTGAAACGTTAAAAATTAATAAACTGTGATACTAAGCTAAGATGTGTTTAAATGTAAATCGACATATATGGATCCATACATGAACACACATGCTTCATACATGTCCACATGCGTCCATACATGATCCATATGTGTTCATAAACCATACTTATATGTTCATATGAGCAATCATATATGTTCATCTGTGTGCCTTAACGAAAATTGAGGTAATATTTACATATATAATCATACATGTCTATTAGGCCGGGTCGATTTGTGTGGAGGCAAAAAAATCGCTCAACGTTCAAGGAAAATCGTATTCTAGGAATCAAAATAAGAAACTTTGCCGAAGGAACCATACCTCTAAAACGAATTCTGATGTCCCGACTTTTGACCCATAGGGTCAAATTTTAAAAAATCCCACTTTGACCCATTTAGAGTGCCCCAATCGAATCCAACCCAATCGAATATAATTTATACATTCATCTGCTAGATCGTCTTCCGGAGAAGAAAAAGAGACCCTAATCTTGGAAAGACTCCTCCTATTTTCTGAAATATCTCTATCCCGAGATTTGTACATTTTGCTATAAAATCACGGCTAAAAAGGCCCTCTTTCAACTTAAATTTTAACCCTTTAAAGGTCACCTAGAATGATGATTTATGCATTAATCTGCTAGCGCGTCTCCCGCAGAAGACTTAGCTAACAAAATTTTTTTCAAAATTTAACCCTACGTGTCAAAAGTCGGGATTTAAAATTTAACCCTACGTGTCAAAAGTCGGGACATCAGAATTCGTTTTAGAGGTATGGTTCCTTCGGCAAAGTTTCTTATTTTGATCCCTAGAATACGATTTTCCTTGAACGTTGAGCGATTTTTAAATCGACCCGCCCTAATGTCTATATATTTGCAGGCATTTCTATACATTTCAGTACATTAACGAAAATTGAGGTAATCTTTATACGAGTATGAACTCAAATCTCAAATGCAGTCATTTTAACTGTCATTTGCAGTTGATTCTACCTACATAATTTTCGGAGTGTATGTAGTTATTTATGTTTAAAACATATTATTTGTGTATCTTATTACACTTAACTCCACTTATAATCTATAGAGAATAAATAGCATTCAAGAAAAACTGGCCAATACTGATCTAAAGAAAAAACTTTCATTTTTGTTGCTTTTGACCATGATGTTTCCCCCCATTCATGCCACCAACCGGCCAAACCATTCATACATTGGTATGACTGAAGATTTTTCTTATACAGTCTCATCTTTAAATTGATAACTGGTTATTTGTTCAGTTTTATGTGGCTTTTTGTGTACATTTTCTTTTCATTTTGACAATGAGATGTTGCTGTTCAATGGTCAACTGACATATGATTACAAATGACATTAAGAAAACCAATTGATTTCACTGGGAAAATTTATAAAATAGAGATAAGCACGTGAGCAGAATATTGCGTGAGTCACGTGAATCAAGCGTGAGTGTGAGTGAAACTTATTTTCAGTCACGTGAGTGACTGTGTGAGTAGCTAAAAAAATTCTTCGTGAGTGTGCGTGAGTACAATTTTTCGAAATTTTTTTTTTTAATTGGTTTGCCAAAATTTTTTATCAGAGCAATTTTGATTTAAACATTCACAATTTATCTTAATTTAAACATTTTATTTGTTTCCGGTAAGAGTTTATTTCGTGAATTTGTGTGATTCATGTGAATCACGAGTGAGTGAAATCAGAATTTTCTCACGTGAGCGTGAGAGAGTGTGAGTAGAAACAAATTTTTCATAAGTGATTGAATGGGATTGAAATTTTTCGTTTGTTATCGTGAGTGAGTATGAGTCAGAATTCACTCACGTGTCCGTCTCTAATATATAATATACCAACGAAAACATTTATGCTTACACTTATTTATAAATGAGTGGTTTAAATGACTTTTAAGCCATGATGCTGTTTTATTTGGTCACGAATGTTTAAAATACTTCTTTTTATCAAATGCTCATGTCATATAAGATCATTTGTAGTATTGGTTATTAAAACATTGAAAACATATTTAAGTTTAATTGTCAATTGCATTTAAAATTGATGTGTAACATGGAATTTTAACTGCAGATTAAAGTTGTTAAAAAATAATTAAATTCATGAATAAATGTTTTAAGATTTGTTAAAGAAAAATACACACTCACTGTATCATGTAAGAAAAATCAACTACAAATGACAGTTAAAATAACTGAATTTCAGTTTAAAATGTGTGTACTTCATTTGCAATTTAAACAACTGCAATATGTCATTATTTTTAACTAATAAAACTCAATGGAGAAATGTAGTTAAAACTAATATAAAAGCATTTAAAATAACAGAAATAAAACTTATTGTAAAACTGTGCAAATAACTACAAATACACACTCTGAAAATTATTAAGGTAGAATCAATTGCAAATTACAGTTAAAATAACTGCATTTGCAGTTCAAAAAGTGTACACTGCATTTAAATTTAAATGTGTAATTAAATTTGGACTGTTACACATCAACTGTCAAATGTAGTAAAAAACAATTACAAATGCAGTTAAAACAACATTACAAGCATTTAAAAAAAAATTATTAATAAAAAAAACAAATTTTTGTAAATATTTTTAACTTGATTTTGTTGTCAATAAACTACACTGGGAAACTATATTTATACAAAATCGCACTTTAATTATTTACGTTTCACTATATTTTTACAAACTAGTCTTGCAATATGTCTGACTATGTGATGTAATATTGCTTCTTTGATTTCTTTTCATCAGATTGAATTAACAAAAGTAATACTACAATATTTAATAATATTAAATAAAATTTATTTTCTGTTACAAAACTAAGTGAAGTGAAGTTTTCACTTGCGACGCTTATCTCATATTAGGTCTGGTCGACGTCGTTACTGAGGGTTTCCCTCCCGCGGTAACCTAATTTACCCGAAACAACAACAATTTACACACAAATTTGACAATAAAATCGATTTATGGCACGTCGCCAACTGGGGATTTTTGTATGGAGGTGAGGAAAAAAATATATTTGTCAAATAATGTAGTGATTTCATCACAAATTCAGTTTTATTTATATAGTAATGCACAAAAGTAATCAAAAGTAACAATGAAAAAAGCCCTAACTATCAAAAAAATTTAAATGATTTTTTTAATTTATTATTTATTTTAAATCTATTTTTTATTTCATCATAATCATAAAAATCAAATAACCTTTTGTTTATTACGTTTTTTCTAATTCTGAGAATCATAAAAAAGTCATAAATGTTTTTTCCAAAGAATTTTGTGCATATCTCGAGCAAATTTTTGAAATTCATACCTTCACTTCACTGTGAATAAAAGCGAAACGAGTTGATCGATTTCCATGATTTTGTTCATAGGTTATGCGACTTTACTTGAAAGTAATAGGATTTGACACGTTTTACCGTTTTGGATTTTTTATGAATAAAAAAAAAATTTAAATTTTTTAGGCAAAAAATATTTTTTTTCTTCTTCATACATTTATTTATAACTGCGAAACTGTTGCTTATGTAGCGAAACGTTATATAAACAGATGAAAGTAATTCTAATTCTTGATTTTTCTAAATTTGTTTCAGCAAAATCCGACTAGTGGTTCTCGAGTTATGTTAAACAAAAAAGCCTTATCAGAATTGAGTCCCGAATCGATCAGCTGAAAAATGTTGTACTGTGTAATGCAACAAATTGAGAGGTGACACCTCGTCGGCTTATTATTGGTTTGACCCACAGAACATTTTTGCAAAAATTGAGTTAGGAATGGATTACATATAATATAAGTATCCCCTTTCTGATTCTGAAATCCGTTTCGCATTTTCTCGTATCATATCTGATATATCCAACATTTCATTTTACCACACTTTCGGTTTTCCATACAAAAATGAAAAAGTGTGTACCTTCTTTATTGTTTTTCTCAATAACAACTTTTTGGCGTATGCGCCAAAACAATAATAAGCCGACGACCTGGTGGCACTTGAAATTGATTAAAAATGTAAAAACAGATATGAGACAATGTATTAGTAGGGATTTCCAACTGTGGGAAAGTAAGGTTAAAATTGCAGGTCCAAATGTTTGCAGAAAGAAGGGATTTTTGTTGTATGTTCATAAAAATAAACAAACAACAAAAAACTTAAGTCTCTGCAGAGTTTATTTTTTCAATTTTAGTATACTCAAATATCCTACTTTAAATAAAAAATAAAAGAAAATGTTAGCTCACATAATAAAATAATATTCGTTTTTAAATTCTTAGGTTTAAATTAAGTTAGTTCGGTAAAACATACAAGTACTGAGTTTGAGACGGATATAAAAAAAACTGGCAGTCAGATCGGAGTAATTCTTTTTGATTTGATTGTACCATTTAGTCTAAAATTTCAAAATACCACTGCATATTGCATGAATAGTATGTTGACAATTTGACTTTTTTCCACGAAATCCCCAGTGTGCGTCCCGTTAAAGTATGTCGAACAAAGCTATTCCTTTACTGGAAAATCGCCATATTGCTTCCCAAAATATTTAAGTGAAAGATACCCACCATACACTGTGTCAAAGAAGTCGAAACAGCTGCATAAAGTAAATGTTACCACAATGCGGTAGTTTCGGTAAGTTGTTTATAAAAACAAGAAAACTTATTTTCAATGTTTTTGACATTAAAAATAATTTTTCTAATTAAAGCAACAGCAATTGCAGCTAAAATGACTACAAAAGCATTACTACACAAATAACTGACATGCAGTTAAAAAACAAACAGAAAAACATTATAAATTACATTAATTTGATTATTTATTTGGCCAATACTTTTCTTATTTTGTAGAATTTTTTATTCTTCAATTGTTGAGCTAATAAGGCCTAAAGTTATTACAGTTTTTGTAAGTTAAACTTGCTGATAAAATTACTTACAATTTTAACAACTATGAATTTAATAAAAAAACATATTTCAATATTTAAATAAATTTTTAATTTGATTTTATTTTTGTATAAATTACGCAATTGTAAAACAATATTTATAATGTACAGAGAAGACAAAAAATGGCAAAATCCATATTGGAAAAAAGTAAAAAATAGCAAAACTACAAAAAATTCAAAAATATTACTTTTTTTAAAGAAAAAGTCAAAAATGTTGAAGAAAAATGCATTTGAAGCTAAGAATATCTGAAAAAGGCAAATTTAAAGCTCAAAAATCTTAAGAAAACGCTGTTTGTAAGCATAAAAATTAAAAAATTTCAAAAAAGAAAATATAAGTAAAAAACTCATAAAATGGCAGAAACAAGCATATTTCGCACATTTACTAAAAGACTGACATAACTCAAACGATTTTGCAGAACACGCGTTCTAAGTTTTCAATCCATATCTGCCTCGCTCGATCTTTTCTCTATTTATTTGGACACGTTTTTTATAAATAGGTTTTTTAATGCATTTTTGTCTTAGTGAGAGTTTTATGCGAATTCCCTAATAAATCAGAGACCTGCGAGTAGCCCAGTTTCGCTATAAAGTATAAACTCTTTGCACCCACTTACCAGAAAAAAAAATATATTCTCCTCAAAAACTATACATGGTATTAATATGAACTTTTTACACAATATGAAGCATGATATAACTACACTGATAATAATACATGCATAAAAATAGCAATAAATGTCAAAATAACAAAAACTTTCGTAAAATAAACCAATATTTGTTCATTTTACGAAATTTTTTGTTGTTTTGACATTTTTTTTCGTATTTTTAGCATGGATTATTATTAGTGTAATAAATCTGCATCATCAACTCAAAGATCACATTTTTGACTTATGACAGTCTTTTAGTAAATGAGCGATTTGTCTTCTCTGATAATGAATATAAATTTTATTTTTCACATTTCACAATTTTTTCTATATCATTCTTGTCTTATGTGTGCAAAGATGTAATTAATATATATTTTTTTCTTTTATTTTCATCTCTTTTCGTTAAGAGGTAGAATTTAGATGAAAATATTAACGAGCTGAAAGAAAAGGAATGCAACTAATAAGGGAATGTTCTATAAAATGGACCTTTAGTTTTTGCGTGTTGTTGAGAAAACTGTCAACTGTCATCAAAATTTAAAATCCACTGTCTCTATTTAAAAAAAGTTCCAACATGAATGCACACTTTTTTCCTGGTTTTATAGTGTTGTTGCAAAAAAATTAGAAACATGTTCTCAAATATCACTTTTTTTAAAGGAAACATATTGCAACATTACATATTCTCTATAAAATATCCTGCAACATACATTTTACTTTAGAAAACTCTGCAACAACTTTTTTTTAAATGATTGCAACATTTTTACTTAATAGAATAACGCTTAATTTATATTGAAGAAAACACTCCGCAACATTTGTTTAATATAAAAAATATTCTGCAACATAATTTTTATTTTGAATATTTATAAGTCTCTCTGTAGAAAATATTTTGTTTTTAGATGATTTTTCAGGAACCTGACGTTTTTATAATTTTTCCCGTAACATTAATGTATATATTAAAATAGTTCGCTGCTCAATTTTCAAAAAAAAACATTATCTTAAGCAAAAATATACCGCAACATTTGGTTTTTAAAACCCACAAGTAGCTAGAAGAAACACTAAAATTTTTTGTGCTATATTTTAAATTTAAATGCAACATTAAATTTTTTTTTAGAAAAAATGTGCTTTACATAATTTTTTTCAATGGAATCATAGAGTATATACAAATAGAGAGACTACACTTCCTACTCCTCTCAGCAACAAAATACCGCACTTGGGCAAGCAAATGAAAACATTTTTTTACACTAAATAATAACTGCAACATGTTGATACAAAATTGTTGCTTAAAACTCCTACTTTTATTTTGCTTATATTTTTTTCTATTAAAATTTAACATATTTTAATTTTATCTTGCTGATTTTGTCGTTAATATTTGAAATAAATAAAAATTTTATTAAATTAGTAATTTAAAACATGATAAAAATTAATTTAAGCTTTTAAATGTCTGCAACATGTTTTCATTTGCTCTATGCCAGTTTCAGACCAAATAAAAAGAAAGACTGAGGTGGGTAAAGACAAAAAATATTTACAAATAGAGAGACTACAGTTCCCACGCCTCTCAGCAACAAAATACCGAACTCGGGAAAACAAATTAAAACATTTTTTTACACTAAAAAATTAATGCGACATGTTGATAAAATATTATTGCTTAAAACATTCACTTTTATTTTGCTTATATTTTGTTATTTTGTATTAAAAATTAATACATTTTAATTTTATATTGCTGATTTTATCATTAATATTTGAAATAATTCAAAATGTTTTAAATTATTATTTAAAAACATGATAAAAATTAATTTAAATTTTTTAATTTCTGCAACATGTTTTCAATTGCTCGGTGCAAGTTTACGAAGAAATAAAAAGAAAGCAGATGGAGCAACACTGAGTATTATAAAAACCCACTGGTAAAGACCCACTATTGGAATCTAATTTGTTTATTGAAAGGCTACATAAACGTGTTGTATCAACATATTTTCTGTAGAAAACTTTCTGCAACATAATTTTCGCTAAAGAAAACATGTTGCAAATCATATATACTCTACATATATTACTTCAGAAAACCCTCTTCAAACAAATTTTTTCACAGTCAAATTTTACTTCAACCAGTCAGTCTCTATACACCTCAGTCTCTCTCAATCTGCCCTCTTTTACGAACAAACAGTAAAGAACAAGTGAAAACATGTTGCAGAAATTTAAAAGTTTAACTTGATTTTTATCATGTTTTTAAAATATTAATTTAATAAATTTGTTATTTATTTCAAATAATAAACTATAAAATCAGCAAGATAAAATTAAAATATATTAAATTTTAATAGCAAATAACAAAATATAAGCCATATAAAAGTGAGTGTTTTAAGGAAAATTTTTTTATCAACATGTTGCAATGATTTTTTAGTGTAAAACAAATGTTTTCGTGTTCATTGCCCGAGCTCGGTATTTTGTTCATGAGAGACGTAGGAACTCTAAGCTCCAACTCTTTTTTTATATAGAAAATTATAATACAGTTAATTTGTGTTATAAAAACACTCTGCAATGTTTTATTTTTCCAAAAATTTTCAGCAACATCACATTTTTTTCTATAGCTTCTCTCTTTAGCAACTTTAGAAATTCAATAGAAATTTTAACGCATCATAATTTTTTTATAAAAAAAAAAAACGTTATCAAACTATTTTTCTTCTGCTCTATTAACAAATTTTATCCCCTACTTTATAACCCCTTGTAGCCATTATTTTTTTTACAAATGGACATTTTATTAACCATATAAAAAATTTAATTTCATGCTATGTTGACAGCATTTAAAAAAAAAGTATAGAACTTAATGGAAAACCCCTCAAGAGTATTTAATAAAATTTTGTAAAAAAAAAACTAATACTGAAAAAATCTGTGACAGATCAAAACCACATTTTATCCGGTATAATTACTACCTCACACTTGCACAGCAACATGAATGGCTCTTAGCAACATGACTAAAAATATGCAATAAAATAAATTTTTTTTATTTTCAAATTGCATTGGTTGGTGGTTCAAACTACTACTGGTTATTTTTGGTATAACCGTTTTTAGTTTAGTTTTTTTCTGGCTAAAGTGATTTATTTTACGTAAAAACGCAAAAATATCGTTACCAATTAAAATTTAGAGATTAAGCAAAGCATAAAATTTAATTGGCCACAAACGTAAAGAAGAAAAAATTTGTTTAAAAATGAGAACAACAGCTAAAGTAGAAGATATTTTGAAAAGAGATTTTATTATTTTTTCAAAAATTAAGCTTTAGCCCGAAAGTATGCTTCACATCTTTTTTGGTTGCTGCATTTTAACAACAAAACTTTCCTCCTCTAAACTCTTGTTCACGTCTGTTGCATAAAAATACACAAATGAAAATTCAATCTCTCGAGGTAAATCAAAGTTAAATAAAATATATTTTTTTTTTGGGAAAACTAAATCTCTTTTTGTTGTTTTTCAACTTTTAGATGCGAATTTGATAATAGTGTGAACTTAACAACAAACAACAAAAAAATGGAAATATTTTCTATTGCAATAACACTTAAAATGTCAACATTTACTTTTTGCATTTTTCATTGTCCACAAATTGAGAACAGTGGTATGAGAACAGAAAAATTTTAAGAAATTCAAAAATGTTTAAACAAAAATGTCAAAAAAAAGAGTATATACAAAAAGACATACTTCACTACACAAGCCTCTCAGCAACAAAATGCCGAACTCGGGCAAGCAAATGAAAAGATTTTTTTGCACTAAGATTGAGATTGAGAGAGAGGGAGTCTGAATTCTCTGGTTACTGGGAAAACTCTCCTGGTCAGCGCCAGGCTAAGAGATTAATCTCTTTTTCCAGTAAGGGGTCGAGGCGACTCTTGTCGCTTGAAAGGGGGGGGGGGGGGGTTTGAGGACCCTGGCGTCGTACTAAACTGGACACTGTAATCTCAGATACCATCTGAACAGGAAGGGTCAATTGGACATGGATATGTGTAGGTTTTGTGAGATGGTGTCTGAGACCTCGGAGTATGTTCTCTGCGAATGTCCCAGGCTTTGTGATAGCAGACTTAGGTTTCTAAGTGATCGCTTCATTTCGCCTTCCGACATCGCGAACATTTTGCTTAATAGGATAATTGGCTTTATAAGTAGATTGAATCTGTAGGTAACTTTAGGCAGCACAAAACACCTACATTGGTCGCAGTGCATAGTGCCTTCTGATCTAATCTAATTGAGATTGAGAGATACTGAGGTGGTGGCCATTGATCTTAATATAAAAATACTATTTGGTTTTAATGTAAATCCACTATTAAGCCTTGATAAACCAAATTTTAAGACTCGATTTGGTATTTAGATGATCCAATAATTGAGCCGTGATTTTCTCTGTAGATAAACCCATGATAAGTCATAATTAGGTCTTAAGACAAACCCTCAATTAATCCTTCAGTTGGTATTATTATAAATTCACGATTTAACCATGTTTGGCTTATTAAAAATTCACCATTAAGCCTGGATTTGGTGTAAGGATAAACGAACAATTAAACCTTAATTTTTATAAGATAAACACACGATTAAGCCTTGATTTGTTTTTAAGAAAAGCCCACAATTAAAACTTGATTTGGACTTAAGTTAACAATACGATAAAGCGTTGATTTGTTATTAAGATAAGCCCACGATTAAGCATTGATTTAGTCTTAAGTAAAAGGTAAAACTTTGATTTGGCGTTGATTTGGTGTTAATATAAACGTAAGATTAAGCCTTGCTTTTGTTGTATTTATTAAGCCTAGATTTTGTTTTAAACTGAGACCACGATAAAACTTAGATTTGGTCTTAAGACAAGTTCACGATTAAGCCTTCATTTTTTTTTTTTTTTTAAAGAGAAGCAACACTCAGAAAATTCTTCCTATTTAATTATATGTTGCTTTCTTTGGAAAGGGGATAGTGGAGAGATGAAAGGTTGTGAAAGATGATGTTCTTCAAACATCGCAACACTGTAATTGCGCGAGATGATAAATCTTAGAACAGTTGTTGCTCGCCACCTGATGTAGAGTTTGCGAATTTATTGAAGCTTTTTGTTTCATAGCCCTGATTTATTATTTTACTTTGGTGGGGTTAAGTGCTATGGGAACACCGAAGGTGGGCGCAGCGATACATATAAGTGATAGAAAGCTCATACATATTATTTTTCTAAATTGATGTTGTCGTCATCGGGAATCGAACCCGGGACCATCTGTGTAACAGTCCAACGCGCTAACCATTACACCACAACGTCCACAACATCCACAATTAAGCTTCGATTTTGTTTCAATAAAAATGTATTTGTTAATACAATTAAAGGTTTAACTGAATTTGGTAATATTAAGGAAAATGTAGTATGAATTAAAATTTGTAACTATTGAACTGATATAGTTTCAATTAAGATTTTAATCATATCTATTAAAAATTTAATTGAATCATGTTTTCAATTTCAAACAAATTTTTAGTATATATCGCTAAAACTTAAAAAAAATCCGGAATGTTTAAAAAAAAAAAACGCTGAAAATGGAAAATAATCGAAAAAAAATAAAAATCGTCAAAAATTGTAAACAAAAAAAAAAAAAAATCTCCAAAATTAAAAAAAGTCCACGATTTAAAAATGCACCAAAATTTAAAAAATAGCTAAAAATTAAAAAATTTACGAATATTAAAAACAATTTTAAAAACTCCTAAAATGGAAAAAATCAACAAAGAGAGAGAAAAATTTAAAAAAATTGCTTAAATTGGAAAAAAAAAACTACATTAAAAACTAAATTAATATTAAAAAAATGATTGAAATTTAAAAATCGAAGAGATGAAAAAAAAAATTGCTAATATCGCTTAATCGCTAATTGAGAAATCACTTAAATAAAATTTATAAAATTTCGAAAATATTTTTATCATTTATGACATTTTTTAATTTCGGCTATTTTTTTTAAATTTTTTTATTTTTTTTTTAATTTTTTTTTTTTTTTATTTTTTTTTATTTTTTTTTTTTTTTAATTTTTTTTTTTAATTTCTTTTTACTTTCTTTTAATTTTTTTATTCTGTAATTTTTGAAAAATTTTGACATTTTTTATAATTCCAAACGATTTTGTTTTTTTTTAATTTTGTATTTTTCTTGTTTGTAATTTTTTTAAATTTTGTAGATTTTTGAATTTTAAAAGATTTTTGTTTTGCAGTTTTAGCGATTTACGTCAATGTTGGTGCAGGTATTTGATAATTTACTGAATTTAATAATTTTTAAAAATAAGTTTCTTTTTGTTCATTTGTTTCTACCAGTTATGTTTTTATAAAATTTTGTTCCCATACTTTTTGTGAACTCATAAAATAAAGTCAGAATTGTTATTTTATGTTAAAATTTAAATTCAAATAATTTAAATAACCACCAACAACCACAGTTTGGTTTTTTCTTAATTTTGGCGATATTTTTTATATGTTAAAAATTTTTAAATTTTTGTCGTTTTTTTCAATTTTTTCAATGACAATAATTTTTTCTGTGTACCCACAATTCTTGCTTGATTTTGTAATAAGATAAACCAATGATAAGACCTTAACTTTAAGAGGTATTTGACTCACGATTCTGCGTCCAAATTAGAAAACTAGAACTGGCACCCAGTTAAGTCCAGATTTTATAGTTTTCATATGTCACATTTCTGATCACTGTACATTTGTTAAAGTTACATTTCTACCACATTTTACTCGTACAATTTCAAACCTGTTACAGTGTAACTGTTCATGTGTCATCATGCTTAGCAAAAACAAAACCCAGTCAGAAAATGTTAAACGGTCAAAACCAATCATCAGATAGCCTACTTTATTTCACAATTTGGTCCATATACCAGGAAAGTTAATCAAAACTTTCATAAGAAACTAAATCTAGATTCAATTTAGATCGATTTCAACAAAAGTTTTTTATGTATATAAAAACAAAAATATGATAAAACTGTAAAAAAAAAATTTTGCTTGAGCCATAGTAAAAACTAAATTTTTTTTATACAAATAGAACATTTTTAATCTTCAAAGTTTAGTAACGTCATGATGCTTGTTAGGAAAATACCCTAGCCACGTGTTTGATTACTAAGAGTAGCGTCATGACGCTTGTTAGGAAAATACCCTAGCCACGTGTTTGATTCCTAAGAAAAAAAATGTATGATAAATAGATTTTTTGTTAAAGCTTTGCCTATTCTGGAGGCTCTAGCTTTTCTAGAACTTCGGGTTCTGATAAGATCTTTAGCCAGGTCGAAATGCTAGTATCAACCTAGCTAATATATTTTATTTACTTTATTTTTGTAAATATACGGAGGTTGAAAGATCGTTATAAATTAAAAATAACATAAAAATAATCTCGATGAATATACAAACAAAAAAATAATAATATTGTAAAGGGTCCGCCATCTAACGTTTTTTTTTTTCAACTAGTGCTTATTTCGTGAATGGTAACACTTAGCTCATGTCTGATTTGACAGATAATTATTTTTATCCTTCCGCTGAACGAATATGGTTGTGTATACGCTTGAACAGCGCTGGGAAATATTGCGACATTACTTTGAAAATCATGGTAATGTTGCAGAAAATGAGCAAGGAGTGGCCGCTACAGCCAATGGCGATCATTATCAGGCCATGTTGAACGAATTTTTGTTCACAAAAATTGAAGAGGAGGATATTGGCAACATTTGGTTTCAGCAGGACGGCGCACAGTGGTCAATTTCGCGAGATAGCGGTCAAAACTCTATAACTTTTGACCGGATTGGTATTTTTTTTACACAATTTGTTTTGTTCAATAGGAGGGACTTTAAGCTTCAATTTGCGTGTTCAAACGTAAAAATCGACTGATAGGAACGTAAGTAATATGGAGTTAAAAATGCATTTTAATTTTTTGTTGAGTTTCCATGTAAAAGTTGAATATTTTGACATTTTAAATAGGTATTTTTTTTATAATTTCTTATTTTCTTCAATCGTATTTTACAACCAATACTTATTTATTATTCCTAAACTTAATTTTGGTCAGAAAATGCCAACATTTGGCCCCTGACATTTATTTAGTCTCAATATTCACAGGGGCCAAAGGTTGTTTTTTTTGGAAGAAAGCTAATTCTTGTGAGGATTAAACTGAAAAATAACACTGAAATTCCCAACAATATCAATACCATTTGGATATATTATATACAGAACACAACATCGATAAAATTTTAAGTAAACTTTTACTATTGATTTAAAGTGCACATATATTTTATTTAAATGTATTAATAAAAATTTATACTAAAATTAGAAACAAATTATAATCTTTAAACTAGTATTAATTAAACAATATTAGTAAAAATTTCTTCCAAATAGCTTTGATTTTCATTTTGCAGTAGTTGTTTAGCTTCTTCATCTAACTCTAATGAGGTTGATTTCCATTTTTGTCGAATACTGGACATATATGGGTCTGATGTGCACAAGAAAATATTAATAAGATCTTCATTAGTACAATATCTGGAAATTTTTCTTGTATTGTGCTCGCGAAAGAATCTGTAGTCTTTGTTCCTTTTTTCTTGCGCTTCTTCTGAGAGATCTCCAATTGGAAGCATATTGTGCTGAATTATTTGTTCCCCATGGAACAAAATTTTGTGAACTGTGGGTGGCATATGTCTCCAAGAATATTTTTGGTTATAATGGGTTGCTGTCTCATTAGCATACTGACCAAATTTTTTCCGTGGTAGTTACTGATGGCTTTTTAAAAATAAGTTTATTTCTTAGCCATTCTTTATTGCGTGAGTAAAACAATTTCTTGTTTCTGGAACATTGATTGTACCGTTTTCTTAAAGTATTTAAAAAGTTTTTTATTTTTAAGTTATGAATTTCTTGTTTGTCGCATATTTTGAAGAATAGATTATTCATTATATGTAAAATAATGTCGTTTTCATCTTTCCGTTCAAAATATATATCAGATAGAACACTATAACTGAATTTAGCCATTGTTTAAACAATAATGAAGAAAAAAAATGAATGCATGGATTAATATACTATTGCTCGAAGTTTCAACATGATCTTTTTTACCTCTTTGAAACATAATATAACAGGTGCTTGGTTTTACCAGTTATTTCCATTGGTTTTAAATTTATTTGCAATTTTCAGGTATTTAAGTTGTGTAATATTAGATGGCAATAAAATCTTTTTTACCTTTTCCAAATGAATTGCTAGATACCACATAATTTGAGAGTTAACAGGTACTGGTAATAATATAACAGGTACTTGGTTTTACCAGTTATTTCCATTGGTTTTAAATTTATTTGCAATTTTCAGGTATTTAAGTTATTTAATATTAGATGGCAATAAAATCATTTTTCATCTTTTCCAAATGAATTGTCAGATACCACATAATTTGAGAGTTCTATTATCATTTTTGTCAAAATTTTTATACACCCTTCTATGTGGACTAGGTCCAAATATGGGCCAACTTCTCCTAATTTCAACAGAATTATTTTTTGGGTCAATAAGAACTCTTGTACAAAATTTCATCAAAATATATGCATAATAGCCACTTTCACATGCAAATAACTTCTCAAAAAATATGACGTGCATTTGTACCGAATATCTTACCTTGGGTCAGAAAAATTGCTGTAGCTCAAAAGTGCAGTCCCGATGCATGGACATGTATATATAGGAATGTAGGGGAGAGTTAGGACTACAAAATAGTAAATTTGTGTTTTGACTCAGCTTGACTCACAGGAGTTGTGCTCTATGAAGTAGGAAATTTCCGAGAAATTTGACCTTTTTTAAAAAAATATTTAAATTGTTCTGAAAACAGTAGAGCTTCAATTTTTTTAACAGTAATAGGAAATAAGTTAAGTTACAACACAAAATTTATTTCGTCCAAAAATCTTGAAAACCAAAAAAGTTATGATCATTTAAACTTTAAAAATTAACTAAAAATATCATAAATTTACTAAATTCTGAAAAGCCCATTTTGGACCACCCTGTTCTCAGTGAAATAGTTGAAATAGAGTTCTAATTTTTTGGCTCCCGAGGTTTACTACTGTCTACTTTCATATGAGTCTAATAACTTTAAAATCGGAGAACAAAAACCAAAAGTAGTTTTGGCCGCTATCTCAAAATATTGACCACAGTGCGGCGCTACGTGCCACACAGCCGAAGCTACACTCGATGTTTTGCGCCCTGTTTTGAAGATCGCATTATCAGCCGCAGAGCTGATGTCGTTTGGCCACCTCGGAGCTGCGATTTGACACAGTTGGACTATTATTTGTGGGGTGCCGTCAAAGATAAGTGTTTCGCCAACAAGCCAGAAAACAATTGACGCTTTAAAGGACAATATTCGTGAAGCCATTGGTGAATTACAGCTAGACACAATCGATAATGTGCTTAAAAAATTGGACCGATCGTGTAGGCTACTGCATGGCCAGCCGAGGCAGCCATTTGAATGAAATTATTTTCCATTATTAACCGGAAGGATTGTACTTTCAAATAAAAAAGAAATTTGAGAAAATATTCAGTAGTTTTTTTTTTTTAAAGCATTTTCAAAAAAAAGTTATTTGGCGGACCCTTTAGAAAAAGATTGCAAAAAAAGATTTAAAGTTTTTAATGCAAGTTGCTTGATGGATTAAATGTCAGAATTATAGGTTGTAACAAATATTAGAACTAACCCATAATAGTTTGTAGTGTAGGGTATAAAAAAATCCCATTCTTATATTTCTTACTAATACATTTTGACACAAGACCATTTAGTTTTTCGTCAGAATTAGAAAAAGAAGAACAAAATAAAGCATTAAACCTCTTTACAGTTTTCGTAAGGATTTCCAATTGTAAATAAAAAAATACTTGTCATACTAAATTTTTGTTGCAACAATACGTAGTCTTTGTTTTGTATGTATGTATGTATGTATGTATGTATGTATGTATGTGTGTCACACACACACAATTCTTCTAAACGTAATTGTAAATTACAGACCTGTAAATTGTAATTTTAACATAAAGTAATTTTTTTTTTTTGTGAGAGTATAGGTGGATATGAATTTCCTTTAACATACACCCTAAGTGATCCCTATTTACACACACAAGGACTTTTTTCAATTCACTTGAATTTTGGGTATATTCTACCTTTTATTCCTAGTTAGTTTTTGTGAGCAGGCATTTAGAGCAAAAAATTGTCTCAAAAGAACATAAAATATGGGATTTTATGAACACATATGAGGGGGGGTTTTTTACTCTTCAAACATTTGTCTAAATGTATTTCTCAATGGATTTTTCATTTAGCCATTTGACTTCATTAACATCTTCTTACTTTATGTTCTTTTAGTTATGTGTTAGTATATGTAAGTAATAGGATGAAACTTATTTGGAAGGGAACTTTTAATTGTTCTGATATTTTTTAAATTTCAGTTTAAATATAAATGCCCGCCTTATAGCAAAATTTTACATCTATCCCTAAACACAGCGGTGGTCTATCTTAGTATGTTTAAGAGTTTTTTTTGTGTGTTTTCGGTAGTACACACAGAGAATAACTTCGTTGAAATTCCATTGTAACCAACAAAATTTAATCATTATTCAATAATTTTAATTCTAAGTACTTAAAATTCATTCTCAGAATAATTAAACTATATTGTTAACAGAAAATATATAAAATTAACCAAAACACAGTCACATCAGTCATCTTTCATCAATATTGTAATAATATTATCTTCTACATTAGCTTTAATACCAACAACCAACCACTTTTCGGAAATTTTATCCTTTGAATAAGATATTTGCAGTTAAAATCGAAGATTAATTCCGCCTGCATGCATACATACAAATCTATTTTTAGACATTCATATTTAAACGTGAAAGAAAAAAAAAATTATAATTTTTTTGTTAATATGGAAAAAATATTCATGATCTTTAACCGAACTAACCAACATCTCTACAGGCGGAGGTCACCGCGATTACGGAGTGCATTAAGCAGGTGAATATCATGGGCTTGACCGGTGATATTGTGATTCACGGATAGCTAAGCGGCTATCAGGGCTTTATCTACGGACTCTGTGGGATCAATGACGATACTCAGGTGTAAAGGGGAAATAAACGACTTCTCTTCAGGGGGACGCATTGAGATTATATGGGTGCCGGGACACTGTGGTATAGCGGGGAACGAAGTGGCTAATGATTTGGCTAGGGGAGGATCTTCCCTGGAATTAGTCACTTTGGAGAACGCTAAACCTTTTCGAGCTCTCAAGGCGGAGCTGGTGGACTGGGCTGACACCATGCATAGGACCATCTGGGAAAATGCGGGTGTTGGCAGGACTACAAATATTCTCTGGGGCAACCCGGACAAGGACAATTCTGAATCTCAGTAGGAAGGAACTGAGTCTTTTGATGGAAATCCTCTCGGGACACTGAACACTTAGGGCCCATCTCCACCGTATTGGTAGGGCGGACTCGGAAGTGTGCAGGGCCTGTGGGGAGAACGAGGAGACATTGGAACACTATCTCTGTGAATGCCCGGCATTTGCCGGGATCCGGGTCGAAATACTATCCAGTGACCCAATATCCACATTGGGGGATCTTAGGGGCATAGGATGGAAGAAGTTGAAGAGTTTCGTCAGTGCGACGGATTTCCTGGGATAGTAAGGTGACATAGGACATAGAACCGATTGTTTAGAGCGCACAACAAGCCGATATTCTGGCTTAAGTGTAAGTCCTCAGGGACTTGAGTCGGTTTAGGGAAGTATTTCCCTTCTCTGAATCCTCTTTTCGACCTAACCTAACCTAACCAACATCTCACAGAAAAAAAAATTCAAGGTAGAAATTTGAAAATACAAATTCAAATTGGTTTTAGGTTAGCAATTGCCTGACAAGCAGAAGGTCACCAGTTCGAGTCCAGTTCGCGGCAAAAGAATTTTTTTAAATAAAATAATTTTAAAATAATATATTCATTTTTTTAAAGTTTTGGTAACTCTAATAAAATATTGAGATCAGCAACTCTGTTGTACATACAAATCTATTTTTAGATTTAAATTGAAACCAAAAAACATTCAAGGTTGAAAATGGAATATACTATTTTAAATTGGATTTAGGCTAGGAGTAAAGTAATTGCCTGCCAAGTAGGAGGTCGCCGGTTCGAGCCCAGTTCACGGATTAGAATTTCTTATTAATAAAATAATTTTAAAATAATATATATATTTTTTTTAGTTTTGTTAACTCTAATAAAATATTGAGATTAGCAACCGAATTTCTATTGTACATACAAATCTATTTTTAAACAAATATTTAAATTTGAAACTAGAAAATATTCAAGGTTGAAATTTCAAAAAAAACATTTAAATTGGGTTTAGGCTAAAGGTAAAGTACTTGCCTGACAAACGGAAGATCACCGGTTCGAGCCCAGTTGGAGGCATATACTTTTTGTTATTAATAAATTAATTGTGTTGAACGCATGTGAATCTATTTATAGAATATTATAGTCCATAAACATTCAATTGTTACAATAAAAATTAGAAATTTGTAAATAAATGTCGGTTGTTACAAAAGTATTCAAAGTTAATAATAGTGATAGTACGTGGAACCACAAAAATTTGGTTGGCAAAAAATTCGGTTGCAACTACAAAACTGTATTTTGTGTGTATACTTCCAGCTCTGAAGGCTTTCTTTGTGTGTGTGTGTCTGTGACATTTTTTTTTTAACGGTTTTCTTTAACACAAAAATGATGTTCGTTTTGGTTGCAATTTGCTTTTTGTTGTTGTTTTTTTCGAGTCTGGTTTTTTTTGTTTTTTTTTTTTGTTTGTTTCGTTAAGACTCCCCTAAAACAAATGGTTTAAGCCTTAAAACCAAAATAAATGACATCATAAAATGTGTTAAATAGAGCGATTATATGAGATTTTATGAGAAAATGAAAAAGCCTAAGAACACAATTTACACATACCATCAAAGACTTAGACAAAGCAATAACAAAATGGCTCAAAATTTAAAAGGAGGCCAACAAAAAATATATTAAAAATCAAGACAACATATATAAAACATTAGACAAGTGTTTGTTAAGAATTTGAGCTCATTGTTTTTTTGGAGGACGGACATTAAAAAATGTGTGAATGTGTTAATTTGTGTTAAGAATAATTCAAATGTTATGGAGGTGATAAACCTTTAATTATGCTTTAAAATGTTCTTGATTAAGCTACGATTTCGTCTTGAGATAAACTTATGATTAAGCATCGATTTAAGCTTAAAATTAACGTCATATTAAGCCTGGATTTGGACTAGATTACATTAGATCAGAAGGCACTATGCACCGCGACTAATGTAGGTCTTTTGTGCTGCCTAAGTTACCTACAGATTCAAGCTACATATAAAGCTGCCTATTAGGCAAAATGTTCGCGATGTCGGAAGGCGAAATGAAGCGATCACCTAGAACCCTAAGTCTCCTATCACAAAGCCTGGGGATTTGGACTAAAGATAAACGCAAGATAAAGACTTGATTTGGACTTAGGAAAAACTTCAGATTAATCCTCGACTTTGTCATCAGTTAAAACTACGATTAAGCCTAGAGTTTTACTAAAGTCAAACACATGATAAGGTCTCGACTTAGACATGAGATAAACCCTAAATTAAGTCGAAATTTTGACTTTAGATAAACCCAAGATTAAGCATCGATTTTGATTTTAGAAAAACCCCTCAATTAAGTCATGATTTTATCTACAGATAAACTTAGGAAAAATCCTAGCTTAAGCTGAGAATTAACTTAGATGAACCCAAGATTACGCATCAATTTTTTTTTTTTTTTTTTGGAAAAGAGAAGCAACACGCAGAAATTCTTCATATATTGTTAATGTGTTGCTTTCTTTGGAAAAGGGATAGTAGAGAGATGAAAGGTGCGGAAAGATAAAGGGCTTCAAACATGGCAACACTGTAATTGCGCGAGATGATAAGAAGCCATTTCAACGAAGAAATTAATTGCAGGCAATTTTTGAATTCTCTTTTAAAGTTGATTCTAAAATCATTAGCATTTAAACGAGGAGTTTTTGCATGCAATTTTTTTGACGTTTATTTTGCCAGTCTTCTTTAATTCTTCATTCGTTGAAATTTACTTTATTCGTAATAATTTAAAATAATATAATTTAAAATAATATATAAATAGTTCTCTATTCCGCATTATTTTTTTTTTATTTTACGAAATATTTTCGATATACAACACTTGAGAAGCCGAATACGAATAAAGCAAATTAACAAGAATACGAACGATAGAAAAAGAAATGTCAAAAAATATCTTGAAAAACGAAAACCGTGCAATTTTTGCTACCCCGCTTGCTTCTCTACCCCGTTTGCCTACAAACAATAATTGCACGCAACGTTGCATGCAAAAAATTGCTCCATTTAAATGGCCTCTAAGTCTTAGAACAGTTGTTGCTCGCCACCTGATTTAAAGTTGGCGAACTTGTTAAAGCTTTTTAATTCACAGCCCTGATTAAATATTATACTTTTGTGGGAACTATGGGAACACCGAAGGTGGACGCTGCAATACGTATGAGGGATTGAAAAGTCATACATTTTATTTTTCTAAATTGATGTTGTCGTCACCGGGAATCGAACCCGGGACCTGAATTTGGGCAAAAAAATTAACCTACCATTAGACTCGATTACAATTTCATTTAGCCTACTACTTAATTTTGATTTTGACATTAAATGAAACCACGATTAAATTTCGATATTGATAATTAATTAATTAATTAAGCTCAATTTCGAGAATTCACGATTAAATCTCAATTTCAACTTAACAGAATTTACGGTTAAGATAATCCGCGATCAAATCGCAATTTCGACAAAAGAGAATCCCTTAAGAAAACTTAATTTCGACTTAAGAGAAATCAAAATTTAATCTCAATTTCAATGTAAGATAATCCACAATCAAATCGCAATTTCGACAAAAGAGAATCCCTTAAGAAAACTTAATTTCGACTTAAGAGAATTCACGATTATATCTCAGTTTTGATTTAAATGAATCCACTTTTAAAGATAATCCACGATTAAGTCTCAATTTCTACTTAAAGTAATTTCACAATACATACACAATAATCCACGATTAAGTCTCAATCTCTACTTAAAGTAATTTAACAATAAAGTCTCTATTTCGACTTAAAGAGAACCAACAATTAAGTATTAATTTCGACTAACGAGAATCCACGATTTAACATCAATTTCGGCTTAAAACTACTACACGATTAAGTCTCAATTTTTAGTTAAAATATTTTGTCCAAATTTAAGCAATTTGCTGTTGGCATACTAGGAGTCCTTAAACCAAAATCATGATTAATTTTAAAATAAAGAACTTTAAGCTAATTTTCGGTTCATTTTCAAGAACTTTCATTAAGGATTAATATTTTTGTTAATTTTTTTAAAACTTTGTTTAATTTTTTAATTTTTTTTTTTTAATTTTATGCACAGAAAGAATTGAAGGATTAAAATGTCTGAAATTTTACTTTGTACTTAAAAATTCAACTCTTTTTATTAAAAATTTTAAATTTTCAAAGTATAAAAATTTCAGTAGTATTTTACCTGCTTTTCCAATAACATACTTTTAATTAAATTATTTTATAAAAATTTATTTACTATTAAAAAACTTTACAAACAATTTGTTACAACCTTTAAAAATGTACTAAATAAAGCTGTATTAACTCCTGAATACGTTATAAATAACACTCATGATAATAAAACGAAATTTGTTCTATTTCTGCTTTTTACTCTTGGAAACTTTTTTCGTTTGATTTGTTTTATTTTTAGCACCGCGACAACATAAAAATTTGCATAATGCCACCAAAATACCAACAATAGAGAAAATTATAGCCAAGAGAAAAGCTATCACATCTATGGAATGTAATTGCCACCATGACATATAAACTGCAGGAGATTGCATATGTTTGGCGCCATTATATCTGATAACATAATCGACCCAATAGCGTACCAATTGACGTGGTGTCATGGGTCTATCACGATAAAGTTGAGAGAATTTTTGTACATTAGTGGCATATGTGGTATTTTTCAAAACATCCACTACAGCATCTCTAAAGGCCTCTTCGGAAAGGAAGCGTATTCGAGACTACGACCATAACCGGATTTAACAACATTAGCCATGTTGGAATGTTGATCGCCGAAAAATGGTATACCCACCATGGGTACGCCATGATATTGTGATTCAACTACACCACCTTGACCACCATGGGTAATAAACAGTTTCACTTTAGGATGAGCCAGTATATCATCCTGAGGTAACCAAGAACTATAAATAATATTTTTCGATTGTCCCGGGAAATCGGAATCACCCCATTTCATTAATACCGTATAAGGTAATTTTGATAAAACATTAAACATCATCTTTGCTTTTTCTTTAGATAAATTTGAGCCCTGGACATTAGTACCCAACGAGAAATAGATGACACCCTTTTCAGCAGAATCCATTACATCGGCTAAATCTTTTGGCAATGCATCTGGTTTTTCTTTAATTTGTATGCCACCAATTTCGATTAAGGCTGGTACATTGGGCCGTATGGGTCCCTGAGTGAAATGATGATTTGTAAAGACCAAAGAAACATTTTTGTAAACTTCTTCCAAGGGAGGATAACGATCAGCTGGGAAATTGTATCTAAAAAGATAAGAAAGAAATAAGTTAGAAATTATTATAAAATTGGAATAATAAATGAAATGAAAGTGGCACGAGTCCATTTAAAAAAAAAATAAGGGTAGCGATTCCTATTCTCACTTTCACCATTCACCTCAGTTTTCGAACCTTATTTCTCTCAAATAATACAAATTTATAAATTTTTTATTGTCCAATCGTCTTTACAATAAACAAATATTTATAAATCTGAAATCAAAATGGAACTAATAATTAACACTCGGGAAATAATGAGATTCGAAAACTGAGGTGAATGGTGAAAGTGAGAACAGGAATCGCTACTAAGATAAGATAATGATGGGGTTAAATGGTATTCACTGCAAAATATTTGTTGAGAAAATTTCTAAGATCGTGGAAATTGTAACAGAATTCTTTTATTGTAAGTTATTTGAATAGCAGGGATATCCATAAAGTATTGCCCAAATTTGCTCCTTGAATTTTCCCACAACGTACCATTTTAGCGAAATTCGCAATTTTGTTACCTTTTTTAAACTGCATTTTGTCAATTAAGTTTGATCATGTTCAGTTTATGTTCTATTTATATGAACTAAAGATTTGAAAAAACCTGTTAATTTTACAATTTCTTAGAAAATTTACAATAAATCAAAAGCTTTGCAATCTTGTAGTCATAATTAAAATTATGTTTTATTGGTCTTTTTTGTCCCCATGCCACTAAGGGTTAAAGATATTGTAAATAAAAGTAAAAAGAATTATAGTCTGAGTATGCAAACTTTGATGAGAACATTTAAATTTTGTTCAACTTTTGACAAAATGATCAGAAGAGGGTTAATGATATCTAGTGTCCGACCGAACAGTTCGGCCAGAAAATGCATTTGGTCTGTATTCGGTATTTTAAAGCATTATGGACAAATTTGGCGGATGGAAAAATGTTTATTGGACTGATTAGATGCTATTTTGAGTGTCAAATTTGAAGAAAAGTCTGTAGTTAAGCAATGAATTCACTGTTCGGCCTCAGAAAGTTCGGCCAAATCGAAAATAGTTCGGCGGCCGAACTTTTAACTTTATAGCTAAACTTCGGCTTTTCTCTTAAATTTTATATACAAAATCGAATTAAATCGCCTCAACAAACATATTTCCAATACCAAAATTTGTCATCATTGCCTCTAGATTTCAAAAAACCCACAAAATATAGATTTTTGGCCGAACTGTTCGGTCGGACACTAATGATATCCAATGAAGTCAGAATTGCATATCTGAATAATTTTGGACAGTTTTTTGGCCGAAATTCGGCACGAGTTAACGTTTTCAAAAAAAAATCGATTTCTCTATTTGCAATAAAATAGGAGGTGTAATGACAAACCGGTTTTAAGGAACATTAGGGTATCCCATATTTTACCACATTTCTTCGGATCCCAAATTTAATGATACATAGCATATATGAATCGTACATGAGTATATATTATTACATAAAACCATATACAATCAAATTTCAGATTACATTTTGAACTATGCATGAACGATTATGATAATATATGCCCGTATATGATCATATATGTTTATATATATTTTAAACAAAATATTTAAGTCACAATAAAATCTGATAGAAAACATTAGCACAACTTCTCCTTATATCTTAATCTGCGTTGGGCGCCATATTAAGTCAGTTATTGATTTTTAAAATTATAATCTCATTCTACAACAGCAAAATTTATTTTTTTTATTCTATCGATCATAGGGTACACTTAGTATCTTATGCAGGTAAAGACCACTTCATATGTAGTTAAAAACAAATGAAATTCACTCGAAGAAAGGACGACTTACATTTCAGTAAATTTAACTAACATGGTCAATTGTTTTTTACTGTTCAAAAAAATGAACCACAATTGTAGTAAAAATTAACCACATAAAAAATAAACAAACATTTTTTTAAATAAAAAAGAAACTACTGAATCAAATGAATGTAAAATCATAATACAGTAATTTGATGTGGTTTGTTTTTTTTTTTGAAATGAACTACAATTGTAGTAAAAACTGAAATTTCTTCAACAAATGACTGCACACAGAGAAATGAAGTGACAACCTAATTGAAAATTGCATATTAATGGTAACAACTTATAAATTCAGTTAGTACAACGATATTTATATTAGATTTCAAAATATTTTTGGTGTTGCCACTTAAATTCAGTTGACTTAATCAAACTTTGTTGTAAAAACTAATGTTAAGTTGTGCTAACCGACTGAAATTTGTAATACCCAAATTTGAGTCGTAGTAACCGAATTTCAGTTGGCAAATAGCTAAATTTTTCTCTGTGTGTGTTTTTACACTTAAAAATAAAGATACTGTATTACAGCTCAAATAACTACAAATATTTACAGCAGAAGTTCCCTGAGTGTAGGTTTTGTATATACATACGACGACCATTCGTCCTGATTTGATCAGTACATGTACTAATTTTTGTTCACATATACTGATCAAACGATCTTGTAGTGATTTGTACTGAGTTTTCAAAATTTGAACTGATTGTACTGATTTTTATCATTAAAAAAAAATGTATTCTTTTCCATGGAAAAACACAAGTTTTGATCCATTTACAATAAAGTTTTGAGAACTTGTGAGTTTTTCTATAAAGGAAAGCTTTCTAAACCAGATGTTTATTTTACATTAACACGTGTTTAATCTGATAGAAGCGTTAAAAAAGTTTCTTAAAATTTAAATAGATTAATTCAAACACGTCAGTCTGTATGTTTTACAAAAAAAATGTGTTTTAAAACCAAAAAAAAATTTGTTTTATGAAAAAATTGTTGTGTCCCAACCATATTTAGCGAAGTTGAATTAAGGGATTCAGCGATTGTATGAAAACACATTGAGGCAGCCATATTTAGCTTAAGTCCAGTTTTGTAAAGTTCCATTATCTATTAATTCAGTTAAATTGTAATCGAAACTCATCGTACCCAACTTAAAACATTTAAAAAATGTCTAACAAACAAATTAAATTTAAAAACTTACAAATAATATAACAAATAAAATGTATAAATACAAAAATGTTTTAAGCTTTAACCACAATTGATTCATCTTTTGTTAATTTGGTTCAAAATGTGTATTAATTTTTCTCCAACTTAAAGAACGACCATAATTGACTTGTATGAATTTGGAAATTTTCGACAAATTTGCGGATAAATTTTCTTCTTTACTCCTCAATGGAGCATAGGGCTTCAAATTTTATTAATGATTAATTTTCTTATTTGTTATTTTTTAAATTTCTTATGTTCGTTTGAAATTTTTTTAATTTGATTAAGTTGGGTACAATGAGTTTCGATTACAAATTAACTGAATTAATAGAGATGGATCTTTACAAAAGTTGACTTAAGGAAAATATGGGTGCATCAATGTATTTTCATATAATCGCTCATTCCCATAATTCAAATTCGCTAAATATAGTTGGACCTTTAGGATATGATTATATTTCATAATCCCTGAATATTTTTGTAGGAAAATTTCTTCTTAATCTTACTGTGTTTTTTTTAGAATTCGTCACAAACTTTCAAATTGTTAAAAATGTGTACACTCAAAAAAAAATAAGTTAGTAGAAAAGTTAGTAAAAACGTCTTGTAAATCAGGTATACTATTTTTTAGCAAAATTTTTTGCTAAAATCGTGTTTTCAGCTAAAATTTTTGTTATACTTATTCAGCACTTAACTGTTTTATACTAATGCTTTACTAATTTACTAATATTTTACTAATTAATTTTGCTAAAAAAAAATTGTGCTGTTAAGCACATTAATAGTGTGGACGACAACCAGATTGGAAGATATACGCAGAATGAAGCAGATGTCGCGGCATGTCAAGATGTAATAGAGAAGAGGAAAATGATAATAAAAAGTACAAATATAATAAGACATACATAAAAAATCAACCATGGAAGATTTTTGTATATCTTTTTCATATATAAAACAAAATTGAAAACAACTTAAATTTTACGTTGACACTGGCTTGTGAAAATAATTGTCTATTAATTAAATAAAAGACAAAATAAAATATTTATTTATTTAAACTAAATGTTTATACATTAATAATCTAGTGTGGTCAAATTGCAAACAAATATATACAGACATGTAGACAGAGTAAAGCGAAAGACAAAGACACACATCTTAGGTAGACGTTTATGGTTCCTTTTTCTTATTGCAAAAAGGGTTGTTTTTTTCGTTTCGTTTGTTTTTGTTTATTTTTTCGTCTCGTTTCTATAATTATCTTCGGCAGTTGTGTCCTATAAAAGATAGCATCATTTAGACAACCATTGATGTAAGTAATTGAAAGAAAATTTTTGTTATGTTATATATATTTATTTCTATATATTTTCAGATATTAAATTAATTAATGTCGTCAATGTGGGAAAATGAAAATTTTTATATTTCGTTATTATAGTAAATTATTTTTAAAAGAATCACAAAAATATGTTTTATGATTTTCAGCAAATAAATTAACTAAATTACAATTTTTTTTACAAATTTTTTGTGTTTTTTTCAGTCTACTAAAATTCAGTTTGGTTTTTTCTTTGATATTTTAAATTTTGAATCTCGCTCCTAGACGAGGACAAGAAATTCTCATTGAGTTTGTGATTTAACATAACAAATATCTCTACACTCAAAAAAAAAAGTTTGTAAAGCCAGCAAAAAATTTTGCTGAGTCAGCAAAATTTTAGTCAGGAGGGTGCTAGCAAAAAAATTGCTAATGTCAGCAAAATCTTTTGCTGAAAATCAGCGAGCTGATTTTTAGCAACAAAATTAGTAGATTCAGCAAAAGTTTTGCTAACACTTAGTAGATTAGAAATACAAAAGCCTTGCTAAAAATTAATAAATTTTTTGCTGAATTTTAGTAGACTGAAAAAAACGCAAAAAATTGTAATTTAGTTAATATATTTGCTGAAAATCATAAAACATAGTTTTGTGATTCTTTTAAAAATAATTTACAATAATTACGAAACATAAAAATTTTCATTTTCCCACATTGATGTCATGAAGTAATTTAATATCTGAAAATATATAGAAATAAATATATATAACATAACAAAACAAAAATTTTCTTTCAACTACTTACATCAATGGTTGTCTAAATGATGCTATCTTTTAAGGACGCAACTGCCGAAGATAATTATAGAAACGAAACGAAAAAATAAACAAAAACAAACGAAACGAAAAAAACAACTCTTTTTTTGCATTAAGAAAAAGGAACCATACTAAGATGTGTGTCTTTGTCTTTCGCTTTACTCTGTCTACATGTCTGTATATGTTTGTTTGCAATTTGACCACACTAGATTATTAATCTATTAACATTTATTATAGAAATACATATTAAATTTAAATATTTTCTTTTGTCTTTTATTTTATTAATAGACAATTATTTTCACAACCCGGTGACAACGCAAAATTTAAGTTGTTTTAATCCTCAAATTTGTTTTATGTATGAAAAAGAGATACAAAAGTCTTCCATGGTTGATTTTTTATATGTCTTATTAGAGTTGTACTTTTCAGTATCATTTTCCTCTTCTCTACTACATCTTGACATGCCGCGACATCTGCTTCATTGTGCGTATATCTTTCAATCTGGTTGTCCTCCACACTATTAATGTGCTTATCAGCACAATTTTTTTTAGCAAAATTAATTAGTAAAACATTAGTATATTAGTAAAGCATTAGTATAAAACAGTTAAGTGCTGAATAAGTATAACAAAAATTTTAGCTGAAAACACGATTTTAGCAAAAAAATTTGCTAAAAAATAGTATACCTGATTTACAAAAAGTTTTACTAACTTTTGTACTAACTTATTTTTTTGAGTGTAGAAATTCTAATAACAAAGTCCCCTGAAGATTTCCTTAGGCAGGAATGAAATCCGGATAGGGACACGCCTACATCAGATTGCTTTTCACAATTTGTTAAATAAGTTTTGGGAATTTAGCACATTTAATTACTATAAATGCAAAAAACTTATTAATTTTTAGCAAGGCTTTTTTATTTCTAATCTACTAAGTGTTAGCAAAACTTTTGCTGAATCTACTAATTTTGTTGCTAAAAATCAGCTCGCTGATTTTCAGCAAAAGATTTTGCTGATATTAGCAACTTTTTTGCAAGCACCCTCCTGACTAAAATTTTGCTGACAAACTTTACAAACTTTTTATTTGAGTGTACTGAAAGAAAAATGCTCACCCTACATATACGGTAGTTTTGAGGCTTAACTTTCTTATCTATATTTTATTATTATAACCACAAGCCGTGGGTTTCTATCCAACTCAGTCTCTCTCAATTTGCCCTCTTTTTATTTGTTCGTAAACTCACACCGAGCAAAAGAAAACATGTTGCAGAAATTTAAAAGTTTAAATTCATTTATAACATGTTTTTGAATAATAATTTAACAAAATGTTTATTTATTTAAAATTTTATTAATAAAATAAGCCAGATAAAATTAAAATTCATTAAATTTTAATAGAAAATAACAAAATATAAACAAAATTAAAGTGAGTGTTTTAAGCAAACATTTTTTACCAACATGTTGCAATTATTTTTTAGTGTAAAAAAATGTTTTCATTTGCTTGTCCGAGTCCGGTATTTTGTTGCTGAGAGGCGTGGGAATTGTAGTCTCTCTATTTGTATATACTCTTTGCTGAGAGGCGTGGGAAGTGTAGTCTCTTTATTTGTATATACTCTTTGTCACAAGCCGTTTACAACGCTCTCTTCTAAAAACCTGAACTGGTTCTAAGAGAGTTTCGAAAAAAAATGTGCTAATGTGTGTACTTTTAATTAATTAATTTTTCATGCTTTTAAGCAATCTAATTTAAAATTTTGAGTTAAGTTGTGTTGTTTGGTGTATTCTCTGCCTAAGTTTTGTATAATTAACACCAAATTTTGTTTATATATACTTAAAATATACATTAAATAAGCCTCTAAAAACTGTTTCTCTTAAAACCATATAAAACTTAACATATGTTGAGTACATTGCTTCTTCTTTAGTCTGTATGTTCGTTGACATACCAACAGGTAACAATTTTATTTAATAACACTGTGCTACACAAAAATATCACCCGTCTAATGACCTAGTGTAGGTTGTAGGTATAGCAGAGTGTACTACAAAACCGGTTTGAGAAGTTGAAATATTTGAAAATTCAATTATTAGATATATAGAAAAAGTAACATAATTTTGTCAATTTTCAACCGATTTTAACAAGTGCCCATTTTGCTCCGCGAAACACCAACTTTAGGAATATTGTTGTTTTTTTTTAAAGAAGATTCTAAAAAAAACTTTCGTATATGTTTGAAAAAATTTAAAATGTTAATTGTTGTTAAAAAATCTCTATATGTTTATTTAATTAATATAAAAAAAAGTATATATATATATATATATATGTATATATATATGTATGCACAGCGCATACTTTAGGGACACGCCCAAAATTTTCCCCGAAATATGCGGTGTATAGAACAGACTTGGGCGACGTCAATTACATTTCAAAATCGTTCTCTTGTGAAATTTTTCTAAATCATTAATAATTTCAGGCCTACGCTCACACTTGTGGGCTTAAATGCTTCATTGGGAAATTTTAAATTTTGTCAATACCAGACATGGGACATAATTCCAATATCTGTGTATTTAATTACAGGCCAATTACTTTTGTATGTTCAATTACATGTAATTGGGTGTAATTGAGTAATTGCCCTGTAATTAAATACCCAGATGTTGTTACTAATCCCCATGTTTGGTATTAAAGATTTTACAAATTTTCCAAGGAAGCGATTAAGCTCTCAAGTGTGAGTGTAGGTCTGACATTATTAATGATATAGAAAAATTTCATAAGTGAACAATTTTGAAATGTAATTGACGTCGCCCAAGTCTGGTATAGAACAAATTGTCCTCATCTTATACGCTAGATGTATGAAAAGGCGCGAAAACTTTGGGGACAGTCCCCAAAGTAAGCAAATGTCCCTAAACTATGCTGTGCATACATATATATATATACATATATATATTTAGAAAGACGAGGTAAATTTCTTTTAAATACGCTTTAAAAATGTTAAATCGGTTAAAAACTGACTGAGTTACAAGAGTTTAAATGCGCCAGTCGCAAAAAAACACTATTTTACCGTTATCATGAAAATTTGAGGTTATATTGCAACTTTTGAAACCGGTTTTGTAATACACTACACTGACAAGAACTCTTCCGTAAAAGTTCAGCAGTTATTTAAAAAGTTTATCGGTAAAGTTGTTTAAATGGAATATACAGTTAAATTATCAAAGAAATATATTTTTTAACTTTCTGTCTGTTATTCAATAAACAAACAAAAAACGGACTTTCGCTAATAGTTAAAATATTCAGTTAAAATTTTCTATTTAAAACAAAAACTTTTTATAATATATTGAGTATTAAAATAAACGGAAACAATCTATTGTTTATACCCATTTTGTTTATAAATTTTTAACAGTTGAAAATAAACTAAAAAATGCAATTGTTTTAAACGAAAAGTAAGTAGACCTTTGTTTAACTGATTTTCAATTAATTTAATGTGTATATTCAGTAAACTTTACGGAAAAAATATTGTGAGTGTAAGACTAGACTTATTACAACCCACACTAGGTCACTTTAAAAGTGATTGCATTTTATTTTTTGTAGCACCGTGTAGTTATTATCTTTAATAACATTTTTATTTATTCAAAGTCTCAGTTGATAACATTTGGCAATAGACTCTGTTGATAATATTTGTACCGTAGAGTTAAAGTATTATTTTAATTAAACTTTTAGATCGATTTTTTTAAAAAATTTATGCTGACTAAGCATGACTATATAAAAATTTAATGTTGTAGATAGTTAATGTGAATATGTTTTGTAGGAGAATTACTTTTAGAATAGTTATCATGATTTGTTTATTTAATTATGATATCACAAAATAAGCTTCTACCATGTTGATCAAATATATTGCTTAGTTACTAAAAGACTGACATAACTCAAAAAACATGATTTTGCAGAAAATGCGTTTAAAGTTTCCAATCCATATCTGACTCGTTCGAACCTTTCTCTATATATGTATTTGGTAACGTTTTTTTATAAATAGGGTTTTTAATGCATTTTGCTTTTGGTGAGAGTTGTGTGCGAATTCGCTTATTATCAAGAGACCCCTAAGTAGCACAGTTTCTCTATAAAGTATATACTCTTGGCACCCACTTCCCATAACAAATAAAATATATTCTCCTATAACTCGAAAAGTATACATGATATTAATATGAAATTTTTACAGAATGTGAAGCATAATATAACTAATAAATCTGCAGATATAACTAATAAATCTGCATCGTTAACTAATAAATTTGTATCGTTAACTTAAAAATCACGAATTGTAATTTATGACAGTCTTTTAGCGGTATGATGATCAAATTAAATGTCATGGTTAGTCAGAAATACAGATATTAAAATTGAAATTATCATTATCATTTAACACTTTAACAACCGAGCTAAAACTGCTGCAAAATTTGCAATGTTTTTTGAGGATTCGGGTTTATCGAACCAACATTTCTAAATAAAAGTGTCGTAAAAAATATTTTTTTCAATGCAGAGAGTAAGCGTATGTCATTACTGGTAGTAGGAAAAATAATGACGTGTCATTACCGTTTCTACACTGGGAACATTTTTTATCACCTTTATAGATAATTTAATAAAAAAAAACTAGTATCCACAAAAAAAACAGCGAAAGTTAAAATCATGATCTATTGTTCGCTTCTTATCACTTCAAACGAAAGTGATTTGCAAATTTCTATACCGTCTATCTAATATTTTATTAAATCTCTCAAATCACTCACCTATATATTTCATTCATTTTCCCATTCATGTAGGTTTGCAATAATTGTTGTTCAATTATAGTTAACAAATAATTTTTAACTCTTTCCATAAAATCCATAGGCTGTTCCATATTACTAAATAACGATGGAACATATGAATGTTCGGAGGGATTAGCCAACAAAGCATTTACAGCAAATACTGGTTGTATCATAAACGATACAATAATGGGACACTGAAAGTGAGCACCCAAACCAAACATAAAGTCATTCATAAAATAACCAAAAACTATAACATCAAAATCTCCTGCTTTATGATTTTGCAAAAATTCTATCATTTTTGGATGTCGCATGGTATTATTAGCATTTTTGGCGATTTGTGCAATCATTGCTGGGAATTTTTTATATACAGGTTCTGGTTTATCTATCATACTTTGTTTAAAAGCTTCATCCATTTTCTCAGCATCCACGTGTATATATGTGTATTTAGCCTTTTTATTAACATTCGGAAAAATACCAATAACTGTAACATTATGACCGGCTTCGGCCAAAGTTTCAGCTACTGCAGCATGTATTATTAAATGGGATTTGGAAGGTGATGGAAATACTCCTAATATGCGTGCCGATTCCGATTTATAGAGAAATGACAGGCTAATAAAGCCAATTAAAAATATTAAACGCGTATTCATTTTAATGATCACGTTATATATATAAATTTTTTTTAGAAAAAAAAAAAGCTCGAAAGCGGTTGTTTGTTTCGTCCGCGTGTTCACTTCCAGACTGATTAAAATTGGCAAAACTTATGTTTTATATACTAAAGACAACTTTTGTTAACATATTTTTTATCTGTATTTAATAGATAAAATTTTGATTTAGTAAATAGTTGGCAGTGTTGTGACAAGAGAATTTCAAAATTTCACAAAACGGCAGTCAGAGTCACACAAAAATGTCTAAATTATGCATGTTATTTTTAAGTAACTTAAAATATTCAATATTTTAAAGCCTCGGCTTCTGGGGATTTCCTTTAGAAGCATTTTGAAAATCTTAAGAGTTTTCTATAACACAAAACAACACATGATTTTGGGACTTAATTCTGGGAATTGCACGTGAAAGTAGCCCCAAAATAAGAACTTCTGCATCATTCGTTTTTTTCAAGTTGGCTACAGTAATAATTTAATGGCCATACGAATATTTCGGCTCAAGTCGGATTTTTAGCACTTTTTCTATATTTTAACACGGTTATTTCTTGGTATACCGTACCGAATATCTCTTTTGTGTCTGAAGCAAAGTTGTAGATATTGAATAGGAGAAAAAAAAATGCGGAACAATCCTACCCGAAAAAAGAGCATCCGGTGCCTTCTTACACCGAAAATATGAGATTTTTATATAGTATCAATTACACAAGGGAACAAGGGTTCTGTTGATTAAGAACTGAATGTTGCTTTTAAGGTTATTTGGGACGCTGAATCCAAATCTGCATTTGGTTTTTTTTCTATCAGCTCGACTTTTCGCGATATACCGTGATGTCCAAAATTAAGGCACTTCCGCTACATATATTGGAATATCTTGAAAATTTTTTTTTTAAACTGTTATTTTTTTTTTTTTTAAACTTCAACGATATCTCTGAAACTACTGGGAAAATTTAAAAACAATGTAAGCACGGCTTAAAGATAATATTGTTGGGGAGTTTCGGATTTTTTTTCAACTGAATATGGTGAACCGTTTTCAAGTTATTCCAATATATGTAGCGGAAGCGCCTTAAGTTTGGACATAACGGTATATCTCGAAAAGTCGAGCTGATAGAGAAAAATGGAGATTATATTTGAAATCAGCGACCTCAAATAAGTAAAAATTTGCTATAAATTTCAAGTCAACATAAAAAAAGTTCAATTTTGTTCCCTTGTGTTATAATTGAAAATGGGGGAAAATAGGCATTTTTGCGATTTTTAAGGCACCTGATGTAGTGTTTTCGGGTAGGATTGTTCCGCATTTTTTCTCCAGACACAAAAGAGATATTCCGTACGGTATACCGAGATATAACCTTGTTAAAGTATAGAAAAAGTGCTAAAAATCCGCTTTAAGCCAAAAAATTCGTATGACCATTAAATTATTACTGTAGCCAACTTGACACAACGAATGATGCAAAAGTTCGTATTTTTGGGGCTACTTTCACGTGCAATTAACAGAACTGAGTCCCAAAATCATGTGTTGAAAAATGTTAAACTGTGTAATACAAAGACTTTCAGAATCTGTTTCTGGTTCTCTATGGAAAAAGCTTCTTTAGCTAAAAAATGCTCTTAACGAAGTAGTGCACAGAATGTGAGGTCTTTTTTTATCAGAAAACTTCTCTAGATATACCCGAATTTCTGAAATTAAAACTCCTTAAAATGTTTAAGATATTTTCTATAAAAAATACTTAGAAAACAGGCCAAAGAATATTCGGATACCTTAACAAAAAAAAAATCTTTTCAGAATGTGACCAATGTACGAGTAATATCTTAAAATTTTAAAATTTTGTTTTTTAATCAAAAATATTTAAACCGTTTCTGTTGAAAAAATCGCCAAATATATTTGTATACAAAATAGTGTAACCTTTTAAAAATCGACATATGTGGATCCATACATGAACATACATGCTTCATACATGTCCGCATGCAAAACCCATTTTTATATGTGCATATAAGGAATCATATATGTTCATATGGGTGCATTAACGAAACTTGATGTAATATTTACATATATAATCATACATGTCTATACATTTCCATACATGGTCATATGTGAAGAGTAACGAAAATTGAGGTAATATTTATATATATGATGACATAAAAACTCTTGTGAACACATATGAATCCTATATGGTGGTATATGGACATGTATGACCTGGAATCACTTCATATATGATGCATAAATGAATGCATATATGTTGATCTTTAAGGTTACCGAAATAACTTAAATACCGTTACCGCTAAAATGCCGTTACCGCAATAAGTAAAATACCGTTACCGAAATAACTGAAGTATCGTTAAAAGAAAATAGCATTACCCTTACCGATACCCGCATCGAATCATGATTCGATGCGGTAATTGCAATTACCATCCATAAAAAAAATCAAATTTTAAAAAATTTAACACAAATATTAAAATTCAAACTTAAAAAAAAATTTTAACGACGAAATTTAAATTTATTTTGTAAAAATATATTAAATATCACATATCTGAATTCCAAACAACTTCCTACAAAATTTTCTATTTGGGTTCTTTCTTGGAAAATAACTGTTATGTGCGAAAAAAAAACAGGGGACAGATTTCCGCAGTTGTTATCAAGTTTTTCGATTGAAATTCGATTTATTTTAAATATTAAACACTCACGATTGCTGCATGGTGACCCCAGACTTCTTATCGATATCTTATCCCTTATCGCTACTACTTAATTATATAAAATTTCCGTTTTCCATTTCATTAAATTAACTATAACTTGGATCATATATAGTAAACAGAAAATTTTAAACTCTTTTCAAAAATCCCTTTAGACAATATGGGCCAAAATATGTTTAGAGCGAATCTCAACAACGAATTCTAAAAAAATAATAAGTTTAGTAGTAAATTATTATTCCTCTTTCAAAGATATAAAGACTGTCCAAAAATTACACTTTTTGTGCTTTTACTTAAAAAATATGGCAATTTTCGTTTTCCGAAAAACGCGAAATGGAGCGAAAACGCACTTTTACTTCAATATATATTAGGCCGGGTCGATTTGTATGGAGACAAAAAAATCGCTCAACGTTCAAGGAAAATCGCATTCTAGGGATCAAAATAAGAAACTTTACCGAAGGAACCATACCTCTAAAACGAATTTTGATGCCCCGACTTTTGACCCGTAGGGTCAAATTTTGAAAAAGCCCACTTTGATATTTCAGAAAGTAGGAGGAATCTCTCCAAGATTATGGGATATACTTCTTCTCCGGGAGACGCGCTAGCAGATTAATGCATAAATCATCATTCTAGGGGTTAAAATTGAAGTTAAAAGAGGGCCTTTTTAGCCGTGTTTTTTTAGCAAAATGTACAAATCTCGGGATATAGATATTTCAGAAAGTTGGAGGAGTCTTTCCAAGATTAGGGTCTCTATTTCTTCTTCGGAAGAAATAGAGTATACATATATTTGATTGGGTTGGATTCGATTGGGGCACTCTAAATGGGTCAAAGTGGGATTTTTCAAAATTTCACAATACGGGTCAAAAGTCGGGACATCAGAATTCGTTTTAGAGGTATGGTTCCTTCGGCAAAGTGTCTTATTTTGATCCCTAGAATACGATTTTCCTAGAACGTTGAGATTTTAAAATCGACCCGCCCAAATATATATTGATCTAGCTTAAAGGCATTGCTACTATTACTAAATATAATCTATCTGCAAAATTTCATTAAAATCCGTTCATATGTTTTCAAGTAAAGGCGATGTCCTTTATAAGCATCCTATGAAAATCCTGTAAGTCCTTGGACCAAAATAAAAGATTTTTTTAAAAGCTTAAGCTTCCATCTTACTTTGTGTTTACTATTAACGGTTTCTAGTTAACAAAAATATGTTTTTAAGATTTTTGAAAATATTTATTTTTTGAAAATTTACGAAATTTTAACTTTAAAACTTTCTCGCTTCCAAACCGTGCACTGCACACACAAAATTTTGTAAATTTGATTTTCCATCGAAATTTATTAATATAAATTACCGATTTGGCGCATTTACGGCAAATTTTAAATATCCCGTCTGGAAGCGGGTTTGCCAGTTAGAGGGTTAAATTATGTGTTTGTTAATTCAATTAAAAGTATAATTGAATTCTGTCCAATTATTGAAACTATGGCATCAAATAAAATTTGTTGTAACTGTTTAATTGATTTAGTTGCAATTAATATTTTAATCATATGTATCAAAAATTTTAATTGAGTGTTGTTTTTAATTTCAAACAAATTGTAATGGATACTACTAAAACTTTAGAATTGCAAAAATTTGACAAAAATTGGGGGAAAATCGCAAAAATTAAAAAATCGCTAAATTTAAAAAATCTGAAAACTGAAAAACATACCAAATTTAAATAACACGCCTGAATTCAAATAGATTGTCAAAATTGAAAAACTCGCCAAAACTAAAAAAAATCCTTATCTGGGGAAAACCGTACAATAATTTTTAAAACAAAATTGCCAAAATTTAAAAAAAAAACCCCCCAATTGAAAAAAATCGACAAAATTTTGAGAAAACTTTAAAATTGAGAAAACTCGCTTAAATTAAAAATAAAAAAAATGTCAAAATTTAAAAAAAAATAATGCTAAAATTTGAAAGAAAAAAATCACCGAAAATTAAAAAATTTACTGCTATTTAAAACAATTCCCAAAATAAAAAAAAAAACGCCACCATTGAAAAAAATCACCAAATTTTTAAAAAATCTTTAAAATTAAAAAAAAATTGCTCATATGGGAAATAATAAACCGCCAAAAAAAGAACACATTTTGAAAAAATCACCAAAAATTTAAAAAAAAATTACTTTACTTGTAATATAACGACAAAAAACTTGCTTAACTACTTAGCAAATTTAAGTTCAAGCAACACCAATAATGTAGAGAAATAAATAAAGATTTGTTTAAAAAACACCGAGCTTATTTTTTCATACAAATAGAAAATCTCGCATGCAATTGGTACGTTTACGAGTAACATCACCTTTTCTGTCAAATGTTTGCTTAAATAGAAGAATTAGTCGACAGTTAACCGCAAATTAAACCATACAGACGCCTGCTGATGATTAGATAGGTATCTATGAAAATGCATTAGCGCGTTAACCATTGGTTCTAGGCAGTATTGACAAGTGTAGGGATTTTTCCCTTTTCATAGGGATTTTTCCAAAAATTTCATCTGTAGGGAAAAAAGGATAGATTTTGTTTTTCAGTCAAATTGTAGGGATTTTTTTATTAAAAATTTTATTCTATTTATAATTTATAATAAACAATGAAAAATATAACCATTTATCTTTTTTTAGTGTAACAGAATAAAACCAGCAAATCTGGTGGCACTAAAAAATTGAGAAACAAGTTTAAACATTGAGCTCCATTGTGTGCATGTGCTCTTGGCTTTGCATAAATGAAAATGGTTTTGACATTTACGTTCGCACTGTTGACAACTCGTTCGAAATAGAGAAACCAAATTTTGTATGAAAACTTTTACGTTTTCATTCGACTTGTACTTCAAGTCATCGTTCGCATAGAAATTTAGTTAGAGAAACCCAAATCATTCTTTCGAAATCGAGAAACAGGCCATAAGTGTTTATACGAGTATTTTTTAAAAATGGCATTTTTTATTTGTTTACCGTTTATTTTTAGTTTTTATGTTATTTTTTACTTTCTGTTATTTTTGTTTAATGAAAATCTATTGTACCTGAATGAATTACTGTACAAATTTATAATAAAAGTAAATTTACGGCTAAAAAACAAAATTTTTGCATTTATTAAAAAAAATGTGTAGGGAAAAATGTAGGGAATATTTTTTCTGTTTGTAGGGAAAAAAGGGATTTTTTTTCATTAACGTAGGGATTTAAAAACAAATCTCCTGGCAACACTGGTTCTAGGTAGCTTTTTTCAAAGTTTTTCTCTACATGTTGTAAATAAGTAATTAATTATCAATTTCTATTTGGAAGTCAATAAATGATCTTAAACCAATAAAATGATCTTAACATTTAATCGCTAAAATTTAAAAAAAGTCATCAAAATTTAACAAATTTAGGAAATTTAAAAAATTTAAAAAATAGCGACATTTGCAAATTTAAGAATGCAAAAAATTACCAAATATTGAGTAAAAAATTGTCAAAACTTAAAAAAAATCACTAAAATTGAAGAAAAATGGCGAAATTGTAAAAAATCGATAAAAAAAAAAAAAATTAAAAAAAAATCGCTAAAACACCAGAATTTAAAAAACGCCAAAAATTTAAAAAATCAGCTAAATAAAATTTAAAACGTTCATATCTCGAAAACATTTTTAATTTTAAATTTAAAAAAATCGCAAATATTTAATAAAACACCAGAATTTAAAAAAAAACGACAAAAATTTAAAAATCACTTAAATAAAATTTAAAACAAAAACATTTTTGATTTTTGTCGCTTGTTTTATTTTGCCAAATTTTTTAATTTTTGACGATTTCTTTTAATTTAAGCGATTTTTTTTTTTAATTATGGATTTTTTTAATTTTGATGATTGTTTTTTTTTTAAATTTTGGCAATTTTGTTTTTCAATTTTGCGATTTTTTTTTTGAATTTTGGCAGTATTTTCTTTACAATTTTGATATTTTTTCCAATTCAATTGATTTTTTTTTTTATTTTGTAGATTTTTTTTTAAATTTATTTCAATTTTGAATATTTTTTTTTTTGTAAATTTTGTCATTTTTAATTTTTAATTAAACATTTAATATATATTATTAAGCTTATAATTGAAAATGAGTTTGAAATCAAATAATAGTTTAATTGTTTTTTTTTTTTGAACTTAATTTTTTCTGTGTAAGAAGTTTTAATAATATTTGACATATTTTTTGTGTGTGTTCAAAATTCGAGAATTAAAAATTGTAACTACACTGAGAGAATTATCTGCATGATATCAATAAATTTTTGCATTACATCTACGAATTGTCAATGGAACTCGAATATTGGAAATATTCATTAAGTTAATGCAGTTTTTCATAAAATTTAATAAAAAATTTCATATTATTTTTTAAAAATTTCTTTCTTAAGTTTCATTAAAAATATGTAGCTTTTTCATAAGGTATAAGAAATTTTTCATTCGCCTTGTGAAGAAAACTTCATTAGTTTAGTGAAAAAACTTCATTAAAACTCGTCTAAGGAATTCTATATGTGTACGTCATTTCATAAGCAGCATACAAATTTTACAAAAAAGGGAATTTTTCCCCTTGAATTTTTCTACGAATTGTCACTAGAACTCGAACATTGAAAAAATTCATTAAGTTAATGCAGTTTTTCGTAAAATTTAATGAAAAATTTCATAGTACTTATTAAAAATGTCTTACGGCTAATGAAAAAGTTTCATTAAAAATAGTGTCAATAAAATTATAAAGCTTTTTCACAAGGTTTAAAAAATTTTTCATTCCCATTGTAAAGAAAACTTCATTAGTTTAGTGAAAGAAATTTCACTAAAACTCGTCTAAGAAATTCTCTCTGTGTACGTCATTTCATAAGCAGCGTTAAATTTTTTCAAAAATCGGAAATTTTCCCCCGGGTTTTCTTCTTTGAAAATATATTCTATAATAAAAAGCAAAACCCCAAAGCCGTCTTTGTCAATATCTTAGTTCTTATCGCCACCACTTACCTATAGAAATTTTCCATTTTCCATTTATATATATTAGCCAAAACTTGCTGTTCATACAGAGTAAATAAAAAATTTTGAACTCTTTTTAAAAAATCCATAGGTTGCTTAAAGCCACTAAATAATGTCGGAACATATGACGACTCCGAAGGATTAGCAATAATAAAATTTGTTAAAAAAACTGGTTGTACCATAAATGATAAAATCACGGGACATTGAAAATGAGCCCCTATGCCCAACATAAAATCGTTCATCATATAGCCCAACAAAACTAAATCAAAATCGCCTGCTCGATGAGTTTTTAAGAAATTGAGCATCTTAGGTTGATTGAAAGTAGCATTAGCCAAATTAGAGGCCTTTAATATTAGATTGGTGAATTGTTTATAAGGCGAAGATGGTTTGTTGACCATTTGATTAGCAAAGCCTGAATCAAACATGGGTCCTTCGATGTGTATAAATTGATATTTAGCGTTTTTGTATACATTGGGGGCCGTGGAAATTACGGTAACATTATGCCCTGCTTCGGCCAAAGTATCAGCTACTGCACAGTGTATTAACAAGTGAGATTTTGAGGGTGATGAAAATATTCCCAATATACGAGCTCCATCGCTTTTCATTAAGTTTAAACTTAAGAATGTTAAAAGTACGGAAATAATACGCGTATTCATTTTTAGACGACGCGTTATGATATTCAGTTAACTTAGAAGACTAATTTGCTGTATTAGTAACGAACATATATAAAGGCAACGAACATAAAAACTAAAGATTAACCAAGGTACTCAATAACTGTTAAATTTTATGTGCCAGCTGGTTTTAAGCAACTCTCTTCTAAGAACCTGAACTGATTTTAAGAGAGTTACGAAAAAATATGTTAATTAATTCCATGCTGTTAAGCAATTTTGATTAAATTTTAAATAAATAAGTATTGTTTAATGTATTCTCTGCAAACGTTTTATATAGTTAAAACAAAATGTTGTTTATATATACTAAAAAATATGCATTAAAAAAACATCTAAAAAACTGTTTCTCTTAAAACCAGTGGGCATATAGAATTTAACAGATGTTGAGTACTGGTTAAAATCATACAAACTAATTAATTGAAAGTACCACTTAGGGTAGCCATTTTATTATAATGGATGCTAGATCTAGCACTTTTTTTGTGATTTAGCACGCAAAATTTATAAAAAAAAATGCTAGATGCTAGATTTTTTTTTATTTTTTTAAACTTTTTTTTTGTGTTTTTTTGCCAAATTTATGTTTGTTACTATTTTGTCACAGATTTTAATTATAAATATTAATGACACTGTGCTACACAGAAAAATCACTCGTTAAATGACCTAGTGTAGGTTGTACACAGAGAGAATTTCTTGAACGAGCTTTAATGAAATATTTTTCACTAAACTGATTAAGTTTTCTTCACAATGTGAATAAACAATTTCTTAAACTTTAATGAAAAGCTTCATAGTTTTAATGAAACTTTTTCATTAGTTGTCTGAAATTTTTTCATAAATAAAATGAAATTTTTTATAAAATTTTATGAAAAACTCAATTAGTTTAATGAAAAGTTTCAATGAACGAGTTTCAGTGACATTTCATAGATCTAATACAAAAATTTATTGATATCTTGTAGAGGAGGCTCTCTGTGTAAGTCTAGCTGAGTGTATTAAGAAGTTGCAAAATACCCTCAAATTTTCGAGATAACGGTCTTCTTTTAAAACAACAATGTTTTTAAAGTTGGTGTTTTCCTGAGTAAAATGAGCACTCATTTGTTAATATCGGTTGAAATTTGACAAAGTTATGGTACTTTTTATAAATATATATTATAATTAAAATGTTCAGTTTTTTTACAACTTTTTCAACTATCACATGGGGTTTTTCGAATCTTCTTTTAAAACAACAATGTTCTTAAAGCTAGTAAAATAAGCCTTTATTTGTTAAAATAGGTTGAAAAGTGACAAAGTTATGGATTTAGGCACTGTTGCCAATTTGAACAAAATAAATATGGGTATAGTCTTACACCAGGAAATTCGAATTTGAAAAAATGGCTAAAACCCGTGTTGCAAACTCCAGAAAATCAAAAATATTTTTTTTTATTTATTAAAAAAAAAAAAAAATGGCCCCACAGGGTCATTAAAATAAATTTTAATATTTGAGCTATAATTTGTTCAAAACATAAATCGCCCTTTAAAAATAGGCAACATTGAATTTTTTTGATTCCTTATTTCGAAGAACAAAATATCTCTTTTTTTTTAAATACGGAAACTGGATCTTAGAGATCTATTCACAAAACGAAGGTATAAAGTGCATAAAATAAATCTAGCACTTTTTTTTTTGCTCATCTAGTACTTTCCAGCAATATTTTTTCAACGATCTAGCACATTTGAACATTCTGAATATGGCAACACTGGTACCACAGTTAAAACATTTTGCTCGAAACTCTCTTAAAACCGGTTCAGGTTTTTAGAAGAGAGCTTTGAAAGAAAGTAGTTTCGAGTGTTAAATTTTATAAAGAAAATCTTATCTTGAACCAGTGTTGACAGGTTTTTGGGCTCAAAATCATCAAAATTTTAGATCGTTAAAAAAGTCGTCAAAATTATATATTTTTTATGTTAAAACCCCAAAACTTGCAAGAAATATAAGATTTCTATAAATTTTACGTCTAATGAAAAAGTTTCATTAAAAATAGTGGCATTAAAATTATGAAGCTTTTTCATTAGGTTAAAAAAATTTTTCATTCGCATTGTAAAGAAAACTTCATTAGTTTAGTGAACGAAATTTCATTAAAACTCGTCTAAGGAATTCTCTCTGTGTACGTCATTTCATAAGCAGCGTTAAATTTTTTCAAAAATCGGAAATTTTCCCCCGGGTTTCCTTCTTTGAAAATATATTCTATAATAAAAAGCAAAACCCCAACGCCCATTTTGTCAATATCTTAGTTCTTATCGCCACCACTTACCTATAGAAATTTTCCATTTTCCATTCATATATATTAGCCACAACATGCTGTTCATACAGAGTAAATATAAAGTTTTGAACTCTTTTTATAAAATCCATAGGTTGCTTAAAGCCACTTAATAATGTCGGAACATATGACAACTCCGAAGGATTAGCAATAATAATATTTGTTAAAAAAACTGGTTGTATCATAAATGATAAAATCACGGGACATTGAAAATGAGCCCCTATGCCCAACATAAAATCGTTCATCATATAGCCCAACAAAACTAAATCAAAATCGCCTGCTCGATGGGTTTTTAAGAAATTTAGCATCTTAGGTTGATTTAAAGTAGCATTAGCCAAATTAGAGGCCGTTAATGCTAGATTGGTGAATTGTTTATAAGGCGAAGATGGTTTGTTGACCATTTGATTAGCAAAGCCTGAATCAAACATGGGTCCTTCGATGTGTATAAATTGATATTTAGCGTTTTTGTATACATTGGGGGCCGTGGAAATAACGGTTACATTATGACCTGCTTCGGCCAAAGTATCAGCTACTGAACAGTGTATTAACAAGTGAGATTTTGAGGGTGATGAAAATATTCCCAATATACGAGCTCCATCGCTTTTCATTAAGTTTAAACTTAAGAATGCTAAAAGTACGGAAATAACACGCGTATTCATTTTTAGACGACGCGTTATGATATTCAATTAACTTAGAAGACTAATTTGCTCTATTAGTAACGTACATATATAAAGTCAACGAACATAAAAACTAAAGATTAACCAAGATACTCAATATCTGTTAAATTTTATATGCCAGCTGGTTTTAAGCAACTCTCTTCTAAAGACATAAACTGATTTTAAGAGAGTTACGAAAAAATATGTTATTAATTTTATGCTATTAAGCAATTTTGATTAAATTTTAAATAAATAAGTATTGTTTAATGTATTCTCTGCAAAAGTTTTATATAGTTAACACAAAATTTTGTTTATATATACTAAAAAATATGCATTAAAAAAACATCTAAAAAACTGTTTCTCTTAAAACCAGTGGGCATATAGAATTTAACACATCGTCGTATGAATATTGGTGAGACCTATAGACCATTTCTGGCAAAATTGAGTTAGGAATTGATTATATATGATTAATGAGTCCTATTTCTAAATCTTAAATCCGTTTTTATATACCTCGTATCAATTAGGAGATATCCAGCCCCATATGTGCTGCGTATCCCTATTTTTACAAATTTCTTAACATTGGTATGGTGTAATGACCACTTTTTGGCCAATGAGTCAAATTTTCTATAGAAAAATAAAAACATTATTCGTCAATCTTGGTTTGACAAATTTGAAATAAGCAACGCATATAAAACAAAAAACGATAAAAAAGTTTAAGCATTGGTTTGCACTATGACAGCCTAGTTTTATAATGGTTAAAAGAAAAAAAAAACTTTTGACCTACTTGAAAGAAAAACAATAAAATTGTGATAAGAATGGCTTATAGGCCATATAATAAAAAAATCGTTTTTTAAAAAATTGTTAATAACTCTGGATACGCAGTGCAAAAAGGCGTAAAAATTAACAATATTGTTTATAATAAATGCAGCTATAGATATAGTAAACAAAAAAGAAAACCTATCTTGTAGAAATTTAATAATTTTGTTGTAAACTTTCTTTATCGTTTTTCTCGCAACAATGTTTTTGGTCGGTGCGGCTCTCCAATAATCAATCGACGATATGTTGAATACTGGTTAAAATCATACAAATTAATTAATTGAAAATACCACTTAGGGTAGCCATTTTATTATAATGGATGCTATATCTAGCACTTTTTTTTGTGATTTAGCACGCAAAATTTATAAAAAAAAAAAAAAAAATGCTAGATGCTAGATTTTTTTTTTTTAACATTGTTTTTGGCACTTTTTTGGCAAAAATATGTTTGTTACTATTTTGTCACAGATTTAGATTATAAATATTAATGACACTGTGCTAAACAGAAAACTCATTTGTTAAATGACCTAGTGTAGGTTGTACACAGAGAGAATTTCTTGGACGAGTTTTAATGAAATTTTTTCACTAAACCGATGAAGTTTTCTTCACAATGTGAATGAAAAATTTCTTAAACTTTAATGAAAAGCTTCATAGTTTTAATGAAAATATTTTAATGAAACTTTTTCATTAGTTGTCTGAAATTTTTTCATAAATAAACTGAAATTTTTTATAAAATTTTATGAAAAACTCAATTAAATAAAATGAAAAGTTTTAATGAACGAGTTTCAGCGACATTTCATAGATCTAATGCAAAAATTTATTGATATCAGTGTAAGTCTAGCTGATTGTATTACAAATCCGGTTTGAGCAGTTAAATTTTCGAGATAACGGTCTTCTTTTGAAACAACAATGTTTTTAAAGTTAGTGTTTTCCTTAGTAAAATGAGCCTTCATTTGTTAATATCGGTTGAAATTTGACAAAGTTATGGTACTTTTTATAAATATATATTATAATTAAAATGTTCAGTTTTTTTTACAACTTTTTCAACTTTCACAGGGGGTTTTTCGAATCTTCTTTTAAAACAACAATGTTCTTAAATCTGGTAAATAAGCCTTCATTTGTTAATATAGGTTGAAAAGTGACAAAGTTATGGATTTAAGCACTGTTGCCAATTTGAACAAAATGAATATAGGTATAGTCTTACACCAGGAAATTCGAATTTGAAAAAATGGCTAAAACCGGTGTTGCAAACTCCAGAAAATCAAAAATATTTTTTGTTTTTATTATTGAGCTAATATTTGAGCTATATATTGTTCAAAACATAAATCGCCCTTTAAAAATAAGCAACATTCAATTTTTTTGATTCCCTATTTCGAAGAACAAAATATCTCATATTTTTAAAATACGGAAACGGGATCTTAAAGATCTATTCAAATAACGAAGGTATAAAGTCCATAAAATAAATCTAGCACTTTTTCTAGCATTTTTTTTTTTTTTTTTGCTCATCTAGCACTTTCTAGCAATATTTTTTTAAAGGATCTAGCACATTTGAACATATGGCAACACTGGTACCACAGTTAAAACATTTTGTTCGAAACTCTCTTTAAACCGGTTCAGGTTTTTAGAAGAGAGCTTTGAAAGAAAGCAGTTTCGAGTGTTAAATTTTATAAAGAAAATCTTATCTTGAACCAGTGTTGCCAGGTTTTTGGGCTCAAAATCATCAAAATTTTAGATCGTCAAAAAAGTCGTAAAAATTATATATTTTTTATGTTAAAACCACAAAACCTGCAACAAATATCGGATATCTATAAATTTTTCAAACAAATTTTTTTTTAATTTGTTTCCACACAGGCTTTCAACGATTTTGAAATTTTTGAGAACATAAAACAAAAAAAAAATTGTTGATAAAGAGAACAGAAATGCTATGTTTGCTTCCCTTTCTTGCTGTATTTCGTATTAAAAAAAATCGTAATTTAAAAAGAAAAACTCTTCTCAGGGTTACTTTTTATGGTAAAAATCGTCAAACCTGGCAACATTTTCTTGATCACAAATTTTGTTTTCTCTTTCTCTCTCTCTCTCTATCTCTCTCTCTCTCTATCTCTATCTCTCTCTCTCTCTCTCTCTTTAATATCGCCTTAATATTTGATAAGATTACGAAAATGTTCCGTTGTTTTATATTCTGATAGTGAACTTTCCTCACTGCTATTCTTAAATTATTGTTGGTCAAACGTAATGCTTTTCAAAAAATGAGAAAAGATAAATTTATCAGCACTTAAATATAGTAGGCAACATAGTAGACGCCTGATGATTGGTATGGTAACCGTGAAAATATAATTGCGTTAAACATTGGTAGTGGATATTTTTTTTTTTCCAAGTTGTTGTTTATTTGTTATCAATTTCCATTTAAAATTCATGATAATATAATTTTAAACCCATGTCATTTCTAAGCTATTTTAATTTTTTAAACGGATATAAAAAAGGAGATAGTTGAGCTTTCAAGGTATATACATTACGATGTCACTTAAATAGCGATTTTCTATTTTCGTTCATTACATTTTCCAGTTTTATTGCAAATGGTTCCAAATGGAAGAAACAGGACAGGAGGAAATGTCCCATTTCCCCTCCAGCTCGATCCTAGCAAGATCTTAAAATTTTAAGAGTATATAAAAATTTCTAAAATTCGTAATGTGATCTATTTAATGGGACCCACAATACGCACTACGTTACTTTTCAAGTATATTAAAATTGGTCCATTTTAAAGCACCGTGTAATTGATATGAGTGTTTAGCAGCAAGTTTAACTTAAACAAACAGTAGTTGTTTTTACAGGTTTACAAAAATTTTTGTTTGTTGTTTTAACTACATTTGTTTAGGTTTTTACAGTTTTGCAAAAGTTAAAAATAACTACATATTGCAGTTGATTTAAATGCAAATGTAAGCTACACTAGGGCGGGTCGATTTAAAAATCGCTCAACGTTCAAGGAAAATCGTATTCTAGGGATCAAAATAAGAAACTTTGCCGAAGGAACCATACCTCTAAAATGAATTCTGATGTCCCGATTTTTGACCCGTAGGGTCAAATTTTTAAAAAGCCCACTTTGATATTTCAGAAAGTAGGAGGAATCTCTCCAAGATTATGGGAGCTACTTCTTCTCCGGGAGACGCGCTAGCAGATTAATGCCTAACTCATCATTCTAGGTGACCGTTAAGGGGTTTAAATTTAAGTTGAAAGAGGGCTGTGTTTTTATAGCAAAATGTGCAAACCTCGGGATAGAGATATTTCAGAAAGTAGGAGGAGTCATTCCAAGATTAGGGTCTCTAATTCTTCTCCGGAAGACGCTCTAGCAGATGAATGTATAAATTATATTCGACTGGATTGGATTCGATTGGGGCACTCTAAATGGGTCAAAGTGAGATTTTTCAAAATTTGAAACTACGGGTCAAAAGTCGGGACATCAGAATTCGTTTTAGAGGTATGGTTCCTTCGGCACAGTTTCTTATTTTGATCCCTAGAATACGATTTTCCTTGAACGTTGAGCGATTTTTTTTCCTCCATACAAATCGACCCGGCCTAAAGCTACACACTTTTAACTGCAAATGGAATTATGTTAACTGTCATTTGTAAATGATTCTACCAACATCTCGTAATATCCTACATGTTGCACTGTGTTATTTTAGTCTAACTATTAGATACTCTAGTATTTAATTTCAAGTTGTATTTCATTAAATAATTATTAAAAATCATTAAGTTTTAACACTTACCGATAAAATTTTTCCAATTTGCTGCTCATTATAGTTCCCAAAAATTGTTGCTCAAATATAGTTGCCAAATAGTTTTTTACTCTTTCTGAAAAATCCATGGGCTGCTTAAAACTGCTATACAAAGTGGGTACATATGATGCCTCTAAAGGATTGCCCAACATAGTATTTATGGGAAATATGGGTTTAACCATCCACGATAAAATAATAGGACATTGAAAATGTGCACCAATACCCAACATAAACTCATTAAAGAAATAACCTAAAATAACGACATCAAAATCTCCAGCCTGGTGGGTTTTTAAGAAATTCAACATTTCTGGACGATGTAAAGTTTCATTAGCCATATAATAGACATGACTCAATATGTCATTGAATATTTTATAAATCTGTGTTGGTTTATTAAGCATTTCACTGGCAAAGGCACTGCTAAACATGGCAGCGTCGATGTGTAAATATTGATATTTCGCCTTTTTATACATATTGGGCACGCTTCCAATGACAGTGACATTATGACCGGCTTCAGCTAAAGCATCTGCTACAGCACAGTGTATTAACACATGCGATTTGGAAGGTGAGGGGAATACGCCCAATATGCGCGCCGCATGACTTTGTGTAAACACAATGCTAAAAAACACTATAATTATGGAAGCCACACGTGCCTTCATGTTCTCTACGCGTTATTAATTTCAATTAACGATGAACAAAGTTTTTTTTTTAATTTTTTATTATTTATTTTTTTTTTTGTTTATTCGTTAAATACACTTTTTTAAACTTTTAGAAACGTTTGTTATGGATCTACTTTCAACATAGACTGATCAAATGTTCAAGCAAAAATTGTATCTTTGTGACTTAATTTATAAAAAAAAAACTAGTTTTCCCTCTTGGGAAAAATTATCTTATTTCTCATTCTCTGCGATACACAAATATATTTCTCTCTTTTAACTAAAGAGTGTAGCACACATGGTCTAAAACAGTTGTGGCCAAAGAGAGGAATTTCCTATCACGCGTGGTTGATAAACAATATGAAATTCCACTCTTTGGCCACCACTGGTCTAAAATCATAAGATGTAAAAAAATGCACCCGCAAAAGTTAGTTAAGAGCACAGGTAAAAAAAATCACTTTCACATAAACGTTTTTTTTTTTTTTTTTTGTAATAATAAAATTATTTGAAAATTACTTTTTGACTTTATGAAGACACTCTTCCGTTCTTAAATAGAGATAATTTTATGCACAGAAAACCCTAAACTCGTTATTCAATAAAAATATTTTTAATTACACTTAAAATTTAATTTTTTTCATCATATTAATTAAAAATTTAATCATATCAATTAACAATTTTCCGAAATTGATTTAAAATCTTTTTTATACCAATTAAAAAATGTTTAACGATAATTTCAAAAAATTTATGTAAAAAGGTTATGAGAATTACAAGCTTTAAAAATTTTGATATTTGATATTTTTAATTAATATTTAATCGTTTTTTTTTTTTTTAATTTAATTAAAATATTAATTAAATCAATTATTTTATTTCATTAAAAACAAAAAACTTTATTTAAAACAAATTTTTGATTGATCATTTTTGAGCAAAACTCAATAGAAAACCCATAAAATTATTTAAAATTGACTATTGAAGCAATTTTTTCTTAATACACAGAAAAAAAACTAAAATCGATTTTCAATTAAAACGTTTGTTGGGGAAATCAATTGAATTCAGTCCTATTGAAGAAATTGTAGTATCAATTAAAATAATTAGTAACTATTTAATTGAATTTATTTTAAGTTTTTAGGTTTTAATCATATATATTAAAAATTTAATTGTTCTTAAATTCAAACAAATTTTTAGTAGATACTATCTAAACTTTAATTAAAATTTGCAAAAACAAATTGTGAACCCCCGCTAAAATTTAAAAATCGCTGAAAAATTAAAAATATTACTAAATTAAAAAAAAATCTTTAAAATTGAAAAAAAACCCGAAATTAAAAATAAAATACGTAAAAAAATCTTTAAAATTGGAAAACCATTTTCTTCCAAATTTTAAAAAATTGGCAATATTAAAAATAAATTGACAAAATTATAAAAAAAAATTCTCCAAATTGTCGAAATTGAAAAACAATCAACAAAATTAAAAAAAAGCGCTAGATTAAGATGGCTAAAATTAAAAACAAAACCCTAAATTGGAAAAAACTTTAAAAATTCCTAGTATTTGAAAAAAGCACCTAAATTAATAAAAATCGCTAAAATCGCTAAAAAAAATTCTAAAAATGGAAAAATCACCTAAATCATATTTAAAGCTTCTATATCTCTAAAATATTTATGATCTGTTCCACGATCTCGAACGAAAACCTAAGCGAACGCAAGCTAGTCACTCGAATTTGAATCAATTTGGATTTCTCTATTTCGAAAGCTATCGTTCGCCTATACTTACGTGTGTAAATTTTTGTGTTTTACGTATTTGCAAATCATAGTGGTGCCAGACCGGATATTTTAAACTTCTATTACAATTTCCTTTACAAATACCAAAAATACTACTAAATTGTTTGAAGATAAATACAACATTACTTAACAGTGATCAGCTGTATATGACAAATAAATAAATAAATAAAACAAAAGAAAATCAAAAAAGTACTCCAGCATTTTCAGCTGTTCCATTGTGGATTTCATTAAGCTGAAATTTAAAGTTCTTAAAAACTCCAAATATTCGTGTTATTTTATTCTTACCTTTTGTTATCCATTCTTTTTTTCTAAATATTTATAATTTTTTATTATATCATTCATTTCAGCAAAGAACATTGAAAAATGAGGATTTTTTTTAGGTTCTCCGATTTTTTTTATATTTTGGTCATTCTGACCTGTTCCACGATCTCGAACGAAAACCTAAGCGAACGCAAGCTAGTCACTCGAATTCGAATCAATTAAGGTTTCGCTATTTCGAAAGCTATCGTTCGCCTATACTTACGTGTGTCAATTTTTGTCTTTTACGTATTTACAAATCATAGTGGTGCCAGACCGGATATTTTAAACTTCTATTACAATTTCCTTTACAAATACCAAAAATACTACTAAATTGTTTGAAGATAAATACAACACTACTTAACAGTGATCAGCTGTATATGACAAATAAATAAATAAAACAAAAGAAAAATTAATAAATCAAAAAAAGAAAATCAAAAAAGTACTCCAGCATTTTCAGCTGTTCCATTGTGGATTTCATTAAGCTGAAATTTAAAGTTCTTAAAACACTTAAAATATTCGTGTTATTTTATTCTTACCTTTTGTTATCCATTCTTTTTTTTTAAATATTTATAATTTTTTATTATATCATTCATTCCAGCAAAGAACATTGAAAAATGAGGATTTTTTTTTTAGGTTCTCCGATTTTTTTATATTTTGTACATGAATACTCTATACATAGTCCCACTTACACTTAGCCTTTTTCAGATCTCGCGATTTTATGCGCGTTTTTAATTTTCATAAATTTGATAAAAATGGTAAAAGTGCTTCATAAAAATATTTCCATTTTATAGAATAAAAAAATTATTTTGTTTTTTTTAAATCCTTAAAAACAAAAGATATGTTTGTTCCATAAAAATCAGTATTTGTATACTTAGCTAATATTCCATATTTTAGTAAACTGTATTTTTTTTTTTTTTTGAAAAATGCATTAGAAAACTGCATTTGCATTAAGTATGTATTTTTTTTAGCAATCATTTTGTTTAAAAAATCAAGTTATAAAGTAGACAAGTGCATCTTCCAAATATCGTTTAAATTAATAACATGCGATATACAATTAAAAAGTTATGGTACTTCAAAGTGAAGTGCTTTTTGCATTTTTTTGATATTTATGACAACTAAAAACGTAAAATCACGAGTTTTTACAAGTTTGGAGATCTGAAAAAGGAAATGTACAAATGGGACCATAGAGTATTCATGTACAAAAAATAAACAAAATCAGAGGACCCGTGTTCAGATTTTTTGCGTTTTCTAATGGAATGAATGATATATTTTTTTGAAAATATTTTGTTACTCGAAATCAAAAAGGCAAGTGACTGGTTTTGACATTTACGTTCGCACTGTTGACAACTCGTTCGAAATAGAGAAACCAAATTTTGTATGAAAACTGTTACGTTTTCATCGACTTGTACTTCAAGTCATCGTTCGCATAGAAATTTAGTTAGAGAAACCCAAATCAATTTTCTTTCGCTTAGAAAGCGAAAGAAAGCTTTCTTTCGAAATCGAGAAACAGGCCATTAAAATTTTTGTATTTTTTTTAGATGGTTCAAATTTATATTTTTTTTTTTTCTTCAATTATAAAATTTTACCTCTCCTAGCTTTATAGTCCATTAAAAATATAAAGAAACGCAATTTTTCTTCGAGGTTTTCAAAAAAGTTCCCGGATTAACATTTGTGAAGTTCGACATAATTTCTTTGTTTAATTAAACTAAAAATTAATATTTCGCTAAAACTTGAAAGTAGGTCGACTATTAAGATTACCTATCGATCTTAAAGGACACAAACGTTTTCAAATTTGAAGTGTATCACGGATTTTGATTAAAAAATAAGATTAAAGCGTTTTTCTCGCTAAGTGTATTAAAATTAGCAACACAACGATTACAATACGTAAAAATGAATTTAAAATATGTTGTGCAGTAATTTTAGTCCGCTAATGCAGCTTTAATGGTAAAAACGCTCAAATTTTTTTATGCGAAAGGTTTTTTAGGAAATATACTTAAGCGGGTGGATTTTATTTCAAAACTACCCGAAAAAGCGATTTTTTTAATAATATAGTATTGCTCATCATGTGGTGATAGCTAAAAATTTTGAAAAAGTAGTTATAACTCTGCATATAGGCTGGCTAGCAACAAAGTTATATTTTATGCGTGATACAAAAGAAACATAATAAAACAAAAGAAACACTGTAAAAATAATACCATTATTTTGTGTGCCGAAACTTTTCAATTAGAGCGAATTGGTTTAATCTCTCGGAATTAAATTTTTTTTGAAAATTTGCGGTACATGTAGTGTACTGTAAGTATATTCTGAGTGCTGTTAATTCACAGCAATATTAAATGTTGCTAGTTTTGCGCTAACTCCTAATTCTCCGCAGGGGACTGAAATTGTCGGATCTCTTAAATTAGTGCAAAGAAATTTTTGAAAAATTTTTTTATTTAATAAAAAAATCTTTATATTTTGCGATTAATGTATTAAGGCCATGTGTGATTATCTGCACATGTGCGACTTGGCTTGATTGCGTTTAGATAACGCTGATAAGCAGTCATAGAAACACAGCTCGTTAGCTGTTTAGAACCAGTTAGTTGGCAAAAAAAAAATCGATATCGTTTTTTTTGTTGGTTGTTTGTGTATAGTTCAATTAAAAGCGTTATAATCATTTAAAAAAAATCGATATTGAATTGTTTTCTAATAATTACGTGAATTTCTAACTCACGGACTGTTATCAGTCTCTTAATCAATTTTTCATTTCTATGTATTCTTCATTATTAAACTTTTCCTTGAGTAAATAAATTAAATTTAGGACTACCCGAGGAAAAGTTACAGGTTTTTGAACAAACTTCGTGTTGAACATTTTCCAAGTATTCAGCCTCCTAAACAAGAATTTGAAATAAAGAATATTTCATCTAATCGCCTTTTTTGTATAGACCCTTTTTCTAACTCCTGCCCAAGACACAGTGGGGAAAAATGCACAACTTTAAAATTTTTGTAGCAAAAATATAAAAAAAAGGAATTTAGTCAGCTGTTTTTGAAATTCGTATCAAACTGTGAGCTGTAGGCTAATTAGCACAAAAAAGTCCAACTTCCACCCACTGTGCAAGGGAGAAATACCTTATGAATCAATATTGTAAGGAAGTAGTTAAAGATCTTTTAATTTTGTATTTGTATAAAGTCAATTTTTTTTTAAGAGAAGCAACACTCAGGAAATTCTTCCTATTAATTAATGTGTTGCTTTTTTTTGGAAAGGGGATAGTGGAGAGATGAAAGAAGGTGAAAGATGAAGGGCTTCAAACATGGCAACACTGTAATTGCGCGAGATGATAAGTCTTAGAACAGTTGTTGCTCGCCACCTGATGTAGAGTTGGCGAATTTATTGAAGCTTTTTGTTTCATAGCCCTGATTCATTATTTTACTTCGGTGGGGTTAAGTGCTATGGGAACACCGAAGGTGGGCGCAGCGATACATATAAGTGATAGAAAACTCATACATATTATTTTTCTAAATTGATGTTGTCGTCGCCGGGAATCGAACCCGGGACCATCTGTGTAACAGTCCAACGCGCTAACCATTACACCACAACGCTCACAGTCAACTGTTTTTGAAATTCGTTTCAAACTGTGGGCAGTAGGCGAATTAGCACAAAAAAGGTCAACTTCCACCCACTGTGCAAGGGAGAAATACCTTATAAATCAATATTGTAAGGAAGTAGTTAAAGATCTTTTAATTTTGTATTTGTATAAAGTCAATTTATGTGAAAACGCCCTTATTACTTATTTATCAAACCTAATACTTGACAAAAGTTTTCACAAAAACGCTAGTTAATTGTTTTCGAAACATAATTAAATTTGATTCAATAGTGCCCATAAGTTTATTTTTTTTTTACTTTATTGGTTATATTTTACGTACGTAGTAAACTATTAAGTTTTCCCAATTGCATGTTAAAATTTATTGGCTTTTGTAGTTATAAAAAAAAGGCCAATATATATTGCAAAAAGATATACACGCGCTGGGGTGCATTGTTTTTTATCCTGGCTACATGTAGCAGAAAAATTAAGCCCTCAGAAAAATGTTGAGCAAATGAAATTTACTGGTATTTTATTAACTTGGTAAATTTGTTGCACAGTGGGGGGGTAAAAGAATAAATTTTCAAAAATGAGAAAAAATCTTTAAAATTAAACTGGTTATGCAAAATGAACTGAATTGTAAGAGCGAAAGCAAATAAGTAGAGCTTTTGAATTATACTTCATGGAACTTTAAATGGGCTTTTAACATTAATTAGAATAAATATAAATAAGCCTTAAAATTTAACTATAAAAGAAACTGTAAATAAGCCTTTAAACAGCACTGATAGAATTTTAAATGCATTCATTTATTTAATGAATAATTTCATTAACTGAATGAAAATTCATTAATATTTAATGTTTTACTTTTAAATAATTAAAAAATTAAAACCAAAATTTATTTTTCGATCTTTTATCATAAATTATGATGTGAGCAAGTTAAAATTTAAAATTCATTCATTAATATTGTTAATTTTTTCATAAATTTTTTTATGATTTTTTTCATAATTTCATTAAAAACATTCATTAAAAATTTTTCGAATTTTTTGCAATAAAAAATTTAATTTATATTATGCAAAAAACAAAAAAATTGTTGCATGATATCTTTTAGTGTAACAATTTGCTTAACCCTTTAACTGGCAAACGATGTTTTGCAACGAAATTCATACCATGTGCTCCACTCGATAATCAAATAATAAGTTCTTCAACAAAATTGTTTATCGTTGCCTAATTTAGGCGATATGAGCCAAAATATTTTCGGGTGCATTTTGAAAACTAAAGCATATAAAAGAGAAGTTTTGGACAAGAATTATGTCTCTTACCAAGATATAACCACACTCTAAAAACAATTTTTTTTCTGCTCCTTTTGAAGAAGATATCACGATTTTCACTTTTTGGAAAAAGCGAAATTTGGCGAAAAAGTATCGAAACTTCAATTTATATTGTTCAAACTTTAACGCTTTGCTATTAATACTTAATGTCTTCCTTCTGCCAAATTTCATAAAAATCCGTCTACTAGTTTATAAGTTAAGATGATGTCCTTTAGAGGAATCCTGATAAAATCCTGTGAGTCCTTGGGCCAAAGTAAGGACTTATTATTAAAGATAAAGCTACAATCTTACTTATATTTTATTATAAAGAGTTTCTAGTCAACATAAATTGTTTTTTTTAGATTTTTGAAAACTATGTTTTTTCAAAAATAATTATTTTTTGAGATTTTACGAAATTTTGATTTTGAAGCTTTCTCGCTTCCAAACAGTGGACGGCACACGAAAAATTTCTTTGAAAAATATTTAGCAAATTTAGTTTTCTATCGGAATATGTTAATTTCTAAGTATAAAACGCTCATTGGACGCATTTGTGGTAAATTTTATGAAGACTTCCCTGAGGCAGCCTTACCCGTTAGAGGGTTAAGTCAACATAAGTACTTTTGTAAAAAGTCAACAGTTTTTTTTTTACAATTTTTTTTTAATTTAAGGAAAAAAATTGTTTTTGACTAATATCTCCACCTCTTTAAAAATTGTTTTATAAATAAATTTTTGTTTTGTAATAAAAAGTAATGAAAATATTTCATACAAAATATGAATTTTATTTATTAAACACGAGCAACTTCTATAACGTTTATGTTAGAATTAATGAACAAAAAAAATCAAATCATTTTCATTGGGTCAATGATGTTTTAAATTGATTTAATGAAACATATTTCAGTGATTCAATGAAACTTTTCTTTGGGGTCTTTTTTATGAAAAAATTCATTGTATCAATCATCATCATCATATCATTCAATACTTTATGACATTTTCATTGGGTCAATGAAACCATTCATTAATTTATGAAATTTTTACTGGGTCAATGATGTTTTAAATTGATTTAATGAAACATGTTTCATTGATTCAATGAAACATTTCTTTGCAGACTTTTTTATAAAAAAATTCATTGTATTAATGAAGGAATTCGTTAATACTACGAACAACTTTCTATCAGTGTGAGGTTTACAAAGAAGTATAACTTTTAAATAAGCTGCTTTTAAATAGGGTCATACAAAAATATATTAAAAAACTTTTATGTTAGATTATACAGTGCGTTGCATAACTATAATTACAAATGATTTTTGCTATTTTTCGTAATATTACAAACATTTGCTTAAAACTTATAACTGTTTTTAAGAGTGTGATAACTGATCTATTATTGTGTAAAATTTAAGAGATTACTTAATAGATTTAAGTTTCATAACTATAAATACCAGAGAACACAAAAAATGCCCAAATCCGAGGTGTTTATGGCAAAAAAATAATGTAAAAAGACAAAAAAACAAAACAGCAAAATTACAGAAAAGCTAAAGAACTTAAATTTTTTTCAAGAAAAAGTAAACAAAAATTGTGGAAAAAGCATTTAAAGCGAAGAATGTTCAAAAAAAAACAATTTTGAAGATTCAAAATATTAAGAAAAGTCTGCTTTTAAGCAAAAAAATTAAAAATCAAAAAATGCCAAAAAAAAAGACAATATGAGTAAAACTAGCAAAAAAAAACATATTTGTCTTCTCTGATAACTACATATAACGGGACACTCGACACTTAGGGCCCATCTCCACCGTATTGGTAGGGCGCACTCGGAAGTGTGCAGGGCCTGTGGGGAGAACGAGGAGACCTTGGAACAGTATCTCTGTGAATGCCCTGCATTTGCCGGGATCCTGGTCGAAATACTATCCAGTGACCCAATATCCACATTGGGGGATCTTAGGGGCATAGGATGGAAGAAGTTGAGGAGTTTCGTCAGTGCGACGGAGTTCTTGGGGTAGAAAGGTGACATAGGACCGATTGTTTAGAGCGCACAACAAGCCGACATTCTGGCTTAAGTGTAAGTCCTCAGGGACTTGAGTCGGATTAGGGAAGTATTTCCCATTCTCCGAATCCTCTTTTCGACCTAACCTAACCTAACCTCACGGTAAACAAAGAATAATAGCAAATAAAGAAAGATTATTGCATTTCTTTTGTTTTTTTATGCAATTTTAATAAATTTTATATAAATCTAAGGGTTTTGAAAAAGAGCCTATTTAAAAGTTAAGTTTTCGGGTAATTGCTAGAAAGATAAACCATTCACATATGGTTGTAACAAATTTTTCAAATAATCCAAGTGCTTATGGTAAAAATAAAACAGGCGGCACAAAACAAAACTTTCTGATAGCGATCGTCGTAAAATAATCAACTGCGCCATCAACTCAATAAAGAGTCTCAATCAGATAATCAATGAATGTAAGGTAAATGTATCAAAATCAACCAGCAGAAAAATACAATCGGCAGTGTTGACAACTGTCGGTTATGAGTTGGTACAACGTAGAATTAACAATCTTGCCAGTATTGTCCTGTCACCCGATTGATAACAGTGGCCAACCGTTGGTTTTGAACGAGCTTGTCACCGTTGGCATAACGTTGGAAGTTCAAAAAATTTGGTGCTTTTAAAATGACTCTCAAGTTGGAAAAATATCACATATATAGTTTTATTTAGAACCCACAATTAAGCTTTTATTTAGATTTTCTAGAAATCAACGATAGACCTTTTTTAGATCAAGTTTTTATTGAGAGTTTTTAGAAATCCTCGATTTTATTTTATATCGATCCACAATTTAGATTTAATTTAGAATTTTTGAGAAAGCATGATTAAGCTTTTAGAAATCAGCAATTGGGCTTCTATGCACATAGAGCATTTTCTAGAAATCAGCAATTGAGCTTTTATTCACATTAAGCCTTTATTAAGAAGGACATATTTATTGAGGAGTAGCTACACGCAGAGAAAAAAACAAATAATATTATGATAGTTTAAGAGCATCATATTATGATTGAAATGCTTAAGAATCATAATATGATCGTAGTAAGCCTTTATTACGAAGGACATATTTATTGAGGAGAAGCTATACGCACAGAAAAGAGCATAATATTATGATAGTTTAATAGTTTAATAGCAACATATTATGATTTCAATGCGTAACAATCATAATATGATCGTAGTAATCATATTATGATCCTTAATGACGATAAAATCGTTGACCGTAAGCATAATATGAGCAGTCAGAATTAGGTATATGATAAATAGGATCATAATATGATAATTTCGTGGTCCCAATCAGGTTCAAGCGTATTTTTTCTCTGCGTGTATGGCGTTTTTTAAGATTTGCAGAACACTAAATTTCGTTTTTTTTTTAGTAATCCACTATTGACTTTTAAATCCACAATTAGGCTTATATTTAGTTTTATGAAACCCGCAATAAAGCTTTTATTTCAAATTTCCAGATAAAGCCGAATAAAGCTTTGTTATACAAAACTTTCATTAAACTTTTTATACATAACTACATATGATAATCAAGCTTTTACACTTATCAATATAAAATAAACCGTTAAGCTTTTAAACTCCACGTTTTATAAAAAAAAAGCTAATTCAAATTGAGTTTTTAAATAAAGAGTGTTAAAAAAAGCTGACATTACTTTTTAAATAGAGCTTTTTTCCATAAAGTTTCCTGGATTTTCTCCACTGTCTGTCAATACAAATTACAAAACTTGTAACAAAATTGTAATTTAAATTACAAAATAAAAAATCTACATACATTTTATGTGTCCCCAAAGAACAATGTTGTTGCTGTTGACCAACTTATGACTGAACTACAAACACATACTACAAACCACGCATTGTTGCCAGCATATATGTATGACGTTGCCAACAATATGAGTGAACGACAAAAAAATAACTTGGTAACCAATAAAACATTAATATCTCCCTCACTTCAAAAAAAAAAATATATACGAAGGATAAGAGAATGATGTTAAAAATACAATATCATGATGCCATAAATCGAATTTTCCAAAAACAAGAAAAATAAAACTATTTTTTCATGGGAACAATTCAATTTTTTAACAAATTTCAACAATTTAATAAAATTTTAAGGTCTTCAGTAATACCATAAGGGAAAATATGATTAAAGAGATTTAATCCTTTTGAATTGTTAAAAGATGGATAGTAATGAAATTATCAAAATTACTGGGTTTCAAATGAGATATAAAAACATTCTGATGTAGATAGGTTAAGAAAAGCAAGGCTTAAAAAATATATTTGGAAAGTTTAATGTAATGATTTCATTTGAATTTAAGTTTTTAATTCCGTTAAATCATTAGCCTTAAGCTTTAGATTTTTTTTTTTTCTTAAAAAAATATCCTTTATATTTGTTACCATATTATATTTGAAACTTGAACCATAAAAATGTTCTCTTCAGCCTGTTTATTTTTTGTTCAACTACGGGTAATTCTATACAAAATTGATATTTATTTCTTAAATGGCATTTAAATTTACAAACCTTTGTACATATCATCGGCTAGATTGCAAGTAGTGCTATGTGTTATTTTAATTTTTATTATACCATTTCGCGCCCCGCTCTGTAACACAGCTTAAATTAGGATTTCTTTTAGCGCAGTATTTTAGTAAATAAGGTAAGTGAATCATTGAGGCATATGATGTCAATAAAATATCTTAAAAGGATAATATAAATCAATTTTTTTGCTCTCTTGAAAAACACACATAAAAACACATAGCACTACTTGCAGGCAAACCGACGATATGTTATATAAAAATGGCATACAGTAGTGCATTTTTTTTATTATTGGTAAATATATTTTTAGATTTTATATCCTTTCAGTTACGCCATATATAGTGAAACCATATATTTTGTTATAATATGCACACATTTGAATGCATTTGTAGCATACATTTTTTTGGTTATTTATGGTAATTCATGGGGCAAATAGCAGACAAAGGGATTTAAGCCTTTGGAAATTTATTTTGGTTATGGGAAAGGTAACATATTTTACAATTTGTTATACTTAAATGCCATACTAAACGAGGCAAAGGTCATGCATAACTTAACAAAATATGGAATAGGTAATGATTTTTAAATGAAATCAGTTCATACTAGTGGTGGATGAATATTAACAAAGAAAAAAAAGTTTTTATAATTTTTAATAAAGCTTTCAAAATTTCTTTTCAACTAAATTAACAATAACAAACTTGCTTGTTAACTGATTTTTTATAATAATCTACAGTAAGAACTTTTTAATTGTTTTGCAATATCATTTACGAAGAGAGCTTTAAGCTTTTAAATAGTTTTAGTACGATTTAAGCTTAAAGCTTTTAATAAAATTTTACAAATGAAAAATACACAGTAAGAGCTTTTAAGTTTTCTACTAAAATTATAATTTTTTAGAAACCAAACTGTAGAGGCCTAAAATATTACAATTGTTTTTAATAAAAACCTATGATATGAGCTTTACAGCTTTTATGGTTTTTTTGTATGTTAAAAGTCCACGAGTATTTATTATTAAACATAAATAGTTTAGGGTAAATGCAAGTTAAATCAATTAAATGGCTGAATAAAGTTTTTTCAAGATAAGTGCTTTTAAATTGGTTTAGAAATTTTTAATTGTTTTGCAACATCATTTACGAAAAGAGCTTTAAGCTTTTAAATAGTTTTAGTACGATTTAAGCTTAAAGCTTTTAATAAAATTTTACAAATGAAAAATACACAGTAAGAGCTTTTAAGTTTTCTACTTAAATTATAATTTTTTAGAAACCAAACTGTAGAGGCCTAAAAGTATTACAATTGTTTTTAATAAAAACCTATGATATGAGCTTTACAGCTTTTATGGTTTTTTTTGTATGTTAAAAGTTCACGAGTATTTATTATAAAATATAAATAGTTTAGGGTAAATGCAAGTTAAATCAATTAAATAGCTGAATCAAGTTTTTTCACGATAAGAGCTTTAAAATTGTTTTAGTTAATTCATAATTGGAGTTTTAAATTTGTTTTTATAAAAATATACGGTAAGAATTAATTTTTTTAAAAAAGACCTGGACTAGAGATTTAAAATAGTTTTCATAAAATGTTTGCTAAAAAGAGCTTTCAAAGGTATTGTTTTACAAAAATCCATGCTTAATGCTTTAAAATGTTGTTTTTTGTTCTATAAAAATCTATGAATAAATCTTTTAAATGTTTTTTTTTTTTTAAATTGCGCTTAAAGCTGTTAAATGGTTTTGAGAAGAATCTACAATTACAGATTTTAATTTGTTTATTTGGATTCACAATAAGAAATTTAAAATGTTTCCTATAAAAATCCACGATTAGAGCTTTTAAATGTTTTCTATAAAAATAAACAATTAGGCTTTTAAATGTTTGTAATACAAATTTACAATTAAAGCTATAAAATTAATAGAGCCTTCGTTCGCATTTAAGTGTTTTTTATAAATACCTACGCTTAAAGCTTTCAAATGATGTTTTTTGTTCTATAAAAATCTATGATTAAATCTTAAATGTATTTTTTTAAATCGCGCTTAAAGCTGTTAAATGGTTTTTAGAAGAATCTACAGTTACAGATTTTAATTTGTTTATTTGGATTCAATATAAGAAATTTGAAATGTTTTCTATAAAAATCCACGATTAGAGCTTTTGAATGTTTTCTATCAAAATAAACAATTAAGCTGTTAAATATTTGTAATACAAATTTACATTTAAAGCTATAAAATGAATAGAGCTTTCGTTCACATTTAAGTGTTTTTTATAAATACCTACGCTTAAAGCTTTTATATGTTTTAGTTAGAGTCTACAATTAGATAATTAAATTTTTTTATTTTGATTCACAATAAGACATTTAGGACCCGATAACTTTTCTCAAAGTTATCATAGTTCAAGGCTTAACCATAGCTATGAATGCCAATTTTATAACAAAAAATATCTGTATTTAAAATAAACTCTGGTTATTTTTTTAAGTTACTCGCTTTTAAATATTTTCTGTAAAAGTTAACAATTTAAGTATTTAATTTTTTTTATAAATTCCACGATTACAACTAAAAAATAAATAGACCTTTTTCACACAAATTCAGGATTAGAGATTTAAAACTAATACAGTTTTAAAACACCTTTTTTTAGAATCAATTAAATCTTTTTCATAGCAATCCAAGATAAAAGCTTATAAATGTTTTTATTTTTATAAAAATCCGCTATAAAAGCTTTTAAATCCTTTTTATATACAAATCCGTCATTTATTATAACTTTTTTATTAGAGCTATAAAGCTTTTTAGTTTTTAATAATTAAATTTCTAAATATATTCAATTGAAAGTTAAACGCGAATTTAGTTTATAGGTGAGTTTTCATAAAAATCCTAAATAGAGCTTTTGAATTGTTTATTATAAAAATACACTTAATATAAAATAACAAGGTCATAATGGATTAAGAGTTAAAACTAAAGGGTTTTCCAATAGGTACTTGACAACTTTGAATATAATTTGTGAACGCACTATTTCACTGATCATCTAACTGTTACTTTCCTTTTTTTTTCAGTAAACTCAGCATTTGTATCATGGTAAAGTACACGATCGAACAACGTAAGCAAATAATAAAAATGTACTACCCAAAATTCGGAGTCGGTGACCGCAACTTTAAGAGCGAATTTCATCGCAAATCATCTTCAGTAACGAATCTCATTTTTGGTTCAATGGGTTCGTCAATAAGAAAAATATGCGTTATTAGTTTGGTGAAAATCCACATGTGCTTCATGAATCACCACTTCATCCACAAAAAATAACTGTTTGGTGCGGTTGCATGCCGGCGGCGTCATTGGGCCATATTTTTTCTTCGACAATAACGATCGTCACGTTACTGTGAATGGCGATCGTTATCGCGCCATGATTACCGATTATTTTTGGCCCGAATTGGAAAACATGGACTTGGACAACATGTGGTTTCAACAGGACGGTGCCACAAGCCACACAGCACACGTTACAATCGATTTATTGAAGAGTAAGTTTAGTGAGCGTGTTATCTCAAGAAATGGACCAGTCAATTGACCGCCTCGTTCGTACGATTTAACGCCTTTTAACGACTTTTTTCTTTGGGGCTACGTCAAATCATTGGTCTATGCCAACAAGCCGACGACGTTGGAAGAACTTATAGCCAACATTAAACGCGAAATAGCGGCCGTTACGGCCAAAATGTGTGACCGAGTCATCGAAAATTGGGTCCAACGAATCGAACGCTGCCGACGTGCCCGCGGTGGCCATATGAACGAAGTCGAGTATCATTTATAAATGTTTTGATTGTATTTCAAGTCGATAATATAGTTTTGGAAATATCTCAAATGGTTTGCGATTTATTTAAAAAAAAAAAGTTGTGAAGTCCTTATTGAAAAACCCTTTATTAAGAATTATTATTTTATTATCTACGAAAAATCATTTAAGCTTAACCTGTAAAAAATAAACCAGGGCGCTTGGCAGTTCTTTCTAATAAAGCTTTTGCACAATTAAAGGTCGAAAAACACATAATTTTTATTTTTAATAAAAATTATAACAAACTTGTAAAGCTTTTGAATTTGTATAAAAAAAATTCACAATAAGCTCTTAGTTTTTATCAATACAAATTCATGACTTAAATCTTTCAAGCTTTTTTGTTTTATTCAGTTATGTTTTTTTTACATAAAATTTTACGGTTCAGCTTCAAAACAATATTTTCATAGAGATTTCGAGCTTTTTCAATTTATGATTAAGCTTTCAAGTTTTTATGATTATGGTTAAGATTTCAAGTTTTTAATTTGTTGATACATATATTCGATTATGGTTTAGACTTTTATTAATTTATTTTTTTTATAAAAATCAATGCTTTAGCTTTTTAAATTAAATATTTTAACAAAAGTCTACGATTTCCTTTTCTTTACAACATCAACGATTACGCTTTCGAACTTTAATTAAACACAATATTTAACAATTTTACTTTTAAACATAACCACGCTTAAGCTTTAAAATTCTTTAATTAAAATATCCCAATTAAGCTTTTTAATTGTTCTATAAAAAATCTATAACAATATCATCAAATTAAGCTTTCATTGCATGTTTAATTAAACTTTTTAATTTAATTTTGGATGTAGCTTTAATTTCCATTACATATTTAAATCCTTTAAGCTTTAGTGGTTATTTTAACATTTTAAGCTTTTACATTAAAAAAAAAACTTGGCATTAAGACAAATATATGCAGACATTTGGCAGCGTATTAAATTCTACCATAAAAAAATGTCCACAGACACATGATCAAATAGTAAATTTTTTTCGTGTACAATTTTAAATATTATGGTGAATTATAATAGGTTTTCATGCCAGAATATGTATCAAAAACTTATTTCGCAAAGGACTTAATATCAGACAGAGACACAAACCTTTACTTATAAAATTTTTTATATGTAAAATATTAAAACAGCATATCATCAACACCTGTAAAATGTTATTTAAAAAGAAAATGTGATATTTTTTGGGACAAAAGAAAAGGAAAAAGATATCACGTGAATGTTTCTGGTTTGAATTCTTTTTGGTAAAAAATTTTATTAACTGAAAAAAAAAACAGAAGAAAGGAAATCAAACTGAAATAAGAATATTGTAACATTATTCTCAGAAATTTAACTCGAAAATTAAGTAAAAGGAATATTTCAACATTGCAATGAATGAGGTAAGTAAACCATATATTATACAGTTTTACACACAACTTAACTGTACCCAGTAAATGAAGACAAGTAAGCTTTAAAACGATATACAGTTGCTCAAACAAATGAGCATACGTTCACAGAGAGACTTTTAGTGGACGAAAAATATTTAAATTTTCAAGTTTCCACTAAACTTATGAAACTTTTTTTTTAACAAAAAATTTCTTAGAATTAGTGAAAAGCTTCATACTTTTTATGAAGTTAGTTTTTTATTGAAACTTCTTACTTCATAAAGTTAGTTTTTCATTGAAACTTCTACATTGAGGGAATGAATTTTTAAATAAAGAAAATTTAATTTTTCCTAAAACTTAATGAAAACATGCATTAATTTAATGAAAAGCTTAAATGAACGAATTCCAGTGCAACTTTATTGCCTTTAAGCTAAATTAATTAATATCGTGCAGATAATTCTCTAACGTAAAGGGTTTTGCAATAAGAGTGCTACAAAAGTTTTTTTTTTAAAAATAAAACAAAAACGGTTTTGGATATCAATGAAATTCTCTATTCCTGTGAAAGAACGTTCGATGCCATTATGTATGGAACTCGATTTCTTTTGCATGGCCACCACGGGCACACTTGCAGAAGTCCAGACGCTGAACCCAATTTTCGACGGTTTTCAAGCATAAATCGGCCGATACTGCTGCAATTTCACGTTCGATATTCGTACGAAGTTCATCAATCGTCGCTGGCTTGTTGGCATATGCCCGTAATTTCAAGCAATAGATACCTACCGGTGCTTAGATACCTACCCGATTTTGTTCGTGTACACGGTAGGTATCTAAGCACCAGTAGGTATATATTGCTTGAAATTACGGCCAATAGACCATAGACTTGACGTAGCCCCACAGGAAATAGTCTAACGGCGTCAAATCGCACGACCGAGGCGGCCAATCGACTGGACCATTTCGTGAAATAACACGTTCTCCAAACTTGGTTTCCAATAAATTGATTGTGACATTCGCTGTGTGGCTTGTGGCGCCGTCCTATTGGAACCACAAGTCCTCCAAGTCCATATCAACCAATTGGGGCCAAAAATATTCGGTTATCATTGAACGGTAGCGATTCCCGTGTGAGAGACACATTTGGGCTTTCTTCAACTGAAGCCTCAGCGGCAGCAATATTCTCGACACTACGGGCACTTCTTTGTCTCACTGGCACGGGATTATTTTGCACTGTGCCTGTGGATTCAAATTTTTCCACTAGAAGCTCAATTGTTGATCTGCTAGGACGATTATGACGACCATAAATTGGACGTAGCGCTCTTAACGTTGAGGCCACTGACTCCGAATTTTGGTAGTAAATTTTAATAATTTCGACTCGTTGGCTCGTATATCTTTCCATCATGAAATGGCAAACCATACTGAAGAAAACTGTCAAAAGAGCGGCAAAAAATATGGCGTCGTTTGCTGTCCCTGTCGGTCTACTATTGTAGCGTCCCTGTTGAAAACCCCTTTATAAAGGTAAAATGTGGCTAAAACTAAATGAAACATGGATTTGTTTTAGAAATTTTGATGCCAAATGCATATTTATATTCCAAATAAAAAGATGTTATGTTATTGCATGTGGGCTATAATAAATTTTACAATGCATCAAAGTTGCAGCTTTTCTTAAATAGATTTCCTAATTAAAATATTTAATTTTAAAACTATGGAAACAAAGTAGGATGTGGCAAAGCTTTTGATTTTAGTTTTTTATAAAATTATTTCTATATCAAAAAATCACAACAAAACTCGACCTGACAATAGATCAGTTAGTTAAAGCGCTATACCTAACGTGTAGTGCGAGTGCATGTAGAAATCAGTTTATCTATACCACGGTCAGTGATTGCACAGAAAATTTCATATAGACGCAATCAAACAAATAAAAACATAACAAATATTACATTATTCAAAAAAAAAAAAAAAAACAGGGTCACTGACGAAGGTTCAATACCAGAAACTGCGCAGTCTGATTCAGAAAAAATTGAAAATTTGCAATGTAGTTATGATTTTTAGAAAACGCAGTCATTCTTCTCTACCACGCCTTTCACAAAATTAGTTTTGTGTTTAATCATTTCATGTCGATTTTAAATATTTCGACTGCGTATTTACTATGAATTATTTAATCCTATACTCAGAATATTCTTACAGTAACTACATGTAGGTCATTCTTGTAGTAAACAGTAGTAGTTATTGTAGAAATTTTCCTATAAGAAAAACGACTAATTTAGGCAGTCATTCCAAAAAATAATTAACCAAAAATACTGTACTTCAGTAACAGTTGTTTTGAGTAGTTATTTTAGTATATTTTAATATACAACTACCAAAAAAGTAATTTTGCAGTAAACAGTTAATTTTTGTTAGTTATCTAAAAATAGATGATTATGTTGAGTTTTTTGATATGCTCAGAGTTTGCAAATAATAATTAGAAAATTTCATTGTATCTCCAATGCATAAAAACGTCATAATTGGAGTACTGTTTGGAGTTATGACTTTGCATTTGAAATAGAATGTAGGAAATACAAATTTGTATTGTAACAAAAAGAAAGAAACATTTTTGTTATTAAAAAATATTTTTTAGAATATCGAAAAAATAACTGTTAAAAACAGTAGTTTTTACAACTAAAGTAGTCGTTTTATGTTCATTGTTTTTATTGATTTGTTGCTCGTTTTAATGGTGTATGCATTCATTTAAGGTTAGTTGCTTTTGACCGCTTCGATAGTCGTTTTTACTACCTAACTTTGTAGTTGTTTTATCAATAGTTAAAAAGACTACAGTAAAACCCGGTTAAGACGAACTCCGAGGGACCAAAAATTTTAGTTCGTCTTAAGCAAGGTTCGTACTAAGCGGGGCTTTTTTTTAACGATAAAAAATATGTATTTATTAAAACAAAAACAAGATTATTCAGATTTTTACATAAATAAAATATAAAATTAGCATTTTATGCATTCACAATTAAAAATTCAATTAAAAGTTTTAATTTTTTAAAAAAAAAACTCTGTTATTTTCTTCTGAATGACTGAATTAACGATTTCATTCGTTATAAGTTCTTCTATTACCAAAATATGATTGTCAGCTTCTTCGGCACACGATTTTGTTCGAATATATTTTTTATATTTATTAAGCAATTGTGTACCGTGTGTATATTAGGTACTTCCTCTTCTATTTCGACTTCTTCATCACTTGACAAATTTTCAACATCGGAACGATTAACAATTTCCAATATTTCTTCATATGATAATGTATGTGACGTCAAAACATTAGCATCTATTTCTAGAAAATCATCCACGGATATGGAATTCATACTAGGTATATACCATAAAACGGATAAAGAGTGTGCTAAACATGGTAATTTGTATGAAAACGAGTTTTTGGGACTGCTTAAAACAGTTCGTAATAACCGAGGGTTCGTATTAATCGAGTTCGTATTAAAAGATGTATTTTATATGAAAATTGTTGCCAAAACGTCGGGACTTTCAAATTAGTTCGTATTAACCGAGTTCGTCATAAGCGAGTTTTACTGTAATTTTTATTGCAAATACAAACATAGCCTTGTAACTACAATTGAGTCGTTTTAACTGTAATTTTTAGTCATTTCTACCTTCTCAGTTTCCTGAGTTTAGAAATTGTCCTAAAAAAAGTAAAACTGACAAATTTTAATAAGCTCCAGAAAATTCTTGGGACTTCTTGCAAGTTGAGGCTTTACATTGGACACAGAGAATTATCTTGCACGCGTTTTAATGAAATTTTTCTTTAAACTAATGAAGTAAATTAAAAATTTATTTAATTTTATGAGAAAGCTTAACAATTTTTATGCAACAAATTTTAATGAAACTTTTTCATTAGGTGTATGAAATTTTTAATAAATAAATGAATTTTTAAAAAAAAATTATGAAAAACTGAATTAATTTAATGCCTCAAAAACTCTATGATAGCAATGAAAATGCAATCTCTAATTCAAAGGCACTCCATAATGAATGACTTAAATCAGTTTTAAGGATCCTTATTGGAACCAATCGTTCGGATTTTACTTGATTCGATAACTTTCTGCAGAAATTGTTCGAATGTATTTTTTGAAATCGCTATTAGTAAGCATCGACTTTTGGGTATAAAACACTAATCTCAGCCTACTTCTTAATTATCTTTCGGCTGCTATCAGCTATCTACTTAAACATTTGTCTCAGCTACTGAGAGATTTGCATTTTTTTTTTCCTAATCAATATGGATGAGTCTACACTGAGAGAATTATCTTCAGTAATGAATTTCTTCATAGATTTAATGAAGATTGTCACTTTAACTCGTCCATTGGAACTTTCCATAGAATCTATTTAACAGGTTTCATTAAAGTCAATGTTTATGAAATGTTTGTAGAATTAATGAAAATATTCATAAAACTATTGCATAATTCCGAAAATGAAGCGATAATAGAATTTATGAAACAGTTTCGTAAAATGATTTAATATTAAGAAGTTCTTTGAATTCATAAAACTCTTCATGACTGTCTTGGAAAACGTACTGGAACTAAGCCAATGAACCGCTTTATATGATTGTTTAAACAATTTGCTAGAAGTCCAAAATTAATAAAAGGTTACATTGAAATATTAAAGCACTTTATAAAATATGTTGAACACTTGAGAATTAAATCTTAAAAATAAAGTTTGAAATGTATGAAAATTAATGAAATTAAAGTTTACGAAAAATGTATTAATATTAATAAAATGTCTTAGATAAAAATGAAATTATTTATTGAATCTACGAAAAAAAATTCTATGAAATTGTTTCATTAATGTCATGCAGGATAATTCTATGAGTGTATAAATTGGTTTTCATGAAAAAAACTCTAATAATAAAAATAATAAAGAAAAGGTGTACTGTTGTTATATATAATTTTTATTTAAAATATTAAAAAATTTAACATTCTGCTAAAAGGGTTGTAAAAATGTAAAAACAAATAGATAATGCTATTTTTATGAAATCTTTATCCGTCCAATGAATGAATCTTTTTAAATTAAGCTTTGTCAAATAAAACAAAAACTTTAGTAATTTTTTTACTGAGCTGGAATTCCGGGAAATTCAAAAACGAGCCCCGCTTTCGCGGGCAATGTAAAATCCCGGGAAAAGAAAAAACCCTACACTCAAAAAAATAAGTTTGTAGAAAAGTTAGTAAAACGTCTTGTAAATCAGGTATACTATTTTTCAGCAAATTTTTGGCTAAAATTATGTTTTAAACTAAAATTTTAGTTATACTTATTCAGCACTTAACTGTTTTGAACTAATGTCTTACTAATATTTTACTAATGTTTTACTAATTTATTTTGCTAAAAAAAATTGTGTTGATTAGCACATCAACCAGACTGAAAGATATACGCAGAATGTATTAGATGTCGCGGCATGTCACGATGCAGTAGTGACGAGGACAATTATACTACAAAGTACAGCTCTAGTAAGACATTATATAAAAAAATCAACCATGGAAGATTTTTGTATCTGTTTTTCATACATAAAACAAAATTGTGGATTAAAACAACTTAATCTATTAATTAAATAGAAGACAATATAAAATATTTAAATTTAATAAAGATTAAATGTGTATTTGTAAACTAAATGCTTATATATATTTATAATCTTGTGTGGTCAAATTGCAAACAAATATGCAATAAGTATACAGACTACAGCGAAAGACAAACCAATACATCTTAGGTAGAATTTTCTGTTTCCTTTTTCTTATTGCAGAAAGGGTTGTATATGTTATACTTTGTTAGTTTCGTTTCTATTATAAAATTATTTTAAACAGATTTTCAGCAAATAAATTAACTAAAGTAAAATTTTTCTACAAATTTTTTGAGTTTTTTTTCAGTCTACTAATATTCAGCAAAAATTTTATTAATTTTTAGCAAGGGTTTTTTAATTTCTAATCTACTAAGTGTTAGCAAAACTTTTGCTGAATCTACTAATTTTGTTGCTAAAAATCAGCTCGCTGATTTTCAGCAAAAGATTTTGCTGACTTAAGCAATTTTTTTGCAAGCACCCTCCTGACTAAAATTTTGCTGACTCAGCAAAATTTTTTGCTGACTTTACTAACTTTTTTATTTGAGTGTAGTTGTAATACATATTCTGAAAATCATTAATTTTTAAAGGCTATCGTATTAAAATGATCGTATTAGTAGTACTTTCTAAGGTGAAAATCATGCGATTAGCTAAACAATGAAACTTACTTTTGTTTAGGGTTGCAGCAAAATAAATGTTTAGTTTATTTTTCAAACTCAGCCCGTGAATTTCACCCTGAAACGACTTATTATTTTTATCAAAAACAATTTATACCAAACTAGGTCCAAATAATTAACTCTCTCACCGGCAACGCCGCCTCCAGGCGAGGCATTTTAAATTGGTCATAAGTACGCCAATGAGTGATTTATAATAAGAATTTAAGCTATTTTGATAGAAAGCCAAATTTACAAAATATTTTTTGGTGTAATTTTTTGTGTGCATGGTACGATTTGGAAGCACTTTAAAGTCAAAATTTTTAAAAATTTCAAAAAATAAATATTTTGAAATGAACACAATTTTCAAAAATCTTAAAAATATATTTATGTTGACGGGAAACCGTTGATACTAAACACAAAGTAAGATTGAATTTTTAACTTTTTAAAAAAGCTCTAATTTTGATATAAGGACAAGCAAGATTTCAAAAGGATACATGTAAAGGACATCGTATTAAGTTGAAAACGGTTGAACGGATTTTTATGAAATGTGGCAGAAAGATTATACATAGTACGTGTTATTAGCAAATCCTTAAAGTTTAATCAATATATGCTAAAGTTAAGGTGCGTTTTCGCTCAATTTGAGTTTTTCGAAAAACTAAAATCGCCATATTTTCTTTACTAAAAGCACAAAAGCGGTAATTTTTGGGCTGTAGTCATTATCTAGGTAATATGAGGAATTTATGCACAAACTTATTTATTTTTATGGATTAGTTTTTAAGATTTCCTCTTAACCTATTTTGGCCCATATCGCCTAAAAAGGCAACGAAAATAATTTTGGTAGAAGAACATATTGTTCACGTTTCGTTCCTAACAAGTGGTGTCATTGCAAAAAAGGCAGGTTTGAGGGTTAAAATCAAAAATAAGTTCATTCTTTTACACATAACTTGTTAATGCATGGACCGAATTTGATGATTTTTGATATCAGGCATTAGGCAAATTGTAAAACATTTAAGTTTTATATCCATATGTCATGTCCAAACTAGCTTGGCCATCCCCTGTATGTATTGCAGCCAAATTAAGGTGACATATAAGCAAGTAGATCCTTTATTCATGAAGCAAATTTCAGTTATTTAAATTAACAAACACAGAAGTTACAGAGTTAAGACCGTGTTTTATCACTGTGCAGTGTTGAGAAATTTTTTATGGAATTCAAGGAATTTTTATAGAAAGATCATTTTGAAATACTAGAATTTCTCTAGAAAGAATTTTATTATTCAAAAAACTGAGATGTAAGCACATTTGTAAAGAAATGTATGGCAATTTAAGTTCAGAGATTAGGGTAACACTTAATTATATGAAGTTTTTAATAAATTCTGAAAAATCCTTATGCACCTTTTTAGTTTATAAGCAATATACAAATCAAACGTTGTAGATCCTTTTTTCAACTTTATATTAAAAGCTAAGTGTTTTGTTATCTAAAAAAAAATGCCACCATATTGTTATTATATAATATCCATAATGCATCAACATGAAGACAGTAGGAATTTATTTTTTTCATGTATGCCTACTTCACACAACTGCAAGTGCAACAACTCAGAACTTAAAACCATTTTGCACTTAAACAAGTACAAAATTGCAATACAAAAATCTTTAACTTAAAATTCTTTTTCCCAAATTTTAAAAGTAAAATTGCTGTAGTACAAAAAAAAAATTTACTTAAATTTAACTATTTCAAAGGGCAAATTCTGATGTTTGGAATTTTTTAAAGCGACTCTTTACCAGAAGCCTCAAAGACATTGACATTTATTTAAAGACAACTTAATTCGAATTTGAACTGAAAAAGCTGGTTTTCCAAAGAATTTACTTGCAGATCCTCGAAAGAACTAATTAAATTTGAGCTTAGTTCCCCAGCAAAACTTTGGTAATGGGTGTGGTAAAGTAATGCATTACCTTGTAATGTGTACTCCTTACCTGTAGCATTATTTTCCAACAAAAAATAATAAGTTACCGATAATTGAACACTCATGGATTACCTTGTAATGAGACCTCATTACCTTTTACATTACTTCAAAACATAAAATAATGACTTACCGATCATCAATTACATAATGCATGAATTATAAACGTAATATATATTTTTGAAAATCTATTTATAGACACATTACTATGTGATTTTTTGTAAGCATAATGGTAAGGTGTATATTTTTGATTTCACGAACGAAAACACGAAGCACAACAACTCATCTACATTTTAAGCAATAAAATATTGTATGTATCGATAGCTCAGTTGGTAGAGTTCTCGCCTAACTAATTGTTAAATACCAGAGACCCCAGGTTCGAATCCCAGCATGACCAAGTTATTTATTTAATAAAAAAAAAAGTTATTTATTTAACTAAAAAAAAAAATATCTGTAAAAAAAATTTGTATGCATTTTTTTTATGAAAATCTATTTATAGACACATTACTTTTTCCCACCATGTAACCATATAAGTAACCAGTTACTTTACCCCATACAAGGTAATGAGTTACTTTGAAGCTCATCGGCTGTAAAATTCATCAGTGAAGTCACGTGTAAGTAATGCATGAAGCCCTATGGCGATACATTACTTTACCCATGATTTGGTAATGTCTGGTTTTGCTGGGTCATTAACATTTTAATTCAGCATTAAAAATTGTTCATTTATCATGCCGTTAAAAACACAGAAAAAATTATTGTCAATCGAATTTCAATTAAACTTTTGTTTGATTTCACACTCACTTTCAATTAAAAGTTTAATAATATCTATTAAATGTTTAATTGAAAATAAACTTCGTGCACACAAAATTAGCAGTTTTTATTACTCACAATGACAACAAATTTTAAACATGACAATATTAAAAAAAAAAATTACCAAACTTTAAAAAAAAAATCGATTAAATTGAAAAAAAATCTCTTATATTTGAAAAACACGCAAAAATTTAAAAAAATCGCAAAAATTCAAAAAAAAATCGCAAAAATTTAAAGAAAAAAAAATCTGTAAAATAAAAAAAAAAAATAATAGAAGTGAAACACGTCAAAATTGAAATAGATAACCAAAACAAAAAAACGCCAAAGTTTCAAAAATATCGGAAAAAAATAAAAATGTTTTCGAGATTAGGTAATTATTTAGATTTGATAAATTTTTTAGTTTTGGCGATTTTTTAAATTTTAATCGACATTTTTTTAATTTTGGCAAGTTTTTCCTAGTTTTAGCGATTTTACTATTTTTTCCTAGAATTTTTGTCGTTTTTTTCAGTTTTGGCGGTTTTTTAAATTTTGGCGATTTTTACAAATTTTTATTTTTGACAATTTTGGCCAATTTTAGCGATTTTTTTTTTTACAATTTAAGCGATCTTTTTTCCAATTTTGTAAATTTTTATCAAGTTTGACGATTTTTTTTTAAATTTTGGTTATATTTCTTTCCCAGTTTTTGGGCATTTTTTGCAATTATAATTAAACTTTTAATAGTATTTACACAAATTTTAAAATAAAAACATCAATTTAATTTTTAATAAATGTGATTAAAATCGCATTTCAGTTTGAATTGTCAGGTTTGAGATCATAATTAAAATGTTACTATTACAACTAGAAAACACTAATTGTTAATAAATGTAAGAGAAGATGAAAAAAATTCAAAAATAATGATCTCAAACCTGAAAATTCAAAAATAATTGCAATTTAATAAAAAAATATGATCAAATTCTTAATTGAAACTAAATCAATTAAATAGTTACAAATTTTTTTAATTGATACTACGATGTCCCTTATAGGATCGAATTCAATTAAACTTTTAATTGAATTAAAAAATATTTTAATTGCAACTGGTTTTTAGTTTTTTCTGTGTTATTTTTTTATTTAGATCATAATTTCAAAACAAAAAATCACTAAAATCAAAAAAAATTGCCCCAACTAACAAGATCTAGAAGTCACTTAAAAAATTAAAACTAAACATATTTAATTGAAAAAAAGTTCTAAAATGAAACAAAATGCTAAAATTTGAAAATTTCTGCAATACTAATGGCAAATGTGCAAAAACAACAAAAAAAAAACTCAAAAAAGCTTCAATATGAAAAATATAAATAATAAAAATATAAAGTTTAGTAACGTCATGATGCTTGTTAGGAAAAGACCCTTACCACGTGCTTGATTACTAAGAAGACAAGAATGAAGCAAAATTGATTATTAATAGGTTTTTTTGTTAAAGTGTCTGCCTATTATGGAGGCTCTAGCTTTTCTAAAACTTCGGGTTCTGATGAGATCTTTAGCCAGATCGAAATATTAGTATCAACCAACCTAGATAATATATTTGATTTGCTTTATTTTTGTAAATATACGGAGGTTGAAAGCTCGTTATAAATTTAAATTAAAAAAAATCTTAACTGAAAAAAATGTTCAACAGTGAAAAAGTGGCCAACGTGGCGGGGAGGGGAAATTTCCCTCCCCCAAAATTATATTTTTCAATACAAAACTGTAAAAAATAAATTAAATTAATTAAAAATGCTCTAATTGTAATCAAAATGAAAATTATTCAAGTTCGAGGCCATACTCTATATTTCTTTATTAGGATATTGTCCAAACAAACAATCTATAGAGTTTTTTTGTTTTCAAATTTATTATTTGACTCTTTTAGGAATGTGTTGATAGATCTATTTCGGGAATTTTCTAGGTTCCTATCATCAGAACAAGTTTTGAAAGAGGCAACAATTCTATGCCAAATATCAAACATTCATATGAACTAGTTTACTCACTACATGAGAACTAATATATATTGTATGAACTCGAAGTAAAAGAGATAATCACCATTGATCAAAAAATAAATTGAAAACTTGTTTTTTTGTGTATATGTCTGTCTACCTTTGGTAAATATTCAATACACGATTTTGTTTCTTTTCCTTTGATTTGTACATTTTCATTGTAATTTGTAAAAATTAGTAAAGGGTCCGCCAAATAACTTTATCCCGATGAAAATAAATTTAAATAACAAATATGCAGGTGCTTGTGCAAATTTAAATGTAACTGACACTAATAGAAAACATATGATTTTCTATTGTTGATTTACTTGAATAAACGTCACTACATTGCTAGGTCTGTCAAAAAAACAGAGTAGTATTTGGAAGATGACAAAGCCAATTGTGACAATTTTTTGTTGTTGTTTTTGTTTTTTCTTTGATATTTTTAATTTTGAATCTCGCTCCTAGACGAGGACAAGAAATTCTCATTGAGTTTGTGATTTAACATAACAAATATCTCTAGAAATTCTAATAACAAAGACCCCTGAACATTTCCTTGGGCAGGAATGAAATCCGGATAGGGACACGCCTACATCAGATTGCTTTTCACAATTTGTTAAATAAGTTTTGGGACTTTAGCACATTTAATTACTACAAGTGCAATTAATGTTTATCCCGATGAAAATAAATTTAAATAACTTTTTTTTTTTTTAAATTCCTGAACCAATTGGACTTTGTATGGCGTCATACCATGGTCTTTATGCAAAATTCGTCTCAATGATGTCTCCGAAATGTTCAATTGTTGAGAACGACGGTGAATTGATGTTGATGGCGCTTCACGCACACTTTCTGGCACAGCAGCAATGTTCTCGGGTGTACGCACTGTTTTTGGCTTTACACGCTTTGCTTTATCGATGAGGATGCCAGTTTCTTTCACTTTTTCACAAGATAACGAACATACTTACCATATTCGTTCAGCGGAAGGATAAAACTAATTATCTGTCAAATCAGACATGAGCTAAGTGTTACCATTCACGAAATAAGCACTAGTTGAAAAAAAAAAACGTTAGATGGCGGACCCTTTCTCTCTAAATTTTCGTTTTTCGAAAAATTGCGAAATCGGACGTTAACTTATCTTAACTGTAAAAAATTTTATTGAAATTTATTTATTTTTCTACTCATATCAAATGTATTTATTTAGGTAAATTTCATTAAAATCCGCTTACCCGCTTTTCGAGTTAAGATGATAATTCCCTTTAAACGTATCCTCAAGGAATCCGGTTAATCCTTGAACTAAAAAAGTAATTTATTTTTAAAGTAGAGGCTTTTGCCTAACTTTTTGATTATTAGCGACGTTTTTGCCGAAGATTTAGTATTTTTGATAATTTTTTTAAATATAGTTTTATACTAAAATAATTTTTTTTTTTTATTACTTTTACCAAATTTCAATTGAAATTTGTTTACAGAACATGTAGAATATCATGTTTTCTAACCAAATAATTAAACTGTTTTAATTACAAATTGTAGGTTATAAAGTACAGCTTAAAAGTGAAGATGGCTTAAAAGCTTTGCTGGCCCAAAGTGCAGTCACTTTAAAATCTATATTTGCATCATATTCCTTATGCAGCTTCCGGTATATAAATTTTAAAACTTGACATTTTTTTTTTTTTAATTTTTTTTCCTTATTATTCATTAAATATTTTTTATCTCTTGATATAAAATTACTCCCTCCTCTACTGTAAGACTCATTTTTACCTTCAATATAAAAAAAAGAACTATAAACCCATACAAAAGAAAATGACAAACATTTCATGTGCCAATGAAAGTTGAGATCCTTTCGATTCCATTCATTTTGTAGTAATTTTAGGTGTTGGCACATTTGGTGCCAACATGGTTGATTTGATTTTAATTTGCCATTAATTACAACAATTTTATTAATGGCACACAGAGAGAAAGCTATAAAAAGTAACTATGTATGTATGTAGTCAAAGTGTCCCATTCGATCACAATATCCATGCTGGTATAAGGAACAAACAAACAAGCAAACAAAAAAAAGTCTGGAGGAGAAAAAAATTCAACAGATATATATTGCTTGGTTTAACTAATGAGCCATGAAACATTCTAGGATGTTGCATTTTTTCTATCGGGCATTTCCATTTTACTTCAACGACTACTTTTTCTATGGTATTCGATTTTGTTAAAATTTTGTGAGTATGTTTGGCAGTGGAAGCATATTTGTAAAACAAAAACATTATTTTGAAAAATATGGCAACCCTGAAATTTTTAAATATTGAAAAATGAGGGGTGGGGACATCATTTGAAAGGATATAAGTTTTCTTGTGTGAAAGATATTGAAATATATTAAAATTTTATAAAAAAAAAAAAATTTAAATTATTTTTTTATAAAAAAAAAAAATTTTAAATTATTTTTTTTATAAAAAAAAAAAAAAATCAAAAATATTTTTTAAAAACTCCGCTCTTAATTTTTTTTTCATTTCTTACACAAATAGGTACATGCGTGTTTTAAACACTCTCAAAATTTCAGAGTGAAATCTCCACTACTTTTAAAAAAAAAATGTGTAAAATGTGTGTAAATGTGGAAAAACTCTTTTTTTTACTTTTTGGAGAAAAATCAGTTAAAATCTTATAAACTACTACAGATGCCAGCAAAAAATAACCTAGATTTGGTAAGCAGTAACTACAATTTGTATGCTTCCAAAATAGCGCTTCATCGCCTTGCATACAATTAAGCAATTGGGGAAGGCATTCTGTAGCGCTTCCCAAAATGCCTTCTTTGAAACAGTCAATTTTGCTTACAATGAAACAATAAAGAATGCATACCATGAAGCATTAATGTTGGCAACATACAAAAAAAAGCGTTTCTTATTGAATAAGAAGGCATGAATTCATTGCTTCTCAGAGCACATGAAAGAAGCGCTTTTCATCTGCTTAAAAGAGACATACCAAGTGGGACATAAAAAAAAACTACTGAATATTTTCCTAAATTTCTTTTTTTATTTGAAAGTACAATCCTTCCGGTTAATAATGGAAAATAATTTCATTCAAATGGCTGCCTCGGCTGGCCATGCAGTAGCCTACACGATCGGTCCAATTTTTAAGCACATTATCGATTGTGTGCAGCTGTATTTCACCAATGACTTCACGAATATTGTCCTTTAAAGCGTCAATTGTCTCTGGCTTGTTGGCGGAACACTTATCTTTGACGGCACCCCACAAATAATAGTCCAACGGTGTCAAATCGACATCAGCCCTGCGGCTGATAATGCGATCTTCAAAAACAGGGCAATTTTGGCACACATTCTGCATCTTTACCATGATTTTCAAAGTAATGTCGCAATATTTCCCAGCGTTGTTCAAGCGTATACACAACCATATTCGTTCAGCGGAAGGATGAAAACTATTTATCTGTCAAATCAGACATGAGCTAAGTGTTACCATTCACGAAATAAGCACTAGTTGAAAAAAAAACGTTAGATGGCGGACCCTTTAGGTACACACGTATTCTAAACACTCTACACTACTTTTAAGAAAATATGTGAAGTATGTAAAGGGTTTTCCAATAGGTACTTGACAACTTTGAATTTAATTTGTGAACGCACTATTTCACTGATCATCTAACTGTTAGCTTTCCTTTTTTTCAGTAAACTCAACATTTTCATCATGGTAAAGTACACGAACGAACAACGTATGCAAATTATAAAAATGTACTACCGAAATTCGGAGTCGGTGACCGCAACTTTAAGAGCGTTAAATCATCTTCAGTGACTAAGCTCATTTTTGGCTCAATGGGTTCGTCAATAAGCAAAATATGCGTTATTGGTTTGGTGAAAATCCATATGTGCTTCATGAATCACCACTTCATCCACAAAAAATAACTGTTTGGTGCGGTTTACATGCCGGCGGCGTCTTTGGGCCATATTTTTTTGGTCGACAATAACGATCGTCACGTTACTGTGAATGGCGATCGTTATCGCGCCATGATTACCGATTATTTTTGGCCCGAATGGAAAACATGAACATGGACGACATGTGGTTTAAACAGGACGGTGTCACAAGCCACACAGCACACGTTACAATCGATTTATTGAAGAGTAAGTTTGGTGAGCGTGTTATCTCAAGAAATGGACCAGTCTCGCCGCCTCGTTCGTGCGATTTAACGCCTCTAGACTTTTTTCTTTGGGACTATGTCAAATCATTGGCCTATGCCAACAAGCCAACGACGTTGGAAGAACTCAGAGCCAACATTGAACGAGAAATAGCGGCCGTTACGGCCCGTAATGGGTAACCGAGTCATCGAAAATTGGGTCCAACAAAGTCGAGTTCCATTCATAAATGTTTTGATTGTATTTCAAGTCGATAATAAAGTTTTGGAAATATCTCAAATGGTTTGCGTTTTATTTAAAAAAAAAAGTTGTCAAGTCCCTATTGAAAAACCCGTTATGTGTTTGGAAAAAGTCTTTTTTTTACTTTTTGGACAAAAATCAGTTAAAATCTTGTAAAATACTTCAGATATCTTAGAATGTCATAGAGATTACACATTAAATGTTCAGGGTGTTAAGAACACGTGCCCAGCTATTTCTGTAAAAAAAATATTGAAGGGAGATTTTTTTTCAAAAAATAGTTTTGAGTTTTTTTTTTCATAAAAAAAATTTTAAAAAATTTATAAAATCCTAAAATTTTCACTATTCTTATACAAAAATATTTTTTTCAATATCTTTTACGTAACAAAAGTTAGAACCTTTAAATTTCCCAAACCCTAATTTTTCGACATTTCAAAGCTTTCGATATTTCACAGCTTCACAGTTTTCAAAATAACAAAACAAAAATTATTTTAGAAATATGAGTCCACTGTTTCAACTAACTCAACAAATTTTATCAAAATCGGAGACCCTCGAAAAATTCTTCGTTGAAATAATATGGAAATGCTCTTTCATTTTCTTATTTTGGTATACCAACTAAAAGATAAATGAATTTCTGTTTTAAATTTACTATTTTTAATGGGATTTTTATGGAGCAGTTTGTGTTAAATGGTTTACGTGTATGATATTAAGGTTTGAAAGTAAATAACCAAGAATTTTACATATACAAATTTTCTAATGGGAGAAGTCGTTTTATTACATTTTTTATAAAGACAATTTAAGATTGAAAGGAACAGTTTAGGACAGTTTGGGACACTTTCATAACACCGAAAAAATTAAAAACGAGTTTCTATAAGAATGTTTGTTCATTTAATTAAAAATTTAATTGAATTCGGTCCTATTAAGGGAATTGTAGTATCAATTAAAATAATTTGTAACTATTTAATTGATTTAGTTTTAATTAAAATGTTAATCGTATGTACAATATTACAAATTTAATTGATTATTAATTTAAATTTCAAACAAATTTTTAATACATACTATTAAAACTTTAATTAAAACCGGAAAAAAATGCAAAAAATTGGGAAAAAATAGTCAATATTAAAAAGAAATCGCCAAATTTAAAAAAAATCACAATTTAAAAAATCACATAAATTAAAAAAATCGTCAAAATTAAAAATACGCTGAAATTAAAAAAAATCAATAAAAATTGGGGGTAAAAATCTTAAAAATTTAAAAAAAAACTAACATTGAAATTAAAACAAATTGTCAAAATTGAAAAAATCGCCAAAAATTAATAAAAAAAAAATCTTCAAAATTAATAAAAAAAAATCTTCAAAATTAATAAAAAAAAATCACTAAAAAAATTGGTTGTAAAAATCTTAAAAATCGCTGACATTAGCAAAATAAATGAAAAAATATTCAAAATTTAAAAAAATCGTCAAAATTTAAAAAACAGTCGTCTAAATTGAAAACAAAAACATTGAAATTAAAAAAAAGAATCGTCAAAATTTAAAAAATCGCCAAAATTAATAAAAATCGTCAAAACTTCTGCTGCCATAAAAAGTTATTCCGTTTCCTTTCAAGTTATCTTTTTATTTTCTCTCTCTCTCTGCCTCCTAAAATGTAATGCATGCACAAAATAAAATAGTGCAATAATCGTTATGTTTTAAGTTGAGAATAAGTAGCACCGAATATCAACCACTACCCGAAAAGTTAGAAGCCGGAAACTTTGCATGCAATTGCTGCTGATGAAACTTTCGAAAAATTCATTAAACTACTTAACGTTATATGCTACAGTTAAGTTTGGTTGAAAGAAAAAATCATTAAAATTTTTTTTTTCAATTTCGGCGATTTATTCAAATATCGGGAATTTTATCAAATGTTTACGATACTTCTTTTTTGAGGATTTTTTTTTTCAATTTTAGACATATTTTTTAAATTTTGACGGTTTTCCAATTTTTGTAAATTTTTTTCTTGCATTTTTTTAATGTTAGCAAGCTTTTTAAAATTTTTAAATTTAAACTATTTTTTTTTAATTTCAACTATTTTTTTTTTTTAATTTTAGTGAAATTGAAAAAAATATTGCCAATAATTAGGGAGAAAATCTTAAAAATTTAAAAAAAAAAATAGTAAAAAATATTCAAAAAAAAACGCCAAATTAAAGAAAGAAAAATCGTCCACTTTTAAAAATATCTTGAAAATTTAAAAAAAATCGTCAAAATTAAAAATACGCTGAAATTAAAAAAAATCAATAAAAATTGGGGGTAAAAATCTTAAAAAATTAAAAATAACTAACATTGAAATTAAAAAAATTGTCAAAATTGAAAAAATCGCCAAAAATTAATAAAAAATATTCAAAACTAAAATACGCCGAAATTGTAAAAAAATCACTAAAAAAATTGGTTGTAAAAAAAATCTTAAAAATCGCTGACATTAGCAAAATAAATGAAAAAATATTCAAAATTTAAAAAAATCGTCAAAATTTAAAAAACAGTCGTCTAAATTGAAAACAAAAACATTGAAATTAAAAAAAAGAATCGTCCAAATTGAAAAAATCGCCAAAATTAATAAAAATCGTCAAAACTTCTGCTGCCATAAAAACTTATTCCGTTTCCTTTGCAGTTATCTTTTTATTTTCTCTCTCTGCCTCCTAAAATGTAATGCATGCACAAAATAGTTTAATAATCGTTATGTTTTAAGTTGAGAATAAGTAGCACCGAACATCAACCACTACCCGAAAAGTTAGAAGCCGGAAACTTTGCATGCAATTGCTGCTGATGAAACTTTCGAAAAATTCATTAAACTACTTAACATTATATGCTACAGTTAAGTTTGGTTGAAAGAAAAAATCATTAAAATTTTTTTTTTTTCAATTTCGGCGATTTATTCAAATTTCGGAAATTTTATCAAATGTTTACGATACTTCTTTATTGACGATTTTTTTTTTTTCAATTTTAGACATTTTTTTTAAATTTTGACGGTTTTCCAATTTTTGTCAATTTTTAAATTTAAACTATTTTTTTTAAATTTAAACTATTTTTTTTTTAATTTTAGTGAAATTGAAAAAAAATCGAAAAATAATTAGGGAAAAAATGCTAAAAATTAAAAAAAAAAAAAAAATAGTAAAAAATATTCAAAAAAACGCCAAATTGAAGAAAAAAAAATAGTCCACTTTTAAAAATATTTGGAAAATTTAAAAAAAAAAAGTCGTCAAAAAAAAAAACTTTAAATAAAATCATCAAAATTGAAAAAATTCTCCGAAATTTTGAATTTTGTTTTTAATTATGGCAGTTTTATTTTATATTTAATTGTTTTTTTTTTTTAATTTTTACTATTTTTTTCAAAGTTGGGAATATAAGTTATAAAACCTGGAAATTTTGTGTGGGCCAAATTCATTTGCAATTAAGTATTTAATAGATATTATTACACTTTTAATTGAAAGCGAGTATGAAATCAAACAAAAGTTTAATTGAAATTTTTGTGCCAATAATCTTGAATGAAAACTCAAGAATTGATAATCTAATTGACAATTCAACTAATTCATTTTCATAGTTAACAAACCAATCATCAGACATCTTGCATGGTGTCTTCATTTATTGAAAACGCAAAGCTATTTTATTTCCTTATTTTTTCCTGGCAAACCACTATTTTTTGGTTATCCAATTCAACCCAATTTTAATCTGCTTTTAATAGTCTTTTGGGATAAATTTGCTCTATTGATTCTATTGAAATTGAGATTTTTTTGTATATTGCCACTTTAACTTTCCCAAGTATTCTTTTTCTAATGAATATGTATCCAAATGTTGAATAAAAATATTTTAGATTTTCTTCTCTTCTTTTATTTCATTTATTTTTTTAACTACTTTGTACTAAGAACTTGAAGAAAAATTTACCTTGTTTTAAAATATCTTGACATAAGTTCAGTATAAGTTGTTGCATTTTAACTTCTACCATTTATTCCTTAGAACTGTTATTGTTGTGTTTTTGGTACTGTTGTTTTTATAAGTTTCTTAACCTACTTTAATTTGTGAGTAAATCTTATTTAAGTAACTTTTTATAAGACACTTAAGTACTGTACTACAAATTTTATACAACAACTGAAAAATAGTAATAAAGCGAAATATTATAAAACATAAAATTATAATGTAAATCTAACTAGGTTTTTTATACCAACATATGAAATTCAGGTTATTAAGCCGCCCCCTGCCACGCCCCTTAGCTTAAATTCATTTTAATAGCCTTCTCTTGAAATGATATGAAACATTTAAATTCTATGAATGAGATTAATAGAGTTTGAAATGAGTCGAAAACTCAAAAGTTTTTTAAAGTTTTTTAAAATCTTAAAAATTTCTATTTGAAAATATTCTTATATATATTTTCCATATAAAAATGCTTTAAGATAAAAAAAATGTCTAAGAAACTTAAAAAACAAATCTTAATTAAATACAAATTTATTGAAAATGTACCAGAAAAAGAATCAATGGAACTTTTACAATTTAATGGAAATGTACAAAACGTCCTGCCGTAAACATGAATGCTGATAATAAACTTTTGTTAGGAAAACATTTCCGTTTCCCATGTTTCAAATATAACATGTTTGCTTGCAAATATAATTATATTTGCCTGTAAAAAATATATATGTTGGTAACTAGTGAAAATCGTGTACCGGCAAATATATATATATTTCGCTATGTTTGCATGTCCCAAACAAAATATCTAAAAATTTAAAAAATTCTACTATATTTTTGTTTAGGTTTGAAAATTTTAATCATTTGCAAACATATATATAATTGCCTGCAAACATATTCGAACGTATATTTTTTCTGCGTGTAAAATAAATTACTAACTATTTATCGATAAAGGTTTTTTAACATTGAGAATTTTTTTAAAGTCAGAAATGCCATAGAAACTTAAAAATAGTCTGTATGAATTCTTTTCATATAAAATTTAAAAATCTGCAATTTTTTTATCGAGGGAACAATAAAAAATCTAACTTAGAATAAACTATCAGCTAAAAGTGTTCAAAAATTTTAAATTTAAAACAAGTTTTTCTTAATTTTGATGTTTTTTATAGGGAACTTAACAAATAATAGGAATTGTCTCAAAATCTACAAAATTTTAACTTAGTAAAATATTTATAAGATATAGTCTGAGCTTAATTTTAATTAAAAGTTTTAAAAAAACTGAATAAAAAAAATATGTTTTTGCCATTTTTACTTTCTGATATTAGCTTATTGCAATTTTTTTGATTTTTAATTTTTTTTGCTTAAAAACAGACTGTTCTTAAGATTTTTAAGCTTTAAAATTGCCTTTTTCAGAATTTCTTGGTTTGAAATGTTTTTTTTTTTTCTAAAAAAACTTTTTGCCTTTTCTTTTAAAAAGTCTAATTTTTTTTACATTTTTTGTAGTTTTGCTATTTTCTGAATTTTTCAAATATTTTTTTGCCATAAACACAATGGATTTGGCCATTTTTGTACTTCTCTGGTTTTCGTTCATAATATTTTGCTCAGGTACTGTACAATTGTACTTTAACTACTATTGCTCGTATTATTCTAAATATTATAGTACATATAACTATGTTAAGTTGTTGTTACTATGATACTAACTGCTACTTGTTTTATTTTTGGCTTTTTAAGTGCTAATAAAAGTAAAAAACAAAAAATTCTACCATTTTTTTTTTGAATTATTAAGCTGTTCATGACATTTGTATAAGACTATGTATTTAAAGTATAATCCTAAGTAAAATATTAAAGTCCACGTATAAGACATTAGTGCGAGTAGAAGACAATAGTCTGAGATTACCACCAAAGGTCAGCGTGAATGTTTTGCAAAACATTGTCTTGTATGTACTGTTACTAAAAGTAGCAAAAAAATTGGCTATTTTGCTTAAAAAATGCTAACTTTTTTTATATAATTTTGTTCATGTTTTCAAAATGTAAGAGAATTTTTATTATCGGAGCAAAATAAAATTTTGGTGTTGTAAAAAAAATTTTTTGGGAATGTTTTCACAAGACATTCATGCAGGTCTTTGATTACCACGATAGTCAGAGGACACTGAATATAAGACTATAGTGTGAGTATACGACTTTAGTCTGAGTATAAGACTTTAGTATAAGTATAAGACTATAGTCTAAATATAAGACTATAGTCTGAGTATAAGACTATAGTCTAAATATAAGACTATAGTCTTAGTATAAGACTATAGTCTGAGTATAAGATTATAGTCTGAGTATACGACTTTATTTTGAGTATAAGACTGTAGTCTGAGTATAAGACCGTATTCGGTTAGTCTTAGTATTAGACGATTGTCTAGTTATAAGGCTATAGTCTGACAAGGAAACTACACAGTGGTGAATCCTCAGATTTGTATAAAACTAGGATATGTTGTAAAGGACAAAAAAGTATTAAACACGTATTTTTTTAGGTGTGCAACCACAAGTTTAGGAGTTAAAATTGGGTAAAAAATTACCCAATTTTATGTTTTTTTAATATATTTATTTCCTAAATAAGTTATTGTAGTTCGTATATAAGTTATTAAACTACAGGAAATTTTAAACATGCCCGTGTATGTCCAAACATTTTTGTAATTTAAAACACTATTTTTTCGAATACACCATTTTTATCGGAAGTTGTTGGGTTGAGCTTAAATTAACATATAATAATGCTTATTTAATTTAATCGAGTGGGTGTCTGGGCTTTTTTCAATTTTCGTAATCGTTCGGTTTGAAAACGACTTTTCCCAAAGAGCTTATATACTTTAAATATTGCAAATATTTAAAGTATATAAATATCAAAATTTTTGTTTTCTCGAGTACTATAATATTGCGTACATAAAACCGGAATTATTCAAATTTTAAAGATGTTTTCATACAAAATTTTTGTAATATTTGACCCCCCCTTTTTAACGTCTAAACGTGCGAGTTTTTATCCTATACAGCATATCCAAGTTGCATTAAAATTGTGCTTTTTTAAGATTTAACTCCACATTAAGCTTTTTTAAGATGGTTTTTTAAATAACACCAAATTCAAGATTATCCGTCTAACCGGCAAGACTGGTAATTTGTTGCGTGTATGGCGCGGTTTGAAAGCGAGAAAGCGTTAAAGTTAAAATTTCGTTAATTTTCAAAAAATAAATATTTTGAACGTGCGCCCCGGTAGGCTAGTTGGTAGCGTGCTGGCTTATCAGTGCGGGGGTCGTGGGTTCGATTCCCACCAGAGGCACTGGTCTGTTTTCGCTACAACGCGGCGAAAGCCATAGTAGCTAGTGCTCGGTTAGGGTAATAGTATATAATTTGTAATTATATGATTATTAATTAATAAAATAAAATAAAATAAAATAAAATAAATAAATATTTTGAAATGAACACAATTTTAAAAATATTGAAAGCATATTATATTTTCTAGAAACCGTTGATACTAAACACAAAGTAAGAATAAAGATTAAACTTTTAAAAAACTTCTAATTTTGATCCAAGTGCCTACAGGATTCAAATAGCATGTCTGTAAAGGACTTCGTCTTAACTTGAAAACGTATGGACGGATTTTTATGAAATTGGCCAGAAAGATAATATTCAGTAGTATTAGCAAAGCCATTAAGTTTAATCAATATGTGTTGAAGTTAATGTGCGTTTTCGCTTAATTTCGAGTTTCTCGAAATACGATAATCGTAATATCTGCTCAAGAAAAAGCACAAAAAGGGTAATTTTTGAACTGTAGTTATATTTTGGTAAGAGGAATAATTTATGCCCAAACTTATTAATTTTTATGGATTAGTTTATGAGATTCGCCCGAAACCTATTTTGGTCCATATCGCCAAAAAAAAGACAACGAAAAAAATGTTGGTAGAAGAACATATTGTTTATTATCGAGTCGAACAAGTAATATAAATTCCATTGAAAAAAAGCTTAGGCCGGTTTATAGGTTAAGCTTTTTGAAATAAAACTTTTTTTAAATTCATTTTGTGGATGAAAAACCTACGATTGTGTTTTTGAAAAATTTGTAATATAAACTCCACATAAAGCTTTCTGTATCCAACTTTTTTCAAGATTTAATTATAAGTCAACAGTTAAGCTTTTTAATTTTCTTATTTTAAAATTCCCTATTAAGTTCAATAGTTTGGTTAATAAAAGTTTGGTTTTGTAAAATAAAAACTCCCCTACTTAGCTTTGTAAGTTTTTTTCATAATAAAAGCTACACTTAAGCTTTTTATGATTTTTTTAATTTTCACAATTTTTTTATAAAAGAACTTGCGATTATAGTTGTTTCAAAGTTTTTTTTTTTTTTGAATCTACAATAAAGCTTTTGAATTTTCTTATTAAAAAAATCCTCTGCAAATTTTTTTTACAACAAATTAGTTGAATTTTCTTATTTGAAATTCAATTATAAGGTTTTTTGTGATTTATTTTATTTCAAAATTCACGATTGAGCTTTTTGAGCTTTTAAGTTTGATTATTTAGTTTAAACTTAAGCATTTTTAAGCTTTAAAAATGGCATATGCACAAGTTCGAGATTCAATTTTTAAGCTTTTAAATTGTTTTATATAAAATCCGCACTCCATAATTTTAAAAGCTTTAAAATTGGCTTATTTAAAAGTTCTGAGTATATACAATATAATCTAAGTATAATACGGTATAAGACTTTAGTTAAAGAATAAAACGACAGCCTTCAAAAATTTGGATATTATACAAAAGCAAAAAACATAAAATGGTGAAAGTATAAATAAAATTCGTCTTAACCTTTTACAATATTATTACTATTTTTTAAGATTTTGTTGTCTTCTTTTCCATACCCGTTAGTTTTCATTACATTTTAGGGCTAATTTAAGTTGCTACTTATTACATAGAAACATTTTTTTTTTTAGAAAGAAAAAGGACCCAAGAATATAACTAAGTTTAAAAAAATGTAAATTAGTTTGCATAACAAGAGGTTGTTAAATCGTATGGCCTTGAAGGAAAAAAGTTTTCTAAATATGAGTATAATTAAAGTCTTTAATGATTTTAAAAATAATGCAATTTTTCAACTGCCAAAAGTAGGCAACACTTTAAAAATGTTTTAATTTTACGATTTAATTACAAATCCACTAAATAGAGACTATTTTGAATGATACCTTAATCAAATCAACATTGAAGTGGTTAAAAGTTTAAAATTTAGATTCCTGCTAATCCTAGCGTAGTTACGCCATTTGTGGTTCCTTAAATGCTTGACGAATCCTTAACAATTTTTTCACTCACTCTCTTAAATTAAAGGTTAATATATTAAAGTTTAATAAATGTTATTCTTTCCCACAAAATTTTTGGCATTCTACAGAAAACTATTTTTGGAAAAAAATTGTTATAAAATTATACGCTTCAGCTAATTTTTTATATGCATTCAGGCATTAAACATCTGTGCATTTAAAAATTTTACATTGAATATTCCAAATATTAGTTCATAAGTAGTTGATAGCCTGGACAAGTTACATATTTTTCAGCGCTTCATTGAATATAAAGCACATATTCTTTCAAAGCTTTATAAGGGTGGCAAATATTTCAAAATTTTAGAGTTCACAAAGTGTTTAACAAAACAACTTTGTAAAACTAACTGGAACCTTATGTAAGTAGTTGTGTAATTACTAAGCAATTCGATAATATTCCCCACGTTTTTTTCTGCGTGTAAGTGCAGCATTTGTTTTTTGTTTAGACGCAACCAGCGAAGGTTCTTTTAATCTTCACTACTAAGTTGAAGCTTTTTTAATTGTTAAAAACAAACTGTAAAACAAAATTGCACATTAAAGCTTTTGTAAGCTTTTAAATTAATTAAGGAATTAGTGATTAAAGTTTAAAGTTTAAAGCTTTTAAATTATTTTGGAAAAAAAATATACTAAAGGGTCCGCCATCTAACGTTTTTTTTTTTTTCAACTAGTGCTTATTTCGTGAATGGTAACACTTAGCTCATGTCTGATTTGATAGATAATTAGTTTTATCCTTCCGCTGAACGAATATGGTCCGTATGTTCGTTATCTTGTGAAAAAAGTGAAAGAAACTTTCATCCTCATCGATAAACCAAAGCGTGAAAAGCCAAAAACAGTGCGTACACCCAAGAATATTGCTGCTGTGGCAGAAAGTGTGCGTGAAGCGCCATCAACATCAATTCACCGTCGTTCTCAACAATTGAACATTTCGTAGACATCATTGAGACGAATTTTGCATAAAGACCTTGGTATGACGCCATACAAAGTCCAATTGGTTCAGGAGTTAAAAAAAAAAAAGTTATTTGGCGGACCCTTTAGTAAGCTTTACAAAAGATGTTGTCTATGTAAAAATCAAAGTTAACGCTTTTAAATAAAAATTCACCATAAATCTTTTAACAAAAAAAACTTTTGTTAGCTTTTGAAAAGTTTTATTCAAAATTACACGTTAAAGCTTTTGATAGCTTTTTAACAAGAAGTATTTATAATTCCAATTAAAAGCTTTTGTTAGCTTTCAAAAAAATTTTATAGAAAATTCCATATTAAAGCCTATGTTCGCTTTGAAAAAGTTTTATTTAAAATTTATCATTAAAGCTTTTGTTAGTAAGTTTTTAAATAGTTTTCCATAAAATTCGCGTTGAAGCTTTTGCAAGCTTTTAAGTTGATATTAGATTTATCAAAACACACAAAGCTTTTAAATTATTTTAAATACATAAACACGATTAAGTTTTAACAAATACACATACAATTTAAAGCTTTAATTCGCTGTCAACCTTTTATTTGTTGTTTATTATGAATTTAAATATAATTTTCACCCTAATCCTTATATGCATGTAGTTTCCAACATACTCCAGAGATTTATGAAGCATAGATGAAGAAAAATAAATGAAAAAATAAAAATATTAAAGTATAATACCAACATTTTGCCAACACTTGATATTTTTGCTTGTTGTAACACTACACTTCAAAATTGTGTTGAAGCTTTAAGTTGTTAGTTTTTTTTTTTTTTGGCAGCTGCCATGTGGTGTAAATAACTCTATTAGAATACTGACAGTGTTGATGGGTTAGTAAAGTGAAGCCAATAACAGCCGTAAACCATAAAAAAATATAGTTGTTTTTAGGTAAAAATCCATAAAAAAGTGCAAAATATTTAGTATTTACATCAATTTCATTTTATAGAAACTACAACGAAAAAGCATTTAAAAATACATGTTTTAGGGAAATGTGATATTTTTACAACCTAAAAGTAAGCAACAGTTTTTACTAACCACTCAGCTAGAAAGTAGGCAATGCATTTTATGTGAAATAGCATAAAACTAAAAGCAGACAATTGATAAAATATAATATAAAATTTAAAATTTCTGACACAAAGTTTTTGGATTTTTTTTAATAAACCCTTTTTTTAATGACCCTACCAATCAAATGAATTTTTATTATGTTTGATATGAATTTATACTAGATTTCATAGCAAGTTCAAAAGCAATAGCAAAATTGTTTTTTTATATTTTTTCCAACACTATAAATATTTAACTCTTTGTCTGTCTGTCTTTCATTTTATTTCTGTCTCTTGCCACAAAAATAAAGTATGCAACAAATCCAACAAGTACATATTGTTTGCTATCATTTTATAACGAAAAAATTTTGCGACACATGTCCATACATTGAAACTTATTACCTACCCGATCGAAAAAAAGTTATAGGTCAAATGTAAAATCATATCTCATTTGACATAGATCGGTATTTAATATTATACAAGTTCTTCTCGAAATTTTGGTATCCATTAATATCCAATGAGATCCCACATATATATTACTGGATTTAATTAGATAAAAATTGATCTCAAAATTGCTGGGATACAAAAATATCTAATTAAGATCATAATAGATCCCAAAATATCCAATGGGATCGAATAAGATATTTGGAGATTGGATCTACTTAAATCCCATGAAATTTTTAATTTTGAAAAAAAATTAGTCAGCAGGCGCATACATAATTATTTATGGGATTATATAAAACAATTTATGAGAAGTCTCAAAAATTTTCGACACTTTGAGGCAAAATATTTTCAAGTTTTTTTTTGTATGACCCCAGGTAAAAATAGTTATATATAGTCATTAGAGTGGTCTTATAAAATCGATCTTCGATTTTTATAGGTGCTCAGGTCTAGGATTGTGTCATTTAGTGTAAAAATGCTATTGTGAAAGTTTTAGCTCAATCGGACTATGCCTTCCCTACCCCATTCAGCCCTAAAGTTTAAAAAACGAAATACAAGGCGAAAAAGTCACTTTTTTTTAGTTTTTGTAAAATTTTTTAAATGTCGTAAAAGCTTAAAAGTTTTTACTCAAGAAGGTAAATTAATCGAAATGAAGATATAATTATGTTTTCAAAAAGGTGTAAAAACACAAAATCAGTTAAAAACTAGCCCAGTAATAAATAATGCGCCAGACCACTAAGGTGGCAATTATTACTTGACCGAGAAATTCGAGCACATATTTTAAAAATTTTTTAAATTGATTACTGAAATGTATTTTTTTTTACTTAAAAGACTCAAATTTGTGAGATGTAGAAGAAGTTTTTTTTTTTGGATGGCGTTAACCTGTCCTAATGTGATGTCAAAAACGGACAAAATTTTTGGGGTGTTTTTCAAATCTCCAATTTCAAATTTTAAAAAAATTTCTTCAACAAAATCGCAAAAATTGAGATTTGGACTCCAGTGACTTATTTAAAACATGTTAGAGATCGAAAATAAAAAATTTTAAAAATATCCCCTGGCACACTTGGTTAGGGCAACGATTTAATTTTTGCAAATTTCGAGGAAATTGTGTTTTTTGGTAATTTTTTGCCTTATTTGTTGTCATAAAATATTTAAAATTGAAAATTAGCTACTTTTGTACAGTTTGTTGTTTTTGTTTATCATCATGACTTAAGGTTGAAAATAAAAAAGTTTGCACATCATTAACCCATGTGGACCAGAGGCCCCAAGACACCCCACACTTATATATTTCAATTTACAAAAAACGTTGAAGATTTTTTTACCACATACTTTTGAATTTTAATAAACGTGATGTAAAATATAATAACACAATATTTGAAGATTCTGTGCCAAAAGTTTTGGACATATTAAACAACGTTAACCCTTGCCGAGCCGCATTAAGGTCAAAGAAGTTGCTGCGAGAATTTATACATATTTGAACAAAGAGTATTTAAATTCTTTTTTTTTTACAAACCTGGCTTAGACCAGTACTTTAATCATTTAACATATAATAACCCTTAGATGCTCTTGGTGTCAAAAAGACCCATAACATAACACAACATATTTTTAAAGTTTTTCAACTATGGGTCTTTTTGACACCAAGAGCATCTAAGGGTTAATTTAGTAGAAAATTTGTAATATTTTTAATACCAAACATGAGTTTTATTAACAACATCTGGGTATTTAATTACAGGGCAATTACTCAATGACACCAAATTACATGTAATTAGGCGTACATATGTAATTGGCCTGTAGTTAAATACAAAAATATTGGTATTATGTCCCATGTCTGGAATTTACAAAATTTAAAACTTTCCAAACAAGCGTTTAAGCCAACAAGTGTGAGCGTCTGAAATTATTAATTATAAGACAATTTTCGCAAGTGAATGATTTTGAAATGTAATTGACGCCGCCCATGTCTGGTATTACATGTGTCTTCACATATAAATATATTAATTTTATAACGAAATCATTTGCAAGTGATTTATTTTATATAATTTCACATAAAAAAATGTGTACATTTTATAAAACAATACCACTTTATTATATATTTTTGAAACACTAAATTTATCCACTATAATTTTTAATCATTTCGTTGTTTCATTTAAAAAAATGTTGGTCTTTAAAATGGTTGATTTCTAGAAATTTTAAACTTAAATACTTTTAAGCATAACTTCAAGTTACTAAAAGCATACCTACTATAGGCTAAAATTGTACAAAATCAGATATATTTATATATAACTTATCAAATGAGATATCATTTTTTTAGACTCCATATTAAGATTTTTTCCCGGGACATGAATAACCTCTTGAGTATGTGTTATTCGATATTTTGGCATGCTAAATCCATCCGCATTAATCATTTATCTTTAGCGGCACAAAAATTATGTCGGTTTTAAGTTTAGGGAAAATTAAAAACATGAAAATCAATTTATCAATGTATCGAACTCATTGTATCTATCAAAATTCAAAATATATTTATTACACCACCCAAAAATATAAAAATACACTGAAAAAATTGTTTGTCATATATTAGAACTTAAAAAGAAAACCGCGATTATTTTGGAAAACACAAATTTTTTGTAGGTTGATTGGGTTTAGGGTTACTTGCAAAGGATGTATCCCGACTCGGACCACAAAACTCCAAATAATGCTTGGGTATGTGATAGAGGGAACAAAAATAAAAAATATTCGCTAAGAGACATAAAAGCGCAATCGAATTTTAAAAGGTAAAAATAGGTTTGAAGTTTGTTAGAAATTTGTTTGCATCCACTAACTAGATCTTCAAAATAGCTCTCATTTAATACCCAATTTGCATACATTTTTTTGGAACGACCATAATCTTAAAAATAGCTCTCTTTTAATACCCAATTTGCATAAATTTTTTTGGAACCACCATAAATTAATAGCAACAAACGAAAAAACTCAAGGAGGAAGCAGCATTTAAAAATCGAGGTAAGCCCGTCAAAAGCGGGATGGTTGGTCTGGTTATGTAGACATTTGGACCTATATATAACCATATCACACAAAAAAAATGTATAATGTATATAGTATCATATCTGAAATTATACAACTTTTATGTCACCATATACATTATGTTATATATGAGAATGCATCGTTATATATGACAGGTTATCTAACCTATCTGGTTATGTATAGCCTATATGCTCAATATCTAATTTTATAAAATCAATATATAACAATATATAGTTATATATGTAACACATAATATATGGCTATGCATGACACCATATAAGCCAAATATGATTTTTTGACATTTCTTACCAGTTTTAATCATATTTTCTTTTTTGTAATTTTTTTTTTTTTTACTTTTAATTTTTGTGCTGAAAACAAACATTTCTTAAGATTTTGGAGCTTTTCAGATATTCTTTACTTTAAATGCTTTTTTCCTTAAAATTTTTGACTTTCTCTTCTAAAAAGTATAATTTTTTACCTTTTTTTTGTAGTTTTGTTTCCAATATTTTTTTCCCCCCCATAAACACAATGGATCTTGCCATTTTTGTCTTCTCTGGTTCACATATTATAATATATGTTAGGATGAAAAAACATGAGACTATATATAAATTTGTTTACTCGGGTATGCCATATGAGTGCATATTATAGATATACATATTTGGATTAAAAACATATTTTATTTAGAATATTGAGATTTAATACAACGGGAAATTTTTTAAAATAACTTTGATATATATTTTTTCCTGCAGTCATGTTCTTATAAAAAATCAATTGTTGAATGAAAAAAATAAAATAATCTCTCTAGATAGTTAACTTGTACAAATATTTGTACAGATGTCTGCTATATAGCGAACGAGAAAGAAATATAAAAAAACTTTCTATTCCACAATATAAAAATTCTTAGACAATATAATAGTGATGGAGCAGGAAACGGAATTTACCAACATTTTAGTTGTATCTAGTTCTGCTGTGCTATTGTTAAATATTTGCAGCATCAGACGAAGCACGATAAGAAGTTGTTTAAACTCTAAAGCAGAGGACATAGAATTGAATTAAAGATAATTGAAAAGTAATTTGATCAAAATAATCATAGCATACTTTAACAGAACAAAATTGTGAAGTATAGTTTAAGGAGAGTTAAGCAATTGGAAATTTGAAGTATACTTTAGGGATTATATAGAGTGCTGTTACGTGGTTTAAAGTTCAATAAGAAAGAGTAACATACCAGTAAAATTTATGAGGGGAATTACTACACAAAAATATTAAAATTTAAGCTAAAAGTGACATAAATACTCAAGTTCATAAATGCGCATTTCTGGTTTTTGTGTTAATAATTTTTTTCATTAATAAAAAAATAACAAAATTTAAATGTTGCTACTATTTATTGGAAATTTTTTTCTGTAATTTTCAGTAAACAAACGAAATTTAAATTATAAAACTTAATAATTGTCTAGCTCGAGAACAATTATTTAATTTTTTAAATTGAAACAAAAAGGTCGAAATAAAGTAACACATATCTAATGAATTTTAGATTACAAATGTAATGGTATGAAAAATTTGTTAAGTTTTTAATTATTGAGCACTTTTTATTTACACAGGTAATAGTATGTTTATGCGGGTTCTGCGCCAGTGGAAGTGTTTTTTGTGAGTTTTTTTTCGAGGTTTTTTCTTTCAACACATTTTTTAAACTTTTTTGTTATGACTGCAGTTTTATGCATTCACTCTAAAATATTTTTTTTTTGTTAACTCATTTTTACCAACGTGCCTTTAAAGACACTGCAGTTTTTAAGAGCCTATAACTTCTGACAGGAACGCGATATAACAACCCAATAAAATCATCTGAAAGTTTGAAGTCTTGGCTACAAATGTGATTTAAAAAATGTTATAATTTATAATTCCAGTGTTGCCATACAATGATTTAAAAAAAAAAAACTATTTTCAGCTTTTTTTATAGCACTTTTTAAAAAAAAATCTTTAAAAATATAATGAAGACCGGCATAATAAATGGCATTTGCTGGTTACGATATATACTTATATGAAAATATTTAGAAATATAAAAATGTTTCTTTTTAATTTATAACGAGCTTTCAACCTCCGTATATTTACACAAATAAAGCAAATCAAACTTATTAGCTAGGTTGATACTAGTATTTTGATCTGGCTAAATATCTTATCAGCTTCCGAAGTTTTAGAAAAGCTAGAGCCTTCATAAAAGGCAGAGCTTTAACAAAAAAGCTATTAATCATCAATTTTGCTTCATGCGTTCAACATGTACTTTTGAAAAAAACTTAACTGATCGAATCAAAATTTTCCGTTATTGTAAAATTGGTGGAGTGCAGAAAATGAATCCCTTTTTGTTTTAAATATGAAAAATTATCTACTTTTTCTTAATCAGCAAAGGAGCATATAAATTTTAGTAATTAGAGTTGCCAACTAACAATTTGAAAAAAAGTCTAAAAATATCGAAATTTTCAAAACATTCCTAAAAATAGTGCGAAAACAATAACGAAAAATGTTTTGCAATTTTTTTGTAGAAATTTTGACTTGTTAATGAATAAAAATAGATTTTTTTAAAAATATTAACCCTTTAAGTGCGTACAAAGCGACAATCTATGCTTGGTAAAAAAATTGTTAACATACCTTATCACTAGGTCAAGAAATTTCATGCAAATGCATGTTTTTCTCGATAATCGAAAACTGATATAGACTAAATATTTATCCGAATCATCAAATTTTAAGAAAATGGCATCGATTTGTAGTTGCATATTTTGCATATTACGACAAAAGTGCATGTTTTTGGATATTTTGTGATTTTTAACGCATAAATGTGTCCTTTTAAGAGCATATTTGTGCATATTTTCCATTTACTATAAGTATTTGTTTTTTTTTTTTTTAAAAAAAAATTGGTTGCATTTTTATTTAAACACAATCATTTTAACATTTCGTTGGCTGAGAATTCTTTTTTCGTATGAATACGGCGAAACATATGCATATACGGCAAAACAATACTAAGCCGACGATTTCAAGTAAAGCGCAAGATCCAAATGCTATTGAAATGATATATGCCAAACTAAATTTTTTTTTATTTATTTAAACAAAATCATTTTAACATTTCGTTGGCTGAGAACTGTTTTGTCGTATGAATATGGCGAAACCTATGCATATACTGCAAAACAATACTAAGCCGACGATTTCAAGTAAAGCGCAAGATCCAAATGCTATTGAAATGATATATGCCAAACTAAATTTTTTTTATTTATTTAAACAAAATCATTTCAACATTTCGTCGGCTGAGTATTGTTTTGCCGTATGAATACGGGGAAACCTATGTATATGCGGCAAAAAAAATACTAAGCCGACGATTTTAAGAAAATCGCAAGATTGTGATCCAATTGAAATGATATATGCCAAACTAAATTTTTTTTTTTATATATTTTTTAAGTTTCTAAGCTTAAATTTTTGCAAAAGTGTTCTTTTGATTAACTGGTTGTGGCGCATATGCTGCGGCAGTCGAAAAAACTCAATAGCTTTACTTACACAAGATTTATATATAAGTAAAAAATAATAGTACTTTGATATTTGATGCCTTTAATATTACAAAATCTTGGCTTTTATTTGATGCCTTTCATATTATAAAATCTTGTCTTTTATTTGAGCCATTACATTATAATTTTGGCTTGTTCGTTCAAAAGTTATGACAAATTTTGTAAAATTTGTTTTGCATATTTTTAAATTAATAAACTATTTAAAAGGTTAAGTTTTAAGTGCATATTTTTCATGTTTCTAGTGCATATTTTTCGTTATAAGCAGAATTTTATAAGCGCCAATTTTGTTTCTGTAGTTGCATGAAATTCATTGCCCTACTTATCACCTTTTTCGTTATAACTTTTGAATATGTCCACCGATTTTGTTAAATTTTAATACCAAACTTTCTAAGAAATTACAAATATTACACACAGAGAAATAAAGTGCCAACCGAATTTAAAAGTGTATATTAATGGTAACAACTTATAACTTCAGTTAGTACAACGATAAATATATTAGATTTCTGAATATTTTGTGTGTTACAAATAAATTTTAGTTGAAATAGCCGAACTTTGTTGTGAAAACTAATGTTAAGTTGTGCCAACCGTCTGAAATTCGTAATAATCGAATTTGAGTCATGGCAACCGAATTTCAGTTGGCAAATATCAAAATTTTTCTCTGTGTGTAGAATTAAAATTTCAACAATTTTACGAACTTTTTGATGGCGTAATCACGATTTCAACCGACATATTGAGAAATAGTAGAATGGAGGGTAAATTTTCATAATTATTTTTCAATTACTTTAAGTCATGTCTAGGTGTTTAATCCTTAAGCACGTACAATCTGTTTAAAAAAATGTTTCTATTCCCCTCTTGTGCAACAAAACAATACTCTAATCGTGAACAAAAAAGATACCCCAAATACAAAAAAAAAATTATCATTGCAACACCAGCCACATAGTTATTTAGTTTTCGAATCATAATACCACAGTTCTTTAACATTCATTGTGTATTATCAACTTGTCACTAGGGTCCTTTACTAAAAAAAAAATATGTGATCCTTTTACCAACCAAAAAATACAAATTCACGTACAACTCATTAGTAAAGTTCAGTTTAAAAAAGTGTTTGATATAGAAGAGATACAAATTGAAATGTACTGTACGATTTGTGATGCATACAATGGAATTGAATGATTTTGTATTCCTTTTTTGGAGAATTTTTAAAATTGTTATCGCAAAACAATTCTCAAATTGATTTAACATTCGTTAATGTATTTTTTCTAACTTTTTTGCACTTGTCACCACTAATTAAATTCCATAAATAATGTCTGGGAGCAATTCAAGTTATGTGAGTGTGAGCTTGAAAGTTTTATTAAAAAAAAATTATTGTTAGGTTATATTAAGGGAATACCATATTATTTAGAAACAAATATTGTAATTTATGTGAAGAAATAAGCTTATTTAAGCCAATATGATTGCGGCCACAAAATAATGTTTCCTACAAAAATAAATGATTGTTTCAATTAAATTATTATTATGTCAATCATATTTCACCAATAATAAGGTTGCTTTAATCATGTTATAGTAAAAAATTCTATATTTTTCGGATATCATAATATTCTTTTGTCTACAATCATAATATAGTATTTATTATCATATTCCTCTCTCTCTGTAACTACAGGCATTGCGCCAACTTTAATATGGTCAGTCTGTTTTTTATGAGCGTTTTCACTATTTTAGTATCATTCTGGTTTAAGTTTCTGTGAAAAGAAGTTGTGAGGAACAGTCAGTCCGAACAAATTAAATAATATTAAACAAAAAAAACAGGAAAACAGCACAGTGGTGTTAATTGTAATGGTGAAATGTTTAGATTTTTATTTTTGGAAAACGGAACAATTTGGTAAGCTCAATCCGGTCTACCATGGCAGCATGGGCAAAAGTGATAAAAAGTGAATTATTTTTAAATTTGTTGTAGTCACGCAAAATAAAATGTAAACAAAAAAAATTACAGAAATATGAAAGAAAATTTAAACAAAATGCACGTACTTTTAAGTCTGTAGTGCGATATAATCATAATATGTTTGCAATAATCATAATATGGTAATAAATGATGAAGAAATTCTTTTCCATGATAATATGATAACTAGGACTTAAATATGTTTAAAGTGCAAATATTATGATTGCTACACACATGTTACGATCATTATAAATGTATTGAAAAATTGTATTCTTAACAATATTTTAATGCGAACTTATGATGTAATCACATGTTAACATTATTTTAGTTTTCCCCACAAAATAAGATTTGTACTGAAAAAGAGAAATTTTAGTTTTGCTTTTTTAGATACTAAAATAAAAAAATTATGTTAACATCGCAAAATAATGATTTATATAAGTCCTTAATAACTCAAATCATATTCGTCATCGCAAAGACAAATTGATTATTTAAATTATTTTAAAATAAGTTTATTTAAATGTGTACATTATTAAATAAATAAATATTCGTTTGTAATATCAATATGATAATATTGAGATCAATTGGGAATCATAATATGGTAGTCTAATTATCATATTATGGTTAAGAATAATATAAGATTGTGATTGTCACAGCCATAGTAACATGGTTGTCGCAATCTTAAATCCAAAAATGTATGATGCTCTTCGAACATGGTTGCACCAACCATGTTTTTTCTGTGGGAGTACTTAAAAAATTTTAGAAGAAGTTTGTAAAACAAATCGATTTTTGTAGAGTAGTGTAAGTTTGTGAAATTGCAAATTTGGCCCTTCCAGCAATTTATGTGCACCATTTCGGATTTTTAAGTTTATTTTAAAATAAATGTAATGCTACGTTTCCACTGAACGTGGTTTGGGCGCGTTTTTTAAAAAAAAAACATGTTTTTTACATGTTTTCCCAAACATTTTTTTTTTTTTCACCAAAACACATGTTTTGCTTAAATGACGTAAGTAGAAAGATAGTATAGGTTTTGTTGGTGTAGAAAGTTCTAAAAACATAATTTATTTCGGTGAAAATATACCTTTAAGGAACTCATAAACTTTGCAATATTATTGCAAATATTATTGCCAGTATTATTGTCATTTTGGCCGACACAGTACAATAAGATGTACAATGAATGCTTTTGCACAAAATATGGCACCACTCATTTATTCGGTGGTGGAGTGATATAAAAATTGCACAGTTTGGCCAATACACTATAAAATATTTTTCACATTTCTTGGTTGCGCAATAAGAATAAAAATCTTTTTGATTTTTTTCCAATATATTGTACAACCTTTTAATATGACATGCACACTGGTTATATTTTGAACAATAGCAAAAGTTCTACAAGAATATTGGGTAGTGCATGGGTGGGTGAATTTATAAATAAAATACAAAAATAAAAATTGAGAAATATATTCTTTAAATTCGTAAAATTACTTAATTCTTGCCTAAACCGAATTTCAATATACATGAAATTTTCATATATTCTACGAAAAAGATAGCTAAGAAAAAATTTTTTTTCTTAATGTCACAAGGATTTTTTAAGTACCAGTTTTTATGTGAAATTTATATTACCTTCTTACTTTTTACTCATAACTTTTTAACCCGTTAAACGATTTGGCTCATTTTCAATACCAAGCTGCTACTAATACCAACAAACACTTTGGATTAAAATTAGCAACCCAGCTTTTATGTTGGCGGAGTATTTCGGGTTTCAACCATTGTAACCGATTCGATGCGGTTATCGATACGGTTATCGATGAGGATAGCGATATTTTGTTTTAATTCGGTAACGAAATTTTTGGGGTATCGATATTTCCGTTATTTCGGTATCAGTTTTTTAATTATTTCGGTAACGGTATTTTAGTTATTTCGGTAACGGTATATTAATGATAACGGTTTTGTAGTTATTTGGGTAACAGTATTTTAAGGATAACTGTATTTTAAGGGTAACATTATTTTTTGTTATTTTCGTAGAGGTATGCATGCACACCGGCATTTGTAGTCCCACCATGTCTGAATTCCAATGACTGGCTGCTTAATGATTAAACTTTGTGAAAACATATATATTTACAGCTATTATTTTTTTTGGTCTTGTCATATTATTTCGGTAACGGTATTTTTAGGATAACGCTATTTTAGCGATAACGGTATTTTAGTTATTTCCGCAACGATATTTTAGGGTTATTGGTATTTTAGTTATATCGATAACGGTATTTCAATTATTTCGGGAACGGTATTTTAGGGATAACTATAGTCAGTTGAAACGGTTTTGAATCGGTAACGGTATTCCCTGGCTTCAACAGACAAAATCAAGAATATTTCTAGGGGTCCTAGATTTTTTTCGATGAGTTACAAACGGAATAACAAATTGTTATATACTGTGCTGCACAATGGGATGGAAGGTGTGAATAAATATCTGAACAAAACAAATATCAAAAAAGTGTATATGGGCCATATTTTGTGAATGGGAAACCCCTGCTGTCCAAAATCAAACTTTACGTACAAAGTTGTATCATGGCTTAAAATTTAAGTGAATATCTCTCATTTTAGTGTCGCAATATGGAGGTAATGATGGTTTAGCCAATAAGTAGGCGTGAGTTGAGATACTACTTTCAGAGACGCTTAAAAACGAGGAGTGGCGGAAGCGACTTGAAAAATGGTATTTGGGGTCGCTGAACTCGAATCTGTCACCAGATTTTTAAAATTCAAAATGACACATCCGATATGAAGGATGATTAAAAAAGCTTTCGGAATGTGATTTGAAAGTGTCACTTAATAGTTTTTGGTATCGCTGGATACGAATCTGACATTACACTTTTAAAATTCAAAATGGCGGATCCAATATGGCATATGATTTCTTTGAAAAGTTTTGAAAGTTGTAGGGGTAGCTTAATACGAATTTGAGATTGGATTTTCAAAATGGCGGATTGAATATGACGGATGACTTTTTTTTAAAAGGTTGTCTGATTTGTATTAAATATTTTTTAGAAAAGTTTCATGAGTCACTGAATACAAATCTGAAATCAAGTTTTAAACATTTGAAATGGCGGAGTTAGTATGACGCATAATATTTTTGAAATGTATTCGGTATCGTTTTGGTGGCAGCTGAATACGAATCTGAAATCACATTTTAAATATTCAACATGGCGGATCCATTATCGGTTTCGTTATAAACTATTTATCGGAATATTTTGAATACCGCTTAATACCATGGCTGACATTTGAAATTAAAGATAAGAGAACTAATAACAAGTTTAAAGAGAATCACATCACCTAAAATAAATTTATCTGACATATTAGATCCGACTCGTATTTACCGTTCCGCAAAACGTTCCGATAAATTATTTTCAACGAAACCGATCCCTGTCCAAAAAATGATCTGCCATTTTGAATTAGTGGAATTTGATTTCAGATTCGTAGTCAGTGACCGTTAAAATTCCCAGTAAAAATAGTTGGTACGAAACCAAACACTTTAAAAAACTATATTCACCATTTTGAATTATAAAAAATTTGATTTCAGATTAGTATTCAGCGACCCTTAAAACTTTTCGAAAAAATATTTAAGTCAATTTCCCAAAATTTTTAATTTTTATCATCAGCCATAGTGGATTTGCATTTTGAATTTCAAAAATCTGATGCTAGATTCCAGTTCAGCGACCCGTCTTCATTCAGCATCACATAATTTATGGAAATAATTCGGCCATTTCTTAGTGGGCCGATTGTAATGAAATTTGGAACAGGCATAAGTGAGTTTTAGTTTTGATGTTGAAACTCCCAGACGCCCCAGGGATATTGCCGCCCCTGGGGCGTCCCTCCCCCACCAATTACGGCACTTTATGCATAAAAAAATTTGGTGATATATCCCACTGTGCACCATTATCGTTTGAAAGTTAAAATATTCATCTTAATTTTAATCCATGATACAACTCTTAAAGTCTAGATCAATTTTGGACAGCAGGGGGGTCCCCCAACAAACGGTCTCTAATGATATCTGGGTCTTAAAATGTTCACATCGGTTTTGACTAAAACGGTATCTAATCTCGTTAAATTTATGTCTGGTCACCTTAAAAAATCCTACATATGCAAGTGGGCTATTGTCATAGGGGAAAATTTGAAACTTTGTATTAATATTTGTGTACGTGTGTGAGCGTGAGTTTGTGCATGTATAAGTAATCTCTATCATAAGCGGTAGATGCCAGACAATATGTCTCTCAAAACAAAAAATTGTTGCCATTGTGTTTTTATTCTATTTTTTTTACCATTGCCCTGCATTAAGAATTGTTATTGTTTGCATGCACATTTTCCAACTTTTTTTCAATCATACACTAACAGAACTTGAAAGAATTCATTCATAAAAAAAAAAATATTTTTATTTAAAGTCAAGACTTTATTTACAAAACTTAGCAAAATGTATAGAAACTGCCACCGAACTGGTTACTTTAACATGGCGTTGTTTTATGAAATTAGAGAGGGGGGACTTGAAGACACCTCACTGATTTGAGCACAGTTCGATTAAATGTCCTAGATCTAATTGTTGCCTTACAAAAAAAAAAAAAAAAAAACAGTTTACTAACATATTACGGTTCACGGATGGCTCGAAACAGTCTAACATGGATGGGGGCGGGTGTCGTCGGACCCGGATTTCAGCGTGCTCTGCCCATGGGCAAATATCCCTCCGTTTTTCAGGCTGAGGTCTTCGCTATCTGTATCTGTGTGGAAGAGTGTCTGCGGAGGAGGACACGGGGTCCACGATCTACATTCTATCTGACAGCCAAGCGGCACTTGGTGCCTTGAGGGCTCAAGATGTGTCGTCTGGTCTGGTTAAGGAATGTATCGACTCTCTAAATCGTCTAGGACTTCACAACTCCTTGACACTGGGCTGGGTTCCAGGCCATGAGGGCATGAGGGCAACGAACGGGCTGACTGTTTAGCCAACTGCGGAGCTCGTCGACAATTCATTGGCCCGGAACCCTTCTGTGGCGTACCCAATGGGTATGTCAGAGAGAAGCTCAGAAGATGGAGGGAGTCGGAGTTTGGGGCCTATTGGGCCAGATCGCCTGGGCAGCGACAGGCGAGGCTGTTTATATCTCCCTCTGAGGAGAGATCGCGGAAACTCTTGTCTATGACGAGGGGCGAACTAAGGACCGTAACGGGTTACCTGACAGGACACTGTGGCCTTAGGTATCAATTGTACAAGATGGGACGATCCTCTACGGATACGTGCAGGTTTTGTGAATTGGAACCCGAGACCTCTGAGCATGTTCTCTGCAAATGTCCGAGGCTCTCCGACAGGAGGGTGCGTTATTTTGGTGATCGAATAGTGACGCCATCGGACGTTTGGAACTGTTCACCTGGTAGGATAATTGGCTTCGTAGGGAGCCTGAACCTATAGGGTGTATTCGCTGGCAGCACAAAATACCAATTTCTGGTCGCGGTGCATAGTGCCACTATAATCTAATCTAATCTAACATATTACAGGTTTGTACTGTGACATGTCACAATGGGTCAATTCATTCCTTTAATTCTTTACTATTATACACTAAAAAAATAAAACTTTCAAATTGATGGTTTGGATTTTTTGTTGGTGTTGTTATTGTTGTTAGTTACTAATGCCATTGTCCTCAATTTTGGTTAAGGATTGAGGTTTTTTGTTGTTCATGCCACTAAAATCTCAAATATGGTTGACAACTAACAATACACATGCATGCTTGTGTACGTATACATATTAAACACGTATGTGTAAGTGATTGTGTGCATGTGTTACATATGATTGTTGTTGTTGCATTTATGCTGTTGTTGTGAAAATGTTGCGGGTTTTTAGTAACAAAAACAGTCAACACTAACAATTTGATTAAAATAAAACTTTAAAAAAAATCGAAATAAATGTAACAAAAAAGTTAATTTGATAAATTTTGTTTTACTAATTGTGTGTAAGTGACAGTTTTAATTAAACCTGCATTAAACTTGTTAAAAAATTGACATAAAAGCTTTTACAAAGCAATTTTATATATGGCCTAAAATTACCCTATATAGCAAATGGAATATGTTATAATATTTAGGTAAAAAATGATATTTCTAGATAAAACAAAGAATTTTTGACTCAAGATAAACGGAAGTATTATTCTATGTCCATATTTTGAAAATTCTTTTTAAAAGCCAGCTACTTTTCTAGTGCTTTGTGACTTTTAATAGGGTTAATATAAATGGCGCCCAACGTAAGTTATTAGAAGAAGCTATTGACTTATAAAGAATCCAAAGGGTATTAATAATACAATGGCTTTTAAATGACCTTACACCGTGAATAATTAGTTAAAGCGGGATTTATCACAGATCTAGTAAAATTTTAAAATAAAGAACTGGTCTCTTGACCGGTGAAAAGAGGATATGCCACTTAACGAGCACTGACAGACTTATTTATTGATTTAGTAATATTTGTGTTTAAAACATTTTTAAATTCAATTTTTGTTTTAGATTTGTTTAGTTCAGATATTTATTTTAATTTTAGCATTTTCGGAGTTATTTAATTTTTGAAGTTTTTAAACCTTAATTCATTAACGCTTTAAAAAGTACGTTTGGGGAACATGTTTTGAATGAACAATTTGTTTTTGTGAAAAACTGAAAAAAAAAAATCCATGCGACATTTTACGAAAATAAAAGTTTTTAGTTATTTTTTCGTAGAATATAGGCAATTTTCGTTTATTTAACGAAATTCAGTTGAGTCAAGAATTGAGTAATTTTACGAAAACCTTTAGTAAACTTGTTTGATGTATATTATACGATTATTTGTAGGTCCCCGATGAAAATAGTTCCGATATACATACACGCAAAGAAAAAACGTGGTTGAGGGAACCATATTCGAAGAGCATCATACATTTTTGAATTTATGATTGCGACAACCATTATACTGTGGTTGTGGCAACCATAATCTTATGTGCTTCTGTATCATAATATGATAATTAGATTGCCATATTATGGTTCCAAATATATCAAAATATTATCATATTATGGTTCTGGAAATTTGTATGAATTATCATAATATGAGCTCTACAGTACTCTCCCAGCATTCAGTTGAAGCTGGATTAAAAAGATATGCGTGTTTTTTAATAGTATATTTATTTAATAATTCACATATTTAAATAAGCTTAGGTTTAAAATAATTTATTTAAGCAATCAAATTGTCTTTGCGCTGAAGAATAAGCTTTGTGAAATATTGTGAAAATATGAAATATATTCAGCTATACAAGCTACACAAGTGATTACATAAAAAAGCACGCATAGAAATACAATACATAGAATAACAATACAATTTCACAATACATTTATAATGATCAAACCATGTTTGTAGCAATCATAATAATTGCATTATAACCACATTATAGTCTTAGTTATCATATTATGATCATGGACACGAATTTCGTCATCATTTATTATCATGCTATGATTATTACAAACATATTATGATTATTTCGTACTACATACTTAAATGCACGTGCATTTTGTTTAAATTTTTCTTTCACATTTTTTTCATTAACAATATTTTGTTGCGTAATTACAAACAATTAAAAAATAAAGCACTTTTTTATCACTTTTTTATGAGACTGCAATTTATTCCTTATTCCACAAAACAAAATACCATTACAATTACCACAACTACATTGATTGTGCTCGACAATTAAACTTTTGCCTAAACTCCCATTGTAGAGACTACAGATCACCACTACGTTGTTTGTAAATTTTTAATGTATTTTTGTTTAATATTATTTAATTTCTTGGGGCTGACTGTTTCTCACAACTTCTTTTCACAAAATCTCAAACAAGAATGAAACTAAAAGAGCGAAGACGCTCATAAAAAAACCGACTGATCATCTTATAGTTGGCGCACCTCTAATATGGCTGCAGTTAGATAGAGGAATATGATAATAATTACTATAGTATGATTTTAGTCAATACAATAATATGATAACTGAAAAAAGGAGAAATTTTTACTATAACATGATGAAAGCAACCATATTATTGGTGAAATATGATTAATACAATAATAGTTTAATTGAAACAACCATTTATTGCTGTAGGAAACATAGTTTTATGGCCACAATAATCATTAGAGTGTCCCTTAGAGTGTTCCATAAGTTTAAATGTCGGAAATGTTAATAGAGTACCATCTAATTTTTTATATTTGACTTAAATATAACTCATGTGTAATTATAGGCTTCTACGACAACGCCTACCCTAAGCGAATAGGTCTTAAAGACCGAAACATGCGTTTATATGGGAAAATAATGACTTTTTTTTCAGTTTTTGAAAATTTTTTTAAATACTGTAATAGTCCTTATTCTAAATGACAAATTATTCGACATAATGATAATATTATGTATTCAAAAAGGTATAAAAATCCAAAATTCGGTTAATAATTAGCCCAGTAATAAATACTGTCCAGACCACTAATGTGACAATTATTACTTGACCGAAAAATTCAAGCACACATCTTAAAATTTTTTGAAATTGATTACTACAATAGATTTTTTTATACAAAAGACTCAAGATTGTGAGATATGGAAGAAGTTTTTTTTTTTTATGTCGTTAGCCTTTCTTAAGGTGATGTCAAAAACGGACAACATTTATGGGGTGCTTTTCAAATCTCTAATTTCAAATTTTAAAATGTTTTCTTCAATAAAAGCGAAAAAATTTATGTTTGCACTCCAGGTTATTGTTTAAAACATCTTGGAGAATAAAAGTAAAAAAGTTTAAAATTATCCCCTAGTACATTTGGGTAGGGCAACGATTTGATTTTTACGGATTTCGAGGAAATTGTGTTTTTTTTTCTTATTTGTTGTCATAAAATATTTAAAATCGAAAATTAGCTACTTTAGTAAATTTTGTTGTTTTATTTTATAACAGTAACACAAGGTTGAAAAAAAAAATTTTTTGAACATCATGTTTGCTGTTTTCTTTGGTTCAACTTATTGTAATGCCCAATATGACACTTTGAATGATTATCCATTTCCAGTTACAGAACATCAATTAATAACTTTTCCTCTTATAACTACTGATGAAATTGTTAAAAATGTAAAAGAATTTAAAAACTCAACAACTTGTGGGCCTGATGGTGTTCCCAGTTGCATCTTAATCAACTGTGCAGAGGCTTTGGCGTATCCGTTGAGCATAATGTTTAATATCTGCATTAAAAATGGTTATTTCCCAAAATTATGGAAGGACTCTTTCTTAATTCCATTATTTAAATCTGGAAATAAGTCAAATGTTATTAATTATAGAGGAATAGCAAAACTCAGCGCGAATCCAAAGCTATTCGAAAAATGTTTAAACTGATTCTCTGTGTCATCAAATTTCCTCTATAATATCTCCTCTTCAGCATGGTTTACGTAAGGGGTGCTCTACAACAACTAATCTATTACAATTAACAACTTTGGTAAATCGTGGTTTCCTTAAAGGCGAAAACATTTACACTGATTTCAGTAAAGCTTTTGATAAAGTTAACCATAATCTTTTAGTCAAAAAACTAGATATGATGGGTTTCGCTGGAAATTGTTTAAGCTGGATAAAGTCATACTTAAAAGACAGAAATCAGAATGTTAATTTTAATAACACAACGTCGAAAAATATTATTGTAACATCTGGGGTTCCTCAAGGTAGCCATCTTGGACCAATTTTATTTTCTCTTTTTATTAACGATTTACCATCGGTAATAAAGTTTTCAAACGTTCTTATGTATGCTGATGACGTTAAAATTTTTCGTGGCTTTAATAAAAATTCCGATCAGATTTATCTACAGCAGGATTTAAATAGTTTTTACGAATGGTGCTGCTCTAATTTTATGGAACTAAATTTGAAAAAATGTAAACATATGCGCTTCTCTAGAAGGACAGAATCTTTTGGTCTTTACACTTTGGGTGGTTTTCAGTTGGAATTAGTAGATAATATTTTAGGTTTGGGTATTATCTTAGACCCAAAATTGGATTTTAAACGGCATATTTTATTGACGCTTAATAAAGCTCGTGGCACCTTAGCTTTTATAAAACGATGGGCTAAGGAATTTACAGATTCCAATGTAACAAAACAATTACATACATCGCTCGTGAGACCAATTTTGGAATATGAATCTGTGATTTGGTATCCATTATCCATTGTTCAAATTGGAAAAATTGAATCAGTGCAAAAACAATTTTTGCTGTTCTGCTTACGAAGCACATACCTTCATATACAATCAGACTAAACCTCGTTAAGCTTCCCACTCTGAAAAGTAGAAGGACAATGCTAAACGTTGCATTTTTATTGAATTTGATTAATGGTGATATATGCTCCGATTTCCTGTTAGAAAATTTTGTACTTTTCGTGCTTCCAAGATCAACAAAATAAATCATTAACCCATGTGGTCATGTGGCCCCAAATGACCCAACAATTACTTATTTCAATTTACAAAAATGGTCAAAGCTTAGCTTACTACTATTGAATTTTAAGAAACGCGATCTAAAATATTATAACACAATATCTGAAGATTCTGTGCCAACAGTTTTGAACAAATTAAACAGCGTTAACCCGTGCCGTACCGCATTTACATCAAAGGAGATATTGCGGGAATTTATATACTATATACTTAAACAAAAAATATTTAAGTTCTTTTTTTTACAAACCTGGCTACAGCTATTTTTAAAATTCTAAAAAAATTGAAAACATTTAAAAAAAACACTAACATTTACAAAATTGCATCCTTGGGCAATCATTTATATTAATTTATCTTCTTAATTAAATACTCCTTTACTCCTGTGATGTTCAGTTTTCGAAAAAAAACACGATCATAAAATCTAGCCAATCAAGTCCAAATTTTGTATTGTAGTAATGTGAGCGAGTTTTGACCAATGGTGGAAACATTTCGAGTTTCAATAGAAATATTTGTTAATTTCATTTAAAGTTTAGTATTCCTATTAAGGAAATTGTAGTATCAATTAAAATAATTTATAATTATTTAATTTAATCTATTTTAATCGTATATATTTCAAATTTAATTGAATATTGCGTTTAATTTCAAACAAACTATTAAAACTGAAAATTTTGTGTGTACCAAATTAATTTTCAATTAAAAATTTAAACTACCTTAAGCCCAAAATCTAACATAATATTGTCATATTAGGTTTTATTTGTTCCTTTTCAAAAAGTTTGATAATTTTCACGATAGACAATTCAATTGCTTCGTTGTCCGCAAAAGAACTGATTCTTTTTCAATTTTGGAATTTTAGCGATTTTAGCGATTTTTTCGTCTCTGAGAACTTTTTAAAATTATGGCAGTATTTTTTATAATTTGGTGATTTTTTAAAATTTTGCTATTTTATTTTTATATTTTAGCGAATTATTCCCAATTTTTTTATATATTTTTTTTTTTTGCAATATTAATTAAAGTTTTAATAGTATCTACAAAAAGTTTGTTTGAAATTAAAAGCAATATTCAATTAATTTTAAACAGATACTATTAAAATCTCATTTAAAACTAAATCAATTAAAGAGTAACAAATTATTTTAATTGATAGAACAATTTCCTTAATAAGACCGAATGCAATTAAACTTTAAATTTAATTAACAAATATTTTAATTAGATTTTGGACTTGAGGTATTAGAACAACTAAATATATGAAAATATCTAAAGTCCGAAAAAAATATTTTTGTACTTTTAATACAAAAAATTAAAACATTTTTGAAATTATTAAACTTTTAATTGAAAGTGAGTTTGAAATCAAACAAAACTTTAATTGAAATTTTATTGATAATACTTTCTTCTGAGTATGTTTTCAACTCAAATAATTCCATGTTTTTCATTAAAAGTTATACATTTTAAAAATACAGTGTAAAAGCGAAAACCGCTAAAAAGTGATTTTAGGCATTAGGGGGTTAAATTTTGTTCCAGTTAATTCTAACACTAACGTTTAATCTTTGTTCATCCAAAATTATTTTACATTGTCAATTTAACTTTGACTGTTAGTTTAAATCTCATATTATCGAATTATATATCCTTTAGTTTATTTTATCCTTTAGATTTATTTCTCGTTTTTTGTTCTTGTTAATAGTTTTCTTTTTTTTTTGTTCATTGTTATAACCAGCCATAAAACTTGGTAGTTCTTAAAGTAATTTTTCTACCACGGAAATCTATCAATATCAACTTTCATTGCAGTAGGTTTACCATGTTTTTATTCTCAATTTTCATTTCCTTTTTTTAAGCTCGCGTTTTTTTTCGTGGCATCCACTAGTGAAAATCTCTTTGAGCCATCAACAACTTTGTTGATTTTGTATGTCCGCAAATAGTGTTGACAATATCCCTTAAGGGAAATCCTCTGAAAGTTACTTAATACTACAAGAAAATTAAGTTTTCTGTTATACGGATGTCCTTTCAGTAATTTTATTTTATTTTTTTGTCTATTGTAGTTATTTGCAAAGTAATTTTCTTTTGAAGTGGGGAAAAATAATGTTACTTTTGTTTTTTTTTTTTTGAAAGTAAGAAAAAAAGAAAGTCCTTTAGTAAATAGGTAAGCTTGAGTAGGGCAAATAATTTAAATTGGGAATTTATCTAACAAAAAGTCAAATACGAGTTGTAAGAATTATAAAAGTCGCTGTACTATAATTTAAAAAAAAAGAGTAAAATAAGAAAAGTTAAAATTTGTATAAGGGTACACAGCAAAATCTGATTCAATTAAAAGATTAATTGAATTCGGTCATATTAATTAAATTTTAGTTAGTATCAATTAAAATGATTTGTAACTATTTAATTGATTTTATTTTCAATTAAGGTTTTAATCATATGTATTAAAAAGTTAATTGAATATGGTTTTTAATTTCAAACAAATTTATTGTAGATACTATTAAAACTTTAATTAAAATTTGCTAAAATTCGCAAAAAATGGGAGAAAGTTCGATAAAAATAACAACAACAAAAATCTTTAAAATTGGAAAAAAACACCAAAATTAATAAATTACAATATTTAAAAAAAAATTATCAAAATTTTTACAAAAAAAAACCATATTCCGCACATATAAGAGGATATAATTTGATGCGAAAAATGGTTCTATTACATTCTATCAATTTGGATCTAATTATATTTAATTAGATAAAAATTAATAAAATTCACCCCAATTCTATCCGAGTTTTATACCGATATACATCTAATTATATTGTATTTGATACAATTAGATATAATTAGATATAATTAGAGACATAATAATCCAAATATATTTAAATTAAAAGATATTATGTTACATATATTTGATCTCTATAAATCGGGTGGGTTCAAAACCCAAAATTTTTGCTTGAAATTTTTAAATAGCTTAAATTTTATTATATTTTTTAAGGACATCAAGTTGAATTTTAATTTACAAAAATGTGTCAATATAAAAAAGAATGGAAATCGATTTCGCAAAATTGTAAACTATTTTCGTAAAATATTTTGCGGTTTTTTAAATATAAATAGTTATATAGAACTTAGATCTTTTTTACAGTTCTGGATTATATATAATTATGTCTGAAATGACATGGGACGTTGTTGATGTTTGTGGTTTATATAATTATATTTTGGGTTATATCTAGTTTTAAAAAAATTTAATAAAATTTATTAGTCATGTAAAGGCTCCGCCATCTAACGTTTTTTTTTTCAACTAGTGCTTATTTCGTGAATGGTAACACTTAGCTCATGTCTGATTTGACAGATAATTAGTTTTATCCTTCCGCTGAACGAATATGATCCGTATGTTCGTTATCTTGTGAAAAAAGTGAAAGAAACTGGCATCCTCATCGATAAATAAACCAAAGCGCGAAAAGCCAAAAACAGTGCGTACACCCGAGAATATTGCTGCTGTGTCAGAAAGTGTGCGTGAAGCGCCATCAACATCAATTCACCGTCGTTCTCAACAATTGAACATTTTGGAGACATCATTGAGACGAATTTTGCATAAAGACCTTGGTATGACGCCATACAAAGTCCAATTGGTTCAGGAGTTCAAAAAAAAAAAGTTATTTGGCTGACCCTTTATTATCATATATAAAATTCAGAATAGTATTTGTCTATACATGATTAGAAGTGCTTATAAAGCGTGTTTTTTTAGAGTGTCACAACTTTGAGTTGGCATCACTGCTTTATTTGACCACCCATTTAACAGCTGATAGTTGCTTTTTGTCTAGTTTGCTTTAAAATTTCATTATGAATCGACTTACACCAGAGCAACGCGTACAAATTGTTGAAATTTTTAATCAAAATAATTGTTCTATTCGTCAAACTTGATTTTGAATTTCCATTCAAAATTTTATTTTCCGATGAAGCCCATTTTTGGTTGAGTGGGTACGTAAATAAGCAGAATTGTCGTATTTGGAGTGAGGAGAATCCACAAGCTTTTGTCGAAACACCATTAAATCCAGAGAAAATTACTGTTTGGTGCGCTTTATGGGCTGGCGGAGTCATTGGCCCATATGTCTTCAAAAACGATGATGGTCAGAATGTTACTGTCAATGGTGAACGGTATACTCAAGAAACTCAAAGAAACTTTTGATGAAAAAATAATTTCACGTAATGGCCCAATTAATTGGCCACCAAGATCGTGTGAGTTAACCCCATTGGATTATTTTCTTTGGGGTTATGTTAAGTCACTTGTCTACGTCAATAAACCACAAACAATTGAACACCTGGAAATCAATATTCGAAGAGTTATCGGCGAAATACGGCAGCAAATGCTGCGAAAAGTTGTTGAAAATTGGTGTTCCAGATTGCGCCTTCTACGCGCCAGCGGTGGCGGCCACATAACAGAAATCATACTTAAACATTAATTTCATAAAATTTTCTTTCCAATCAAGCCTGTTTCATTGATATTAAAAATATATTTCCTTGTTTTATTATGATTTAAAAACACGAATTTTTTTGGTAAAACATTTTGAAAATATTATTATATATATATTTATACACATGCTATTTTATATGATCCTTTATTTTTATATTAAAGAATATATTGTTATATATAAATTTACTCGGGACGCTTTAAAAAAAAGTTCCGATATAGGTATATATAATCATATATTGTCAATTCAATTATGACATCATATCATAGCTGATCCAAAAAAATGGCATACGTAACCTTATCTCATGAGATCCAAAGGGATCTCATATAATATGATGTGATACGAGAAATGGGTCTATCTAATTTGATCAAGTTATATATAATTTGATCAAATTTGATATAACTTCATAAAATTCTTTGAAAATCTGCACTATTATTTTCTTTCACATTCCAAATAATAATTAGTATAAATCAATGGATTTGAAAATTAGACGGAATTTCAATTTGACTAATGTGTGATGCCATATACAATTATATGTAAAAGTGATAGAATTCGTTCTTGTTTCTACCATATATGTTTATATATAATTATCAAAGAAGACAACTTAGCTTTTTACTTTTTTATGTTTTCCTTTTCTTTATTTGCATTTTCCGATTTTGAGAATTTTTCATAAGATTTTTGAGATTTTTCATTATTTTTTTTTTAGACTTTCTGACTTAAAGTTCTTTTTACACTTAAATAAAAGTTCTTTTTATATTATCTTAAAAATTTTGCTTTTAAGTGTGGCTTTTCTAAGTTTTTCTACTTTTACTTTTTTTACAATATTTTTTTTTTCTTTAACAACATTAAATTTCCCCTGATAGAATTTTTCTTTTTAATTTAAACACATATATTTATATAGAATTATATGTGACTAGCTGACCCGGCAAACGTTGTTTTGCCTTAAAATTTTATTTGTATTAATTAGCTGACCCGGTAGACGTTGTCCTGCCTAACATTTTATTTAAGGCTAATAACTTTTCTATAAATATACAGAGGACAAAAAGATTAAAACTTTTAAACAAAATGGGGCTTAAAATAAGGCGTGGCGTATGAAACGTTTATATCTACCTTGCTGGAGTATATAATGTGGAGTATATAGTGGGCGTAAAAGTGGGCGTGGTCAAAAAATTAGTCTATTAACCATGCCAGAGTCCCAGTTAAATGCTGTAAAAATGTCAGAAAGGTCGGTCCAGAGGTCTGGTCTCGTATAAGGTACAAACAAGCACATAAACAAACACACATTCCATTTTATATATGTATGTATATATTGAAAGCAGATTAATTATAATTTAAGGTAAAATGGGGCTAAAAGGGGGGATTTGGTAATAAAAAAATGTATGGCTACCTTACCTGTAGATAAAAAGTGTATAAAACTTTAGGTAAATACATATTACAAAAAAAGTATTTTGTACAGCAAACATTGTTAGTGGTATAAGTATCTGAATTAAAAAAAGTGGGCGGTGAAGTGGGCGTGGTTCATAGTTAAATGGCGACGTTAAAAGTATTAAGAGCAATATACTACCAAATAAAAAAAATCCGTTGGAAGGAACAAATTTGTACAGAGAACAAAAAGTTTAAAACTTTCAAACAAAATTTGGCGTGAAAAGAGGCGTGAAAGGGGGCGTGGCGTAAGAAATGTTTATTTCAACCTCGCCTGGAGTATAATGTGTATACAATTTGAAGTAAATCTGTTAAAAACTATGTGGGCGCAATTACATAATTTTAAAAAAGTGGGCGTAAAAGTGGGCGTGGTCGAAAAAAGTACCCTATTAATCATGCCAGAGTCCCAGTTAAATGCTGCAGGAAGATCGGTCCAGAGGTTTGGTCTCCTATAAGGTACAAACAAACAAATAAACAAACACACATTCCATTTTATATATATAGAAGATGCAATATGTAGTGATAGAATTTGTTTGGTTTTATTGTATCATATATACTTATATAAACTTATACATACGATATATGATGTATGATGTATATCGATGTAATTAAATTTTTCGTAAAAATAAATATGAGCTGTAAATATATATCGTTACATATGGCCACATCAAGACATATTATGACTATATATAAACTTTTTTCGTCGGGTAGCCATAATTTAAAAAACGAAAAAAATAAAAAATTTAACAAAGCCAAAGTTAAAAACAAGCTAAGAATTGGAAAATATTATTTTTCAAAATTTTAAAAAATCGCTAAAATTAAAAAAATTCGCTAATATATGAAAAAAAATCGACAAAAATTTAAAAACATCGCCAAAATTGAAAAAAAACAGAAAACTTTTAAAAAATCTCCAAAAAAAAATTTCCAAATTAAAAAAAAAAAATTCTCAAAATTTAAAAAAATATCGACAATATAAGAAAAAATCAACAAAAATTAATAAAACTGATAAAATTTCAAAATATTGCCTAAACTGAAACAATCGAAAAATCTCATAAATTAAATTCGTAAACAAACAAACAATTTTAATTTTAGTATTTTTGTTTAGTTAATATTTTTTAATACATATTTTAAGAGAAAGTGAATTTGAAGTTAAACTATAATATCTTCTGATTGACATTCTTATTAGATTCCATATGCGAAATATTGTTTTAAGAGATCAAAAAGTTTTTACATAAAAAATTGAAGTAAATCGTATTTCACCAAAGGTCAAAGGTTACATTTTACTTTATTTAACATTTTAATCAAAAATCTATTATTCTTAAATGATTTCTTAATACTAAAGGTTCTTTTCATTTGCAATGTTTAACTTTTCGTTAAAAGAATATCCTTTCGCATCCAATACAAAGTGTCATTTTAAGTGTTGAAAATGGGATTGTTTTTCTATTCTTTTTAAAATCTGCTTTCAAACTCAAAATCTCCCCTAACACATATTTTTGTGTGCAAGAAATCAAATAAACATTTAACTATTTGTATATTGTATTTACAATTGTAGCTCAAGATTTAAAAATCCATTTACGTATACAAAACGCATTTGAGTGTCATTTTCAATACCAAATCTCTAATGGAATATGGTATAGAATGGTTGGTATGGCAGGACGTAAATGGCAAATGTACAGTTAGAGATTTAAACACATACAAAAGTGCACATACAGTGCGACAGAAAATTAAAAGGATGAATTCTTTTTGGAACAGATTTAGTAAATATTAAGAATTTTTATCTTTAAACTTACAAGAAAAGTTTTTTGGGGGAAAATAGTACCTACTGATTCCTTTAAATTCTTCTTAATGCATAATTTGTTACTAAGTGACCAACAATATTGTATAATTTCAAAATACCAATAAGTGGGAAACTAAAATGGCTTCACGTAGAATATTGGTATAGCTGCTTTTGAGGAATCTATTCTAGAGATTCGTGGCCTTAATTTCCGCGAATAAAAGTAATTAAAATTTTCGGAAGAATTTTTTTTCCTCATGCTCCAATTTTTACATTTCCCCATGCTCGCCTACTACAACTGACTGCTTTCGTTATAAAAAAAAATAATCTAAAATAGCATAAAAGCTATAAAAGACAAAACAGAATCGTTTACCTTTTTTAAAGGTAAAATTTTTTTCCAATCGATTTTTCCGCGAATTTTTTTGTCCGCGATTTTTTTTTTCGAAAAATTTTCTTCCACTTAATTTTTTTGTGCCAAAATTTCGTAATATTTTCCGAAGAAAAATTGTTGAAAAAAAAATTTTGCGTTTTTATTAGCGAATTTTCTGTCCGCTATTTTTTTTTTGTGCGATTTATTTTCAGGAAATTTTTGACTTAAATTAAAAAAAAAACGGTTAATACTTTTAAAAGAACATTTTTCGATAATTTTGATTTTTATTTATAAAAATTTATTCCTCGAATTGTTTTGCGATTTTTTTCGCGTATATTGTTCAATTGTAAACATAACTTTTATACACGTGAATCGATTTTGCTCATTTTTAATACCAAACTTCTTATAGTATCGATAAACAATTTGACCAAAACCTAGCAACCCCGCTTCTATATTGGCGGAGTTTTTCGCATTTCAACTGACAGACAGGCATCGCTATACAGGCATCGATGTATATGATGATAAAAAAAACATTTATTTTATAGAATTCACATAATTTTGTCGATGGGTTAAAAATGGAGTGATAAACTGATATATACCCTACTGCCCAGTGGGATGAAGGGTGTAAAAAGTACTGAAATATAATTGGCATAAGTACTAAAGCAGTGTTTATCCGAAATAGTATTAAAAAGAACAGTAATTCTGAAAACGGTTACAATAAATTGTAGTTATTAAAAAAAAAATCAACATTTGACTAAATAAAAAAAGTTTAAAGCAAATGAAATAAAAATACTTGTATTTCTCAAATTCAATTGATTATGGAATTCGGAATATTTCTTAATGTAAAATTTCTTAAAAAAATGTTGTAAAACAGTAACAATCTCAAAATCAATATACTTCTTTATGAAAATGTACTAAATATAGAAAGTAATAAAGCAGAATTTCTTCAATAGCGTATAATTTATAATGAATTTCTTTGAATTTTTTATTAAACTTAGTTTTTTGAAAAGTGTTTTAAAAGAGTAATATAACACTGTACAACAAAATCAATTTTTTTCCAAAATTACAAGGTCCGACCGATAAATTTTAATAGAAGAGCCAAAAAAAAAGACACTTGTATCGGCCTTTTGAAAGTTTATATCTGAGTTTCATTTTAGGGGGAGGTAAAGTTTCCAATAATTCAAAAACGCCAATACACGTGTCTTTTTTTTGCCTCTTCTATCAAAATTTATCGGTCGGACCTTGTAATTTTTTTTTGTGTTGTACAGTGTAATTAGTAAACTGCTTTGAAGATTTCTTAAAAAAATATTTGAAAAACATTCTAAAAATAGTTTTTTTTTTGTACTAAATTCTAAAATACAGGAATTTTCAGATGGAGTACTAAAAATAATGGTTTTGAAAAATCAATTATTTCTTTGAAAATTTATATTTTAAAATCGAATCATATTATAAATTTTTAAAATTTTTGTGTTAAACTTTAAAGAACTCATTATTTCAAACCCCTCTCCTATTAGTAGAAAGAACAAGTGCCAGTAAAGTCTGACATTAAGTAAGATAAACATCACTGTAGAAAATAGAATAAAACTAAAAAAAATCTAAAATAAATAGTTAAACGCTTTTGCTAGAAACCAGAGATGGAAAACTCGATATTTAAAATGGTATAAAATTTTGATTAATGAGAAACTTTTTTAGCGCCGGCAAGTCCAAATAAGTTTGTATTAAATACAACATGTGAATGATAGGGCAGCGACTTTCATGCTTTAAAAAGACCGAAATTATGCGCCTAAGATAGAATAAAATTTAAATATGCACTAACAACCAAAAAAATCAAAAAAATGTGAACTTAAAATTTTTAAAATTTAAAAACTTTAATTTCGGGTTTTAAAAAATATGCAATTAAATGCAAAATATGCAATGAAAACCAAAAAAATGTGCACTTAAAAGCAAAATATGCATTTATGACCAAATATGGAAGAAAAAAAATTAACACTCAACAACACGGTGGTATTGTGTTGCAAAATGTTTTAATTTGGAAAAGTATTTGGTCCAAATCGTTTTCTAGCTACAGACTACGACCATGAATTTGCATGAAAGTCGCTGCCGTGCATAAAATATAATGTCACAAAATGTTAATCCTTGGCCCAGTACTTCTATGTTCCTTAGATTCTGGTGGGACAAAGGTTGATTTTTATGTGTAAAGCTTGATTGCATAACACAAATCAACAAGCTTCCTGTTATATATGTGATTTATATAGTTTTTGATGCCCTGATTCCAAGTCCCGCATCGAAGTTATTCCACAACCCTCCTATTTTGAGAAAACTGAGGTTAAAGTTGCGAAAATTGCTATTTTGGCTCTGTTTGAAGCCATTTATTATATAACTGACGCTTTCTAATGATTGAAAATAAAGATACATATTTAGAATACAATTTACTCTTGAAGATCCCACAATGTTTTTTCAAAAACTCATTTTTAAAATAGCGTGAAGATACACTTATTAAATAACTTCTAAAAAAAAAAAAAGATTTATAATTTCGTACACTTATAATACTATGTAGGTAAAGAACATTGCAAATGTAGTTAAAAAGAAATGAAATTTCACTGGACAACAGGATGACTTTCATTTCAGTAAATTCAACTAACATTGTCATTTGCTTTTTACAGTTCAAAAATAAACCACAATTTTAGTAAAAATTAACCACATATGTAGTAAAAATAAACAAATTAAATTAAATAAAAAAAAAAAACAAATGTATAAAATTAATGCAAAATCATAATACAGTAGTTTTATGTGGTTTGTTTTTTTGTTTTTTTTTTTAATGAACTACAATTGTAGACAAAACTGAAATTTCTTCTACAAATCACTGTTTTTTTTTCACTAAAAAATAAAGATTACTGCATTACAACTCAAAAAACTACAAATATTTACAGCAGAAGTTCCCTGAGTGTACAATTTTAAAGACAGCTTTTATTTGAAATACAATTTAAGCAAAGTTGGTATAATAACTTTACTGTTTTTTGCCGACAATAAAAAAAGGAAGTTCAAAGTTTATATCATGACGCTAAAATAAAGTTAAGATGGTAGAATGGCTAGGCTACTTTTAAAAATGCATTATTTGGTCATTTTGTATAGAGTATTTTTCAAATGGAGTTTTTTCCTATAATAATACACAAATTTTAAAAGTTTGTGAACTCATTTTTAATGGCCGACCAAAGACGTTGGCCAAAAAATGCTTTTTGTAGGTATTCGGTATTTTAAAGCATTATAGGCAAATTTGACAAATGTATAAATCTGTAGATACGATTTTGAGTGTCAAGTTCAAATAAAAATCCGAAGTAATTAAGCAATGAATTCAATAATTGGCCGCCGACCAATCAGCCAAATCGGAAAAAACTTCGCCGGCATATTATTTAACTTTGCAGCTAAACTTCGGATTTTACTCAAAATCGAATAAAAACGGCTCAACAAATATGTTTCTAATATAAAAATTTGTCCACATGGTCTCCAAATACAAAAAAACCGATAAAATATCGTGTTTCGCCGAAGTGTAGTGTGGTTGATAAGCGTACGTTGCCGTATACAAATACCCGGGCAACACGACACGCACTGTGTGTTTAATCGGAAAAAGTTTAATATATCCATCCTACCATCGCAATAGACTTAAAAATTGTGACGTAATGGAAAATTTTGGAAAACAGATTTGGAATCAGCGAGACAAAATCTATTACAAATAGATATATCGCGGTTGAAACCAAATCGACTTTAAGTCATTTTATGACAGTGTGTAATTTAATGGTATTATAGGTTGAAAAATATTAGACAAGACTAAGCTTTTGGCCCCATTCACTTTTAGTTCTAAAGATATGCCAGAGGATTTTTTTAATGTTCTGCAATTTTTTTCTTTAAAAAACTTTGAAATTTTGATTTCTTTAAATCCTTTGGAATTAACACAAACATTTTTTAATAGGACATACGAACTATTTCTTTACAGAAAACTAACTAATGTTTCATGATTTACCATCCCTGCTTGCAACTATTGAAATCACACAACTGTAAATACTGAATACTGTAAAAGTGTAAGTGAGTAAATACGCATCAAGGGAGCAAATGTTGCATACAACAAGCTCTAGTTTATTTTGACTTTTGCCGCCATATTTGTTTAGTATTAAATGTTGCACACATGCAAAAAAAATAACATTTAAAGCAAATGTAGCATATTTTTAAGGTAAATATACAAAATTGTTTAAAACAGCAAATATGGCATAGTTTTGGGAAAAATAAGGGATAACGCAAAAAGGGCATACACTGCGTTGCATAACTATAATTACAAACGATTTTTCGTTATTTTTTCTAATACTACAAACATTTTCTTAAAACTTATAACCCCAGCAAAACTTTGGTAATGGGTAGGACTTATTTCAGACCTTCCAAAGTAATGACTATCCATTCCAGTTTTTGTTATTTTGAAGTTCCGAAATAATACCTTACTAATATGAATATATGTAACTGCTTATTTGTAAGATAAAAAACAACGCCTTACTAATATTGTGTTAAATATCTGCTTATTTGGAATAGCAAAAATAATAAGTTACTTATTATCACTTATTTCAGACCTTTCGTAGTAATGACTATCCATTACATTTGTTGTTATTTTGAAGGTCTGAAATAATACCTTACTGATATGAACATACATCACTACTTATTTTGGAAGCTAAACAATTATGTCTTACTAATATTGTGTTATATACCTGCTTATTAGGAAGGGCCAAAGAAATAAGGTACTTGTAAGGTAATAAGTAACTACTTTTTTGTAAGGTATATTTATAAAGATTCATAATATATCATAATTAATAATTTAAATGCAATTTATTTAAGCAAACAAATATATAGTTATACATAAACGACTCTCAGAAAACAAAAGCTATTAATAACTAGTTATAATTGTCCTTATTAATAACTAGTTATTTTATTGCCTATTAATACCTTCTTATTTAGGTACATGTTAATACGTACTTATTTTTGCACCTATAAATAACTACTTATTAACATCCTTACAAGTAATACGTCATATAATGGCTTTAAGCATTACTTTTGATGCTACAAATAAGAAATGAAATAAGTACTGATGTGTAACTGGTGATTTCACTACATATTTTGTAACGTCTTATTTTTGTCCCTATATGTAAGCACAAGGCAAGGCCTTGCCTCCTATGACACCCCCATGTTAAAATCAGGTGTTCTTGGCCTCAACTATAAGTACTTCTGATTCTTGTTTTCTTCTTCCATTTCCCATTCTATGGTAATAGCAAGTTTTCCTGGGACTGTTTTTAAGAGTGTTATAACCGATATCTTATTGTCATAAATATAATTACATATAACGGTAAACAAAGAAGAATAGCAAATAAAAGAAAAATTAAAGAATTATTTTTGTTATATAATTTTATTATACAATTTTAATCAATTTGCGTGGTTTATTATTTAACAAGGGAGGTATCCCGACCTGAACCTTGGATATGTTGCAAAGGAGCAAAAAAAAATTATACACATGCTTTTGTATGAAAACTTGTCTTTAATTTACGAAAGATTTCTAGATTTGTTAGTTCGCACGGTTAAAGTACCGTTCATATTACCTATATAGTGTACCCATAGTTGCCACATTTTTGAATTATTTGAAATATAGGGGAAAAAGGCTCTTCGGGAAAAGTCGCATAAAAACCGAACGGTTTCGAATGTCCTGAAAAGTTCGGACACGCCCTTCGGTTAAAGTAAATAGGCATTGTTATGCTAAATACAACTAAAATTCCTTAATAAAACGCCAGATTTAATGTTTCCCAAAACATATTTTTTTAAAAAACAAAAATACTTAAATGTCTTTGGGCATAATTTATACACCAGTGAATGTGTCTTCCAAAAACCTTTCTTTTCATACCAAATTTGTCTATAGTTACTTTTAATAGAACCGAAAAAAACGTAAAATTGAGTACTTTTTGACACCACTTAGTAACGCCTAAACATAAGATTGGGCAGCAAAAAAAAATAAACAGGGTTCCCTTAAATGTTTATTCTCTACAACATATAAGATGTTCATTACGATCTGATGGTGCGGGTGGGGATACCTCTTTTGTAAGTAATTTTGAATTAGGGAAAATTTAAGCCTATTTAAAAAATGGCTTAAGTTTTAGGGAAATTGCTAGAAAATTAAGCCGTTCACATGTGGTTATCACAAATTTTGCAAATAATCCGAGTGCTTATGGTAAAAATAAAACAGGCGGCCCGAAAAAAACGCTTTCTGATCGGGACCGACGTAAAATAATCAACTTTGTCAGCAACACAATTAAGAGTCTCAACCAGATAATCCATGAATGTAAGGTAAATGTGTCAAAATTAACCATAAATAGACTCTGAAAGAATTCCCAGAGAATTACTCTCCAAAGCTTATTACCCCGCCACAAAACTGCTCGACTTGAATTAGCTAAGGAATTTACAAACCAACTGGAGAAAGGTAAGTCAATACTCGCTGTTGTCGGTGAGATTGTTTAAACATATACTTTCTTTAATGGTGAATTTTTCTCATGAGAAAAAGTTCAATCTTGATGGTTCAGATGGTTTTAATAGCTATTGGAGAGACCTACGTAAGGAACCACGATATTTCTCAAAAAGAAATTTCGGAAGCGGATCGGATCTTCAATGGTTTGGAGCGCTTTTTGTTTCGACGGTATGTTGATTTGGTATTTTCAAGCAACAGAATGAATTCTTCTGAGACAATGAATTCTTCTCAGACAGAACGAATTCTTCTCAGACAGAATGAATTCTTCTCAGACAGAATGAATTCTTCTAAGACAGTATTAGAAGAAAAATTGGTGACATTTATTGAAAATAGCAACGAAGAAGAATTCATTTTCCAACAAGACAATGCCTGTGTTCATGTAAGTCGTCAGACGATAGAATGACTATCATCAAAAAATATAAGAGTATTGGAATGGCCTGCATGTTCTCCGGATCAAAACCCTATTGAAAATATGTGGGGAGTATTAACCCGCCGAGCTTACACAGAAAATCGTCAATATGAAAGCGTTTTTTATCTAAAAGAAGCAGTTATTGATGCGTGGGAGATCTATAACGGAAGAACTTCAAATAAATCTGTTAGACTGCATGTCTGATCGAATTTTCGAGTTGCTTCAAAAAACAGGAGGACTCACGCATTAATAAAACGGCTGCTTAAAAATGTTTTCTTTAAATTTTTGAAAATTTTGATATATTAAGTGAAGTGTATTTATAGTTATGAAACATTAATTTATTTTGTTATTCCTTTTTAAATAGTAAAATAGTAAAATAAAAATAAATGAATTAAGTTTTGTTAAATATTAATAGTTTTCCATTGGTTTTACATTAATACCGGTTAAACTGTTCTACTTTTATTTAATTTATGCAATTTAGTGAAATTAATGTATAATTATGGTTTTGCAACGCAGTGTAGAAACCAACTATTAAACTAAAACTGTTTTGTGCTTTGTTTCCACTGGAGGTGTTTTGGACGTGTTTTTAAACAAAACATGTTTTGTACATGTTTTCCCATACATTGTTTTTCACCAAAACACGTGTTTTGCTCAAAACATGTAAGTGGAAACACAGTATTTACGAGTAACTGATTTGTTTATTCGTTTTCTTGTGATATTGTAATTTTATAATATTTTCTTAAAAAATTCATGGTTAAATGCAGCTGTAGCAGTATTATGTTTGTGATTTCATTTTAATAATTTATTATTGCATTTTCATTTTTGTAGTGACTCCTATCTTCTGCAATTATCTATGTCACAAGAGAGCATATGAATTTATATATAAACTAAATTGTCGCTTAGGTTGTTGTCATAAATATCCTCCATGTCTATTTAACCGTGCTGGAGGTAATTTTTTTTTTTGTTTTTCAGGGGAAAAGAAAAACTACCAGATAAACAGAAATAATAATAAATGTTTAAAACAACATAACAACATATTGTTGTTAGTGCTGCTGTTACCGTGTTTGTACTACAACAACTACGACATTCACTTTTTGCCAAAAGCATTTTGTAACTGCATTAAAATTTGTAGCATACACGTAAGGATGCACTTGTAAAAAATGTATACAAAAATGTTTTCTTTTTATTAAAATTTAAAGACAGCGAAGACAAATTTGCCTTTTTTCGTTTTTTTTTTTTATTTTTCATTTTTGGTCTAAAAAATAACTTTTTTATAAGATTTTCAAAAAGAGAAAGCAAAAAATGTTACTCAGCACAAAATTGTACTAAAAATTAGTAAAAAAAAATATAATAAAGTGCAATTGAAAATTGTTTCTACTAACTTTTTTTTTAAGTGTGTGAATTACATATCTTGGAGAACGATCAAAGCATGTTTTAAAATGTCCTTTATTTTCTTAAAAGAATCTTGATTTTATTTTTTTTTTATTACAATTTTTACACACAGAAAGCTGTTTTGTATTTGCAACCGAATTTTTTGCCAAACAAATTTTTGTCGTTCCACGTACTATCACTGTTACACTCAAAAAAAATAAGTTAGTAGAAAAGTTAGTAAAATGTCTTGTAAATCAGTATTATACTATTTTTTAGAATTTTTTGCTAAAATCGTATTTTCAGCTAAAATTTTTGTTATACTTATTCAGCACTTAACTGTTTTATACTAATGCTTTACTAATATACTAATGTTTTACTAATTAATTTTGCTAAAAAAAAAAATTGTGCTGATAATCACATGTGTGGACGACAACCAGATTGAAAGATATACGCAGAATGAAGTAGATGTCGCGGCATGTCAAGATGTAGTAGAGAAGAGGAAAATGATACTAAAAAGTACAACTCTAATAAGACATATAAAAAAACCAACCATTGAAGTTTTTGTATCTCTTTTTCATACATAAAACAAAATTGAGGATTAAAACAACTTAAATTTTGCGTTGTCACCGGCTTGTGAAAATAATTGTCTATTAATTAAATAAAAGACAAAATAAAATATTTATTTATTTAAACTAAATGTTTATAGATTAATAATAGTGTGTTCAAATTGCAAACAAACATATACAGAAATGTAGACAGAGTAAAGCGAAATACAAAGACACACATCTTAGGTAGATTTTTATGGTTCCTTTTTCTTATTGCAAAATAGGGTTGTTTTTTTCGTTTCGTTTGTTTTTGTTTATTTTTTCGTTTCGTTTCTATAATTATCTTCGGCAGTTGCGTCCTTTAAACGATAGCATCATTTAGACAACCATTGATGTAAGTAATTGAAAGAAAATTTTTGTTATGTTATATATATTTATTTCTATATATTTTCAGATATTAAATTAATTCATGTCGTCAATGTGGGAAAATGAAAATTTTTATATTTCGTTATTATAGTAAATTATTTTTAAAAGAATCACAAAAATAGGTTTTATGATTTTCAGCAAATAAATTAACTAAATTACAATTTTTCTACAAATTTTTTGCGTTTTTTTCAGTCTACTAAAATTCAGCAAAAAAATTATTAATTTTTAGCAAGGCTTTTTTATTTCTAATCTACTAAGTGTTAGCAAAACTTTTGCTGAATCTACAAATTTTGTTGCTAAAAATCAGCTCACTGATTTTCAGCAAAAGATTTTGCTGACGTTAGCAACTTTTTGCAAGCATCCTCCTGACTAAAATTTTGCTGACTTAGCAACATTTTTTGCTGACTTTACAAACTTTTTTTTTTGAGTGTATAATATTCTATAAATAGATTCAAATGCGTTCAACAAAATTTATTTTATTAATAAAAAAAAAATTACATGCCTCGAACTGGGCTCAAACTGGCGATCTTCCATTTGTCTAGCCTAAACCGAATTTAAATATGTTTTTTTCAAATTTCAATCTTCAATATGTTCTAGTTTCAAATTTAAATATTTGTCTAAAAATTAGATTTGTATGTACAATAGAAATTCGATTGATAATCTCAATATTTTATTAGAGTTACCAAAACTATAAAAAAATTAATATATTATTTTAAAATTAGTTTATTAATAAAAATTCTTATGCCGCGAACTGGAGTCGAACCGGTGACCTTCTGCTTGTAAGGCAATTACTTTGAATATGTATTTTGAAATTTCTACCTTGAATATTTTTTTTTTTCTTTTAAGTTAAAATATTAATGTTTAAAAATAGATTTGTATGTAAAGGGTCCGCCAAATAACTTTTTTTTTTTTTGAACTCCTGAATCAATTGGACTTTGTATGGCGTCATACCAAGGTCTTTATGCAAAATTCGTCTCAATGATGTCTCCGAAATGTTAAATTGTTGAGAACGACGGTGAATTGATGTTGATGGCGCTTCACGCCCACTTTCTGCCACAGCAGCAATATTCTCGGGTGTACGCACTGTTTTTGGCTTTTCACGCTTTGGTTTATCGATGAGGATGCCAGTTTCTTTCACTTTTTTCACAAGATAACGAACATACGGACCATATTCGTTCAGCGGAAGGATAAAACTAATTATCTGTCAAATCAGACATGAGCTAAGTGTTACCATTCACGAAATAAGCACTAGTTGAAAAAAAAACGTTAGATGGCGGACCCTTTACAACAGAAATTGGGTTGCTAATCGTAATATTTTATTAGAGTTACCAAAACTATAAAAAAAATTTATATTATTTTAAAATTGGTAACGAAAACTTATATTTTAAATAGAGTGATTATTTTTTTGCAGGCGAAACTAATATTCGATTTTAACTGCAAATATTTTACTCAAGGGATAAAATCTCCGTAAAGTGGTTGGTTGTTGGTATTAAAGATAATATGTTTTCAATATTGATAAGGAAAATCAATAGTTTGAATGATGTGACTGTGTTTTGGTTAATTTTATATATTTTCTGTTTACAATATAGTTTAATTATTCTGATGATGAATTTCAAGTATTTACAATTAAAATTATTGAATAATGATTAAATTTTGTTGGTTGCAATGGAATTCCAACCAATTTATTCTCTGTGTGTAAACAAATTTTCGAAAAAAATTTAAGTTTTTAAATTATTTGTTTTATACGATTAATTGTCCAAATTTATTCGAATAACTTGTTATTTGAAAATCATGTTTTTTTAAATTTTCGTTCGAATTTTCTTTTTGTTCGTTCGATTAATCGTAAATTTTTTAATCGAGTAACAATCCTATTGTTTACCAATTTATCCCCTTAATTTCCTTACTAGTTTGTTAAATATCGTGGTGATCATAAATTTTGTTGATTTATGTTAGTAAATTTGAACACATAGATCTTGGACGGTAAATAATACTTTAACAAATATGTCAAACAAAATGAACAACAAAGTGACACTTTCATTTCCTTTTAATTTTTTCTTTTCACAAACACCATTTAAAACTTACGCTTAACACAACAACAGCATGTAGCACAAAAATGAAAGAAATGGCGCCAATGGTAAGCTCTAATATGCATTATCAGTCAGACATTTAACCTTCTTTGTCACCCCGAATTCAAGTAGCAGTAATTTTTTTTTTTAGAGCAACCATGGCTGCATGGAAAATATACGAAGAAGTGTTCATTTAGTGAAGTGAACGTTTTTAATATTCTACACACACACACCCAAACATGCATTTAGTATAGTGTGTGTTAAATGAGACGTGATTTAAATTAATGCCATAAAGTGTTAAAAAAATATTGCATATAGAACCCATACACATAAAAACAAACATGTATAGTATTATACACTAACACAGACAAACGCTTAAACACATACATACATACTAACTAACTGCATTTAGTAGAATGGCTGCATGTTCTTATCTTATTTGTTGTATACGATGCTAAAAAAAAAAGTGGTGAGTAAACTAAAAATTACTGAAAAAACGTTTTCTAAACCATTTCCGATATGATTTGAAATTTGAATTAAATTTTTATATCCTTAAGAAATTAAAAGAATTCTATTGTCACTTCCGGAATTTGGGATTAAAAATTAATTTCCGGTTAACAAGATCTAGTTTGTCTTTATCAGTCTTCAGTACAGTGATGCATTATATATTTATTAATTTTTTCCTTAATATAATTAAATGTTTTATTGCACAAAATCTAGTGTTCCCAATTCGGTTAATCGATTAAGCACTTCTTTGTTTAGTCGTAACAAATAATTTGAAAACTCAAATAATTGTTCGAACCTCGGTTTAAATATGTCGATTATCCGGTTAAACTTTTAATATGGATTTTTTCCTCTACAAAACTTGCTAATTTTCATAGCTTTGTCTAAAAAAAAATGGCAAAAAAGCTTAGAAAACAGAAACTCTAAATAAAATAAAATTTAATTCTTTAAAAATGGAGTGAAATTGATCCTTAAGCCTCTGGATAACATGTTTGAAGTCACTTCAAGCAAATGCTATATCGGCTTTAGGAAATTAGATCGAATATTTTTAATTTTTATTTTCTGTTTCAATACTAAATTCAAATCAATGTAAACTAATCATGGATGGTCGGCAAATACCGCTAAAATACCGTTATCGATTTAAAACCCTTTCAACTGACTATCGTTATCCCTAAAATACCGTTACTGAAATAATTGAAATGGCGGTATGAAACAAGACCCCAATGAAATAAGGCGCCCAACCAGAAAATGAAGTAAGGCCCCAAAAATTTCGATAAAAAAAAATTGGGGTGTTATTTCATTTTTTGGGACTTTATTTCATAATGAAATTAGGCCCCAATATGAGAAATGAAATAAGTCCCCAAATAATATTTTTGGGGTGTTATTTCATTTTCTTAAAAAGCACAATTTTAAGTAATATAAGCAAATAACCGTTATAATTACTGCATGAAATATCAAGTTATTATTGTAAATAGTTATTCGCTAGTAGTAAGTGAGATTATACCGTGTAGTAATTTTAAAGTTTCTTTTATGTCGCACGCAGAAAAAAACTTTATTTCGCGAAGCCGCCTGCCGCGTTCTACGGAGGAAAAAAACCCCTAAGAACGGCCGAAGGCCGCCACCCAGAAGAACTTGATTTTCAAATCAGACAAGTTTTTCTTTGTGGCGGCCTTCGGCCGCTCTTAGGGGTTTTTCCTCCGTAGAACGCGGCAGGCGGCTTCGCGAAATAAAGTTTCTTCTGAGTGCGAGTATACGATTTATAAATTTAGTTTTATTTTGTGATATACTACTAAAAAATATTAAAAAAACTGTATTGATATACTAAATATTATTAATCTTTTTATTTTAAAAAGGCTGAAAAAAAATCGCGCAATTTTTTTCCAGCCTTTTTACTATGTATTAATTAGGAATAAAGAAATATTTCAAAGTAATATATAATTTTGTTTTTTTTTATTGGGGCCTTATTTCATTTTCAAAATGGGGCTTTACTGCATTACGAAATAAAGCCCCAAAAATTGGGGCGTTACTTCATTTTGTTTTGGGGTGTCGTTTCATTTGGTTGGGGGTTTATTTAATTTTTTTTGGGGTATTGTTTCATAATGAAATAAAGCTCCAAAAAATGGGGCGTTATTTCATTTTTGGTTTGGGGCCTTATTTCATTGGGGTGTTGTTTCATACCACCAATTGAAATACCGTTATCCGTAAAATACCATTACCGATATAACTTAAATATCAATATCCTTAAAATACCGTTACCGAAATAATTACAATATCGTTATCGCTAAAATACCGTTACCGAAATAATTGAAACAGGCGTTTTAATTAAAGTACCGTTACCACAATAATCTGACAAGATCAGAAAAAATAATCGCTGTAAATAGATATAATTTTCCAAAAGTTTGATCCTAAACTAGGCAGTCATTGGAATGCGGGCATAATGGGGATAAAATTTTTCGTGGGCATTGACATTACATAAATAACTTAAATAACGTTACCCTTAAAATACCGTTACCGAAATAACTGAAAACCCGTTATCCCTAAATAGCGTTACCGAAATATCTAAAATGCCGTTACCCCTAAAATACCGTTACCGAAATAAAAGAAAATAGCGTTACCCTTGCCAAGAGTAATGACACATTTCCGACACCAGTCAAGTGAGTGACTCAAACTCATGCATCTTTAACGGCAATATCCTTAAGGAAATTGACCCCTAATTGCCCGTTGGGTTCATTTAAGCTCCAGACTTTGGGTTTAAAATTAAGGTTCCGACTGACAAGTTCTAGTTTGTCTGACGCGGTGTACAGTGAAACATTTCATCATCATATTTATTAAATAAAATTATATGTTTCATCGAAACATTTAGGTAGATGCCCCTCCATTTTTCAGGCAGAGATTTTTGCTATCTGTGTCTGCGCGACTTGGCGGGCGCAACTCGCTTACCTTAGGGTGGGTTCCTGGTCACGAGGCGCATGAGGGGAACGAGAGGGCAGATTGTCTTGCTAATTGCGGGGCCCGAAGGCCCTTTATTGGCCCTGAACCATTCTGTGGTATACCTTTGGGGTATGTTAGGGAGAAGCTCGGGTCGTGGAGGGAATCAGAATTCTCTCTCTATTAGGAAAACTCTCTTGGCCAACGACAGGCTAAGAGATTAATCTCTTTTTCCAGTACAGGATCGAGGAGACTCTTGTCCCTCGGGAGGGGTGACTTGAGTACCCTGGTGTCTTACCTGACTGGACACTGCAATCTCAGATACCACCTGCGCAAAAGGGGTCTTTCGGACACGGATGAGTGTAGGTTTTGCGAACTGGTAGCTGAGACATCGGAGCATGTTCTTTGCGAATGTCCGAGGCTTTGTGAAAGGCGTGCCAAGTTTCTTGGCGATCGCTTTGTCTCCCCTTCGGACATTATGAAGATTTTGCCTAATAGGATTATTGGCTTTATAGGTAGCTTGAATCTTTAGGGTAACTTTAGGCAGCACAAAAGACCTAAGTTGGTCGCGGTGCATAGTGCCATATAATCTAAAAATCTAATGTTTCATCGAAACACGGTATAACAAATAATCTGTACACTCAAAGGAAAAACTTCATAATATTTATAAAATATTTCATCCAATGTAACGTTTCATAGTATTTATGAAACAGTTCATAAAAAACAATACGACTCAAATTCGGTTGTTAAGAATTTCAGTCGTTTGGAACAAATGAATATTAGTTTCGACAACAAAGTTCGGTTAATTCAACTAAGGTTAAGTTGCAACATCCAAAATATTCAGAAATATAATGTAAATATCGTTGCACTAACTGAATTTATAAGTTGTTACTATTAAAATACAGTTTTCAATTCTGTTGGCACTTTATTTCTCTGTGTGTAAGGATTTAATTTTTTGTTTTTGTAGAAAAAATGCATGGAGACCATGATATAGCAATTATAATTCTAGTTGTTTATGAAATGTTTCATAAATATTGATGAAATTGTTACATTGGACGAAAATTGACTAATTTCAGTTTTTCTTGTGGTGTATAACGAAAATGCGATATAACGAACAAGCAAATTGTATGAATTGTTTACCGGATTTTTACGGATTTATTTGAAAATTTACACTCGATATAACGAATACTTGGTAGGAAAATATGTAAAGATTAAAAAAAATTTACTAAAACGTAAGTTTTATCATATTGATAAAATTGTTTCATAAATCGTTTTCATAAATCGTTTCATCAATATTTATTCATCATATTTATGAAGTTCTTATAAATACGATGAAGAGTAACATAAAAATTTATGAAAAATTTTTCATAGACCTTTATCATTTCATAAAAGAATTTCACAAACTTTTTGAAAATAAATTTTTAACTTTTAGTGAAAATTTGATTTGAAATATAGAAAATATCATTTGCAATTAAGTTTTTTAAAAACTCAAAATCTTGGAGAAATTCTTTAAAATTCTGAAACATCAAATGAATATTATTTGAGTAGTTCTTAATTTTAAATTGAATAAAATATAAAATTTCGGAATTTTAATTGACGTTTTTTAAATAAAAAATTATATTTTTTTAATTTTAAATGCAAATTTGTAACTTGAATTGATGTTTTTAACTTTAATAGATGTATAAAAATATTTATGAAACATTTCAAAGAAGCTTATGAAATGTTTTTTTTTTAAGAGAAACAACACTCAGGAAATTCTTCCTATTAATTAATGTGTTGCCTTCTTTGGAAAGAGGATACTGGAGACATGAAAGGTGGTGAAAGATGAAGGGCTTCAAACATGGCAACAATGTTATTGCGCGAGTAGATAAGTCTTAGAACAGTTGTTGCTCGCTACCTGATGTAGAGTTGGCGAATTTGTTGAAGATTTTTGTTTCATAGCCCTGGATTATTATTTTACTTCGGTGGGGTTAAGTGCTATGGGAACACCGAACGAAGGTGGGCGCAGCGATACATATAAGTGATAGAAAACTCATACATATTATTTTTCTAAATTGATGTTGTCGTCACCGGGAATCGAACCCGGGACCATCTGTAACAGTCCAACGCGCTTACCATTACACCACAACGCCCACAATCATCAATCATCATATTTATGAAAAGTTTCATAAATATGAAGAAGGTGTCATCAATTTGCTCTTTTATGATACAATTTCATCATATTTATGAGGTGTTACATTGGACGAAAATCAATGAAGTTTTTCTTCATATTTATAAAGTTTTTCATAAATAAGAAGAAGCTTTTTCCCTGAGTGTAGGAGTGTACCAACTATTGCAGCTTTATTTTTAATTTTAAAGTTGTATTTATTCGACCTTTCAATATTTAATAAATAAAAATCTACGAGCTCGAGGTCTAGTTTTTTATAGTAATCAATTTATTTTTCTATATTTCGACATTCGTCGAATGTCATCTTCTGGAATAAATTGAATGTTTACATAAAAAACAAAAAACTAAAATATATATAATGAAGGCTCTAGCTTTTCTAAAACTTCGGGTTCTGATGAGATCTTTAGCCAGATCGAAATACTAGTATCAACCTAGCTAATATGTTTGAATTGCTTTATTTTTGAAAATATACGGAGGTTGAAAGATCGTTATAAATTGAAAATAATATAAAAATAATCTCGATGTATATAAAAACAAAAAACTAATATAACTGTAAAAAATATTACTTGAGCCAGAGTACACACTAAAATTTTTTTATATGAATAGAACATTTTTGGTCTTCAAAGTTTAGTAACGTCATGATGCTTGTTAGGTATAGACCTAACCACGTGCTTGATTACTAAGAAGACAAAAATGGAGCAAATTGATTATTAATAGGTTTTTTGTTAAAGTTCTGCCTATAATGAAGGCTCTAGCTTTTCTAAAACTTCGGGTTCTGATGAGATCTTTAGCCAGATCGAAATACTAGTATCAACCTAGCTAATATGTTTGATTTGCTTTATTTTTTGTAAATATACGGAGGTTGAAAGCTCGTTATAAATTGAAAATTAAATATATATTATTATACTATAATAATATATGACGTAGTGATAGCAACGATTTTTTAATTTTTTGTTTTTGTTTTTTATGTAAACTTTAAATATTTCCCAGAAGATGACATTCGACGAATGTCGAAATATAGAAAAAATAAATTAATTATTTTAAAAAAAACTAGACCTCGAGCTCGAACATTTTTATTTATTATTAATTTTTAATAAACTCATCATTTTGAGAAATGTTAAATGTGCAGTCGATTTAGTACAAAAAGTTGTGGCGATATAACGAATGGGCCTGACAATATATCATTCGTTTGACTGGTTGATAAATCTTTATCTGTGCAAATTCTGAAGCTCAATTAGAAAAAGTTGGCTTTTATTTTATTTTGTACAATATTTGAAATGGTGTAAACTTCACTTATATAAAGCTTTGTTGTACTATATTTTTTTTTATGAGTGTCTGTATATGTGTCACTGTAAATATACTTAAACATAGAGTGTAATTGCATTGAAGCATATAGCAGTAGAGTAGTAGAGTGTATATTTTTAGTAAGTAGTTTAGTAAACTCGTACATAATTTTATTTTTGTAGCACAAACACTAGTGATATTATTACAATTATAATGCAAAAAGATTATAAGTATAGTTTAAATAAAGCTATGTAAAGATACAAGTATGCAACACACAATATTTATAAAAAATCTGCATAGATATCTAGCATAATAATACATAATTATATACTCATAAAAAAAGTTAGTTCAAAAGTATGTTAAACGCGTTCCAACTCAATTGAACTTAGTTTTTCTGTTGATATCGTTTAAATATGTTATTTAACTACGGTAATCAGTTAACAAATGTTTTACTTTTAAATTTTATAAAATTAAAACCAAAAGTTTATTTTTCGATCTTTTATTATAAATTATGATGTGAGCAAGATTATTCAAATTCAAGTTCAAGATCAAAAAAAAAATCATTTGTTTTTTGTTAAACAAAAAAACGTGAAATGTTTATTTTTTAATTAAAAAAAAAATTTTTCTTTATTGGGTTATTTAATGCAGACTTTATCTACTCACAGGTCCTTACATGTTTCATTTCCGGTCACCGTTTTTTTGTTTAATAAAAAACAAATGATCTTGAACTTAAATAATCTTGCTCACATCATAAGTAATCAGTTATCTCATTTTACATCATGAACAAATTTCCGTAGTACTTGAACTAATTTTTTCTCCTAATATTTAGTTAAATTTTTAAATGATTCATTCAATTGTGAGCGCTATAGAACCATGCTTACTGGCATTTTCGTTCATCAATTGAACAATCGTGATGTGCAGGAGCTGTGGTTTCAACAAGATGGCGCAACATGTCACACAGCTCTTGCCACAATTGATTTATTGAAGAAAACGTTTGGTAACCGCATAGTTTCACGTTTCGTACCCGTGAATTGTCCTCCAAGATCGAGCGATTTAACGGCGCTGGACTATTTTCTGTGGGGATATGTGAAGTCGCTAGTCTACGCCGATAAGCCCGAAACGATTGAGAACTTGGAGAACAACATTCGCAGTGTTATTGCCAATATATGGCCAAAAAGGTTGGAAAAAGTCGTAGAAAATCGGACATATGCCAGAAGTCATATTTAAATTATAACGCCTGAAGATTATCTTTCAAATAAAGTAAATTTCATGTCAATTTAAAAAATACATTTTTGTTTTATTCCATTTCAAAGTTCTATACTTCTATAAAAAAAAAACACCCTTTATTAGCATAAAAAAGTATATATTTAAAAAATTTTCAACTAAAAATCATTTTGACAAAACTTTATATTTAAACCACTGATTCACGTTTTATATAGGTTTTTTACCTTTTGTTTACAGTTTTAGCGAATGTAAGGTTAGTTTCAAAACAGAAAATATTTTTACTTGTTAGGAAAAGACCCTAACCATGTGTTTGATTACTAAGAAATTTGGTTTTTCTTTTCTTTCAGCCCTTTAATATTTTCAAACAATTCAACATTGCATTGATAAAGAACACAGGAAACAAACACAAACAAGGATTATCTAAAAAAGTGAAAAATATAAACAATATTAAGTGCATTAATAGAATGTTTTCCAATCAAATAAAATAATTTGTTTTTATTTAATAATTAATTGAAAAAATTTATAGTTGTTTAAGCAGCATTTATTTTAAACAAAAATTCTCCTAAATTTTTGTAGAATAACTAACTTTTACCTGTTTTTAACCAACTAACATTCAGCAGAATAAATGTGCTGATTTCAACTGATTTATTATCATTTTCATTTAACAATTTTTCTGTCAAATTATTGTAATTCAACTAACTTTTTTACCTCAAATTGCGGTCACCTAAACGTGATTCTCAACTTTATGGAAAATTTTACCAGCGCAAATTCAGGTATTATTTTCTGTTGTCGTGGCTGAATTTTCAACTATTTATATGGGATTTTTTATGAGTGTATGTTTACTTACTCTCATACACTTAATATGATATTAAAATACCGAAATGTGATGATAGTTATTCATATTAAAAAAGGGAACATTCATTTGTATTTAAAAGTTGTTTAAAGGGCAAGGAATTAGGTTAGAAAATGCTTAAACACCGATAATATCAACATAAATTAACTCTTGCTCCATATCCAACTGTTTCAATATCAATTTAAATGGATTTTAAATTGAAATTTTAGATTTTTATAAGAAATTAGTTTTTTTCAAATCTATTCAAGTTCTTCCCAGTTTTGGACCTATTAGTAATAAGTCACTTTCTAAAAGAAGTCATTAGAATATTTGGCGCCCAACGCAGGGCCAATCTCAGTTTCTGTCGTTTTCATTTCTTAATGATCAACTTTACATAAACGTAGCAGGTATCGTGCTACACGCCTACTAACAAAATACCTCGTACCCCCCGCATGTAGTTGCGTTTGACCATCTCTCAATGAAAACTGTTTTCATATATTAGTTGATCCAACGTACTTTCCATGATAGGGGGACACCCAGCTGTGGCTGGGAAATCTAGGGAGTCGAAGCCGAGCCAATGGTTGACAACGAGTCCGCCATCTCATTTCTCGGAATACCCACATGATCTGGAACTCATAAAAGTTCCAATAGAAACACTATTTAGTACGCGCCTACACTCTTGAACAATCTTGGATGATATGACTGGAGATTCAAGTGCCTTAAGAGCAGCCTGACTGTCACTAGACATACTATATCCCTCTATCCGTTATCTAGTATCCAGTTTGCCACACACAAAATATCAAAAATACCATCAGTGCAGAAGGTATCATAGTAATATCCAAGCAGTTCAGTTGGGCTTTCCCAGTCCTTCCTGATCGGTATAATTACCCCATACCTTTTATCCAGAAGCATTAGGAACATCGGACAAGTCTTTTCCGCAGCTCCTGAAACACCTTAAGTTCTACATGCCTTGCCCATATCAGTTTACTATCCAAGGTCACTCCCAGATATTTTACCTCTGTAGACAGTTAACCCGCTTTAACTCCGTAAGTCTTAGGCCCCTATATTTGGTCCTACGCGTAAACAACAAAACCATTGTCCTGCCATTATTTAAGAGGGTTTCGGAGCAATGTATCTCACTGACTGAATTTCTAATTCTTTCGTTCAAGACTTTTCAGCAAAAAGGAAAATAAGCTGATCGGTCTAAAACTCTTCACCAAATTATAGTCTTCCTTGCCAGGTTTAAGAATGAAACATATGAATGAACATATCCATGGGCCAAGCTGTCCAAAAATACCGGTAATTGGGTCCTTACCAGGATATCCCCGCCACTCTTTAGAATGATAGGATATATACCATCTGAGCCTTGGGATTTAAAGTTACCAAAGAGAAGGCATACCTTATCGATTCCTTTGTAACTACCATTGATGCTATACACCAGTCACCCTGAGTTGCACCAGTAACAGGTGGTTCAATAACATCTCTTAGTAATAGTAAGTCTTCGTTAACTGCGGTACCAGAGTTAATGTAAAAATTGCAGTCAGTGTTTCGTTGGTCTTAGTATGTTACTGAAAAAATCCCTTTCTCACAGTACAAAGATAACGGGTTTCGAGCTTCTTTAGACTCAGCGCCTCTATGCTAAAGTCCTTCCTGCTACTCGTGACCCAATCGCAATATGCCCTGAGCTCTCAAAGGTAATGGGAAGTATGCTTAATTACCATCTTGTCGATGATCTAGCGAATATTATATGAAAAATATTTTAAGCAGATATCTTATGGTGTATACTTCATGCATTATCATCTTCAAATGTGTAAGTTTTTAACTAAAAACAGCTACATTTAAGGAGGTTTTGTAATCGGCTGGGCATTTATGATTTCAATGACTTTTGGCGAAAATATAAAGTCAGCTTATTATTGGTTTGATCCATACGCCCAAGAGTAGTTCTCGAGAAAAACGAGAAGAAGAAAAAATAAACAATATTTTTGTTTTTAATACAAAAATTTAAAAAAGTTATTAACAAAAAGCATACCACAAACTCTTCTCATACAAACATTGTTTGTTGGGATATATGTTGTTTTTACTTATTGTAATACAATAAACACACATACTGCATATATACAAAGTATATTGTTACACTCAAAAAAATAAGTTAGTACAAAAGTTAGTAAAACGTCTTGTAAATCAGGTATACTATTTTTAAGCAAATTTTTTTGCTAAAATCGTGTTTTCAGCTAAAATTTTTGTTATACTTATTCAGCACTTAACTGTTTTATACTAATGCTTTACTAATATACTAATGTTTTACTAATTAATTTTGCTAAAAAAAATTGTGCTGCTAAGCACATTAATAGTGTGGACGACAACCAGATTGAAAGATATACGCAGAATGAAGCAGATGTCGCGGCATGTCAAGATGTAGTAGAGAAGAGGAAAATGATACTAAAAAGTACAACTCTAATAAGACATATAAAAGAATCAACCATGGAAGACTTTTGTATCTGTTTTTCATACATAAAACAAAATTGAGGATTAAAACAACTTAAATTTTGCGTTGTCACCGGCTTGTGAAAATAATTGTCTTTTAATTAAATAAAAGACAAAATAAAATATTTAAATTTAATATGTATTCCTAAACTAAATGTTTATAGATTAATAATCTAGTGTGGTCAAATTGCAAACAAACATATACAGACATGTAGACAGAGTAAAGCGAAAGACAAAGACACACATCTTAGGTAGATTTTTATGGTTCCTTTTTCTTATTGCAAAACAAAATGTTGTTTTTTCGTTTCGTATGTTTTTGTTTATTTTTTCGTATCGTTTCGTTTCGTTTCTATAATTATCTTCGGCAGTTGCGTCCTTTAAAAGAAAGCATCATTTAGACAACCATTCATGTAAGTAGTTGAAAGAAATTTTTTGTTATGTTATATATATTTATTTTTATATATTTTCAGATATTAAATTAATTCATGTCGTCAATGTGGGAAAATGAAAATTTTATATTTCGTAATTATTGTAAATTATTTTTAAAAGAATCAAAAAAAATGTTTTATGATTTTCAGCAAATATATTAACTAAATTACAATTTTTTTACAATTTTTTTGCGTTTTTTTCAGTCTACTAAAATTCAGCAAAAAATTTTTTAATTTTTAGCAAGGCTTTAGCAAAACTTTTGCTGAATCTACTAATTTTGTTGCTAAAAATCAGCTCGCTGATTTTCAGCAAAAGATTTTGCTGACATTAGCAATTTTTTTGCTAGCACCCTCCTGACTAAAATTTTGCTGACCAGCAAAAATTTTTGCTGACTTTACAGACTTTTTTTTTAGTGTATGTAAAAATCGTTGCTTTTCAAATAGTTTTAATTTTATAATTAGGTTTACCAAATCAGCCAGTTTATACACTAAGGTTGGATTTTTTGGGATGTCAGCTAAACTTGTTTTAGTTAAACCGACAATGAATTTTGTCTGCCAATTCCAAGTTTATTAACAAAAACTTGTCGGAACCACTTCATATTGTTTAGAATTTTGGCCTTTATAACAAAAAAAATAAACCACATTTTAGAAGCAGCATTTAAAAACTTTGTTAATCTTGTACTTTTTAGTTTGTTCATTTTGCTCGTTTCTACTACATCTTGACATGCCGCGACATCTACTGCATTCTGTGTATATTTTTCAATCTGGTTGTTGTACACACTTTTTATGTGTACTTATCAGCACAATTTTTTTAGCAAAATAAATTAGTAAAACATTAGTAAAATATTAGTAAAACATTAGTTCAAAACAGTTAAGTGCTGAATACGTATAAATAAAATTTTACATGAAAACATAATTTCAGCAAAAGCTTTGCTGAAACATAGTATACTTGGTTTACAAGACGTTTCACTAACTTTACTACTAACTTATTTTTTTCAGTGTAATAACCAAATTTTAGTTGGCTAATGACTAAATTTTTCATTGTATGTGAGTATCTTCTTGAAAATATTAGAGCTATTAAAGTATTAAATTCTTATTCAATAACTTTTGAAACAACCTACGTATATTAATTTCACCTACAAATTGTAGCATTCACTAACTGCAACATCTTTTAAAGCTAAGCAATGAAACAAAGACAACTAATAAATCTACAGAAACAAAAAACCAGTTTCAATTGAAATACTTTACAATTAACGAAATCCAAATAATAAAATGAACAATAGCAACAACAAAAAACAAGATTCATATGAATTTTAAAACAAACGGGTAAGAAATACACAGAAAGTAAATGTAATATGAACAAACTATGTTCATATATACCTGTACATATATGTACAGGTATTTGAAGACAGCAACAACAATCATGACAACATCATAAACATCAAAGTTACTCTGCAGTAAGTGCAGACGTAGTTAAAGGCGGAATGTGAAAAAATTAACAACACTCAGAACATTTTTACAGTAGCTTATTGTAGGTCATTCTGGTGATCTAAGTAAATACCCGGCTAATAATTGTTATATCTTAGGTTAGGTTAGGTCGAAAAGAGGATTCGGAGAAGGGAAATACTTCCCTAAACCGACTCAAGTCCCTGAGGACTTACACTTAAGCCAGAATGTCGGCTTGTTGTGCGCTCTAAACAATCGGTTCTACGTCCTATGTCACCTTACTATCCCAGGAACTCCGTCGCACTGACGAAACTCCTCAACTTCTTCCATCATATGCCCCTAAGATCCCCCAATGTGGATATTGGGTCACTGGATAGTATTTCGACCCGGATCCCGGCAAATGCCGGGCATTCACAGAGATAGTGTTCCAAGGTCTCCTCGTCCTCCCCACAGGCCCTGCACACTTCCGAGTCCGCTCTACCAATACGGTGGAGATGGGCCCTAAGTGTCGAGTGTTCCGAGAGGATTTCCATCAAAAGACTCAGTTCCTTCCTACTGAGATTCAGAATTTCCCTCGTCTTGTCCTTGTCCGGGTTGCCCCAGAGAATATTTGTAGTCCTGTCTTGTTATATCTAATCATATGTATATAATATGATTAAGTCATAATTGACTTTGAATGAAGTCACATTAAGGCTAATATCATTACACTTTGAATACTATGTAGGTAAAGCCCACTGCAAATGTAGTTAAAAACAAATGAAATTTCACTTAAAGAAAGGACGACTTACATTTCAGTAAACTCAACTAAAATTGTCATTTGTTTTTTAATGTGCAAAAAAATTAAAAACAATTGGAGTAAAACCACATATGCAGTAAAAAATAAATAAACATTTATTTGTTTTAATATAAAAAAACGACTGTATCAAATAAATGTAAAATTATAATACAGTAATTTGATGTGGTTTGTTTTTTTTTTTTTAATGAACTAAAATTGTAGTCAAAACTGAAATTTTTGCTACAAATCACTGTTTTTTTACTTAAAAATAAAGATTACTGTTTTACAACTCAAACAAATACAAATATTTACAGCAGAAGTTCCCTGAGTGTATATAAAAATAAAGGGTGGACCAACCACAATGCGATGTTAATTTTGTTACATCTTAACGCCAAGTTTTTTGCCCAACTTGATTCGACATTTCTTTGTTTCAGTGTGTGACAAATTCAACCATGGAGAGGTACACAATTGAGCAGCGCAATAAGATTGTTGAAGTCTTTTACGAAAATGGGCGAAGTGAATGGTGACTTCACATAGAAAGTCATCTTTAGCGTAGAGGCACAATTTCACCTCAGTGGATTCGTTATCTCACGTCGTGGCGATGTTAATTGGCCGCTACGATCATGTGATTAGACACCGTTGGACTTCTTTCTTTGGGGATATTTAAAATAAAAAGTGTACGTCAATAAGCCAAGAACAATTCAAGAGTTAAAAGATGAGATATTTCGGCACATTAACGACATTGAACCTCAATTATGTCTCAGAGTCATTGAAAATATTAACCATCGGATAGAGGTATGTCACCGAAGCCGTGGTGAGTATTTGTCCGATATTTTTTACACATAATTGTCATAGATCCTTCCATTATAATAAAAATTATTAAGATAATTCTCTGAAGACTTTTTGTGTTATTTTTATTTGATAATTTTTATTGCGAGAATTTTTTATATAGTACTTGATATTATTATATGTTTTCAAATCTCAGATAAAATTGTATCAAATTATATCTAAATTGATACAATGTAGATGACGCATTTTTCGGTTCAATTTGTATGTGCTTATATATGGGAACTTATTATCCATATTAAAATGTTTACCCGTGTAGTCATTTTTTACAGTAACTGTAGTTTTTTTTTCTATGTATTAATGTAAACTGACTATTTCTGACAGTCTGATTTAACTTTTCAGAATTTAAAAATTTATTATTTATTTATTTATTTTTATTTATTAATGGTAAATTAAATTTACAGATTAATAATACAAAGGGGAGGAACTGGCTACAGAGGCCTTCGTCCTTACTAATAGTAATATTTACATTTCAAGAAAAAAATATTTTTATTCTATAATAGTTGAAAATAAAGAAAAATGATTATAAATTTTTTAATATTTCGATAGGTAGGTGTTGTTTGATAGAAGTATAATCCAATGTTTTTATGGATTCCAGCAGGCTTTTTGAGAGATCTTTGTTATTGTAACAGGTTAGTAGGTGTGACATTGTAAGTGAGTTATTACATTTTGGGCAAAGAGGTGGATTTTCTTTCATCAGATGATATTGGTGTGTTAGCTTACTATGTCCTAATCTTAAACGTGTTAAGGTTTTCTGTTGATATTTGGGGGTTTTTGCTGAGTATATTATTTTTGTATACGTGGGATTTATCGTTTTATAATGTCTGTTTGGAGATAATATTGTCGATAGTTTATTTTTTTCATGCAATTGTTTTTTGATGTGCCTTTTTATGTATTTTTTTGTGTAGTTATTATGAGCTATTGTTGGAGATAGTACTGCTTCTTTGGCACTTTTATCCGCAATCTCATTGCCTTGAATGCCTATGTGGCCTGGAGTATAAAGCAATTTAATGTTGTTTTGCCTAAAAAGTAATTCTCTAGTGTTGGATATTAATGGTTCACTGGTGTTTATATTTTTTATAGCATTTATTGATGATAGACTGTCGGAGCATATAACAAGTTTTGTTCTGGTTGGTTTTGATTTTATGGCTTCTTCTATGGCTGTGATTTCAGATGTAAAAAAAGAGGTAAAATTCGGTAATAGCCCTTTTTTGATTAAGAGTCCATTATCTGTTACAATTGCATATGCATTGCCTGTTTCTGATTTCGAGCCGTCACAGTACCAGAAGATCCATTTTTTTTGTTTCCATTCGTTATAAATTTGAAGATGATATTGTTTTAGTATATCTGGACTATTATGTTTTTTTTGGGGCATTTCAGATTCGATGAAAAATTCAGAAATATTTGCCCAAGTGGGGTGAGTAGTTCGAAAAGATGTAGGTTTGTTTAAGTCTATTGAAAACTCCTTGGCAGAGTCGTGAATTGATGATATTGTTGTTTGAACTTTAGGTTTTCTTTTAAGTTTGAGATATGCTTTTGAATCTTCAGAGATGATATTAGATTTATTTTGAGATATTTTTATAATTTGATTACAGAGGAGTTCCATATACCTATCTTCTATTGTGGGTAAGTCAAATTCATGAAGAATATTTTTTATCGGAGTTGTGTAAAAAGCTTGTGTAATTATTCGAAGTGCTGCATGATAACATTTTTTAATTGGTAATAGATTTGATTTAGCTGTTTTACCATATATTATTAGACCATAGTCTATTTTACTCAGAATAATTGATTTGAAGATGTGTACAAGTGTGTTAATATGGCTTTGGCTTGATGAACCATTTATAAACTTTAAGACGTTTAAACGTTTTGTCAGGTCTGAGCAGAGTTGTTTTATATGATCATTCCAATTTAATTTTTTATTAAAAATTAGTCCCAGAATTTTTAGTTCTGAGACATTTTCGAAGTTATAATTGTTTATTTTAAAGGTTGGTGAGGTGCAATTGTGTTTGCGACATATGTGGAGCTGTTTGGATTTTGTTCTGGATATAGATGCCCCTGAAATGGAACACCAAATATTTAGATCAGCTATCAAATTATCAAGATTATTTTGAATTTTATTTTCGTTTGTAATTTTTGTAAAAATGTAAAAATCATCAGCATAAAGACAATAAAGAAATTGTTTATGTTTGGACATTATATGATTAATTTTTTCAAACGCGATTAGGAATAATACCACTGACAAAGGTGATCCCTGTGGAATACCGTTTTCCAGTTTTGTTACTGTTGATTTATAGCCATTGTTTTTAACTGTAAAGGTTCTGTTTGTGAGAAAAGATTTAACGTAGCGATAGATGTTTTCACCAATATTCCACTCTTTAAGCTGATTTAAAACGGAGTGAATTCCGATTTTGTCGAAGGCCTTTTCAAAATCTATACTGAGTATAGAACAGTGATTTCGTGTGGATATGATTCTGGCTAAATGATATTCAAGGTGTATTAAGGCATCGGTTGTACTGCTATTTGGTTTAAAGGCTGTTTGTTTTGTATTAATTAAATTGTTTTGGAATATAAACCATGATAACCTTTTTGCTACCAATTTTTCCAAAGTTTTGCTTAGGCATGATATGAGAGATATCGGCCGATAAGAGTCCAGTTCCTCTTTCTTTTTATTGGGTTTTAGTATGCAAATCACATCGGCTTTTTTCCAATTATGTGGGATAATTCCGTTCATAAATATTTCATTAAATAATTTTAATAAACGCGATTTAAAAATATCTGATGAATTTTTTATCATTGAATAGGAAATTTTATCTGTACCTGGGCTATTGTCTTTGGTTGTTTTGAGCATTAGTTCGAATTCAAATGGTGTAAACTGATTTTCTAATTCCACAGCGGATTTTCTTAGTATTGTTGGTTTATATTCAGAATTTATTGCTTGTTTTTTACAGTTTAAATATTGCGATTGAAAATTAGAGTTTGCTGATGTGGTGGAAAATTTTTTTGCAAGTAAGTTGACTATTTCATGTGTTTCGGTTGTGATTGACCCATCCGATTTTTTGATAGCACGAATTGTTTGTGTATTTGACGGTTTATCAGAGAAAGCTCTAACGGTTTGCCATATCTGCTGAATTGATGTTGTTGGGGATATATTTGAAGTAAATTCCTTGTAGGCTTGGGATTTAGCTTCTTTGATCTTTTTTCTAAAAAGAGCATTAAGTTTTCTAAAATTAATGATTTTGGGAAGGAGTGGTTTTGATTTGATTTCTTTCCATAGTGACATCTTTTTTTCTCGTAGCTCGTTCAATTCTTTATTCCACCAAAAGGTATTGTGGGATTTTTTATGAGGACGACTGACTGGCATGGTAACATTTGCGGATGACAGTATAGATTTTGTAATTAATGCAGCTTCTTTATTAATGTTTGCAGTTTGTTTTCTTTTTGAGGATTCCTGATCTAATTTTTTTGAAAAGAGAGGCCAGTTAGCTTTATTTGTTATAAATTTTGGTATAAATTTTACTATGTTATTGTTGTATTGAAGTTCTATTATTATTGGGTTATGATCACTACCATGTTGGTCGTCATCAATTGTCCATGAGAGCTTGGTTGACAAATTTGAGGAGCATAAAGAAATATCTACTACAGTAAAAGTGTGGTGTGTAGAAAAATGAGTGTTTTCCCCAGTGTTAAGAACATAGAGATTATTGTTGTTTATAAAATTTTCGATTATTTTTCCTCTTCGGTTTGGCTTGGGTGATCCCCATAAAGGGCTCCAGCCGTTGAAGTCTCCGAGGATTATGTTGTTGGCGGCTGACACAGTAATATTATTATCCAAAATAGATTTTGTGATTTTTTCGGAAGGTGGTAAATAAACATTTTGAATAAGAATATTTTGATTTAGATTTACTTCAAGTGACGATATTTGAAAATTACCGAAATCATTAGTTGAGATATATTTATGTGGGATATTGTTTTTTATAAGAAATGCTGTGCCCTGTTTGTTTGAATATTGAGTATTGTGAAAATATGAACTGTAATGATTAAGGCCTCTTTCATTTTTGTTTGCTAAAATGTGAGTTTCCTGCAATAAGATTATGTCAAAGTTATATTTTTTGTTTAATGATTGTAAGTTTGAAAAGTTGTGTTTATAACCGTTTATATTCCACTGAAGTATTTTCATATAAAGAGATATGTAAAAAAGTGGGATATTATTGCAGGTGTTAATAATTATTTTAGATTTATATATCCATTGATGTTTCATAGTGTTTTGGTTTGTACAGAACTGCTTCGAGTTCTGTTTTTAAATTATTGTTATTAATATTTGATTTTTTTTGTTGAGAGTGGTTTGTTCTCTGATGAGAAGTGGTTGGTAATTCATTTAAAGAATTTAGAGAGTTTTGGTTTTTGTTATTTTGAATTATTTTATTGTTTTCGTTTTGTATTTCGCTTATTTTTTGATTATTGTTTGTTGAAATTGTTGTTGTTTTTTCGGCATTTACATTTTTAGTTGTTGTTTCAGTTGTTTCAGTTTGGTCAGTTTTTTTTGTATTGTTTGTTTCGGTTGTTGTTAGTTGTTCAATAGGAATATTTTTTGTAAAATGATCAGGAGAGTAAGTTGTATTTACATATTTTGTTGAATCGGCTATCGATGTTCTGTTTATTGTTGAATGTTTAATGATTTCTTGTTTTTTTAAGTATGTAGGGGCATTTTTTGTTTGTTGATTTGTGTTGATAGTTGCAGTTGATGCATTTTACTGTTTGGCATGTTGTTTCTTCGGTATGAGTTGGCATTGAGCATACGCTGCACATTGGAACTCCTTTGCATGTATTTTTTGTATGTCCAATTCTGTGACATGATTTACACTGCATTGGTTTTGGAATATAATGGTCTACTTTGACGTTTTGGAAGCCTATTTTAATTTCAGGTGGTAAGTTGTAAGTGTCGAAAGACAAAATGTGTAATGGAGAGTTGACTTGTTTACCATCTATGATTTTTTTAATTTTTTGTACTTCCTTGACATGTTGGTCGGACAGACCTGAAGTTATTTCGGTTTCTGTTAAATCTTTTAATTCTGGGCAGAAGATTACACCTTTAACGGTATTGAGTTTATCATGGTATGAGCATGTAATATCGCAAATATTTGAGAGTTTTTTTGCTTTGACTAATAATTCTGCTTGTCTTTTAGTTGTAGTTAAGATGAGTATGTTTCCATCACGTGTAAATTTTGTCATTTTCCTTTGACTTTCTGATATTATTCCATTTAGTGCTTTACTAAGTAGAAATATGTTAAAAGTATTTAGAGGTTTATCAATGTTTGTACTTTTCATGACAACGAATTTTGGAATATCTTTGGCATTTAATGAAGAGAATGATAGTTTAGGAAAATCAGATTCATTAATATATTTTTCTTTAACTTTTTTTCTGGGTGGGGAGGCATCGAATTCTCTGCCTCCACCCGGAGGTGGAGCACTGTTCATTTTATTATATTTTCTTCAGTTCTTTTGTTTGAGTTAAATGTGAGAAAATAGAGAGTAAAGAAAAAGGGGGAAAAATAATAATAATTTGGTTTAAGAGTATAGAAATTCACTTAAGCGCACTTGTTTATATACGACTGTTTACACCGATAGCTGTCACAAGACTGTATTATGAATTTTAATGAAATATAAAAAAAAAAACACTATTTTGGCTAATTCAATAGTATTGTTTGTTATTTTAATCGCATGTGTATTATATTTCAGTTAATTATTTTTACCACATTTGAAATTATTTTTACAATTCTGATGTTAATTGCAGGTTAGTTATTTTGAGCATTCTTAGCGGTTGTTTTTACTACATTGGTAGTTCTTCTTTTGTAGTTAAAAATTACTACATAATTAGTCATTCTTATGAAAAATACAGTCATTGCCTTTCTAATTACATTTGTAGTCATTTTAACTGTAATTTTTAGTAATGTCTTACTTCATAATTCCCTGAGTGTACAAGATACATATAAAATCAAGATTGTTTTGTGTCAACAGCACCGAATAATAGTGTGAGTGTCAAAATCATCTCAAAATCATGCCAAAACGTCATTTTGTAAAGGATTAACCGTGAAAGTTTGAGGATTTTAACACAAGTTGTAATATGAGATTTATTTTTGGCACTGACTTAAGTCGAAACCTGATATATTTTTCTTTAAATACCAAATTTTGTTTATGTTTTTATTTTTATTTTTTTGTTTGGCACAGGTTTTTAATGTTATATTTACCTTTAAAAAAGGTGAGATCTGTCAATAACTCGAATACTCTTTCTCACTTGCTCTCTATAATTTTACTCTCTCAAACAAACAAAAAATACCTGTCGAGAAAAGAGAGAAGTATAAGTATAATTTGGTATTTTCTTTTAAATAGTTCTTAAATATGGAAACATTAATTTTTAATACCTTTGGCTACACATTTAGTAGTTATTATACTTCCTTATACAAATCTTTATTAAATGCTCTGTCTTTTACTTTATGGTCAAGATATGTTGTTAGTTGTCTTAGCAAATACACCTCTATAATTGTGTTTGTATTTTGTGTTTGCACCATCAGTGTAAATAGTGTTGACAACAGTTTCGTTTTGCAGAAATTGTGGGCAGAATTGTGAGTGTTAAAAAATCTAAAACCTTAAACAGTATGAACTGATAAAGAGGGCTTCGTTTCTATTTTGATGGAGTTTTTTCGTTTCGCATGCAGTCAGACGATCATTCCCAGCAAAATCTATTTTTTTTTTGTGGGCGCTGTGATGTAATGGTTAGCGCGTTGGACTGTTACACAGATGGTCCCGGGTTCGATTCCCGGTGACGGCAACATCAATTTAGAAAAATAATATGTATGAGTTTTCTATCCCTCATATGTATCGCAGCTCCCACCTTCGGTGTTCCCATACTACTTAACCCCACCGAAGTAAAATAATGAATCAGGGCTATGAACCAAAAAGTTTCAATAAGTTCGCCAACTCTCCATCAGGAGACGAGCAATACCTGTTCTAAGACTTATCATCTCGCGCAATTGCAGTGTTGCCATGTTTGAAGCCCTTCATCTGTCCCCACCTTTCATCTCTCCACTATCCAATTTCCAAACAAAGCAACACATTAATAAATAGGAAGAATTTCCTGAGTGTTGCTTCTCTTTAAAAAAAAAAAAGTTGCAGAACAGAAATTAGAACCATTGTACTGGGTTCTTTTCAATAATCTTGAACGAATGGTTTCAAAATTTAATAGGCATGTTACATTTGTACTATAGCTTCAGGATTATGTATTCAAAAGCCCGAAGGGTTTCTTTAACAAATAAATGATAGGGACCAGGTGCGGATCCAGGAAAAGATTTTGGGAAGGGACGTTAGAGTATTTTTGATAAATTTTCACTTCTTTTTAATTTTTTTGTATTGAAAATTTTTATTTTGGGGGATGATACGTCACATTTTCCCTCCCCTGGAACCCCGCCTGCTAGGGACCTGGGGTGCTTGAAATGAGCCCGATCAATTACTCAGAGAAAAGCACAAAAAAATGAAATTCATAATTTGTCGACCTTCAAGACGCTGAAACGAAGGAACTGTACAAAAATTATTTCCCGGATGAAGCACTATATGATCCATTACTCAATTTATAAGTTTCCCGTATAATTCTCGGCAAAAACACGAAAAAAAAATTTTCACATTTTTTCGAATTTTTATGGTGTGAAATAAACCGAGAAACATTTGTGAATGGTGTATTTCCCGGAATAAGCTCTATCTGTTCCTTTAAAGAAAAAACTATAATTTTCGAATTTTTCGAGCTTTTTAACCATCTAAATGCTATAAAAATCTTAAACATTTCCGCCCCGGAATGAGCACTACTCAATTCATCACACAAATTGTTTTGATACACCATTAATTTTTCGGAATTATTACCTGGCTCCGGGTTTAAAAGTCAAAAAATAATAATAAATAACTATCAATAGTCATTAAATATTTGGGAATATTTCTATTTAGTTAACTTGGATGGGAAAAACATGGAAAACTAAATGCTTCCCTTAAGATATTAAAATATAAATATTCCGATTTTTTTTTCAGCCTAGATATCTACGCTGAAGAACTGTCATATTCATAAAGTTTTCATAAAAGTTATTTCAGCACAATTTTTGTTCTTAACAAAATTTTCACATTTTTCATTATCAAAGCATTAGTTGTAGAACGCTGGAATTAATGTAAGAATAGGTTGTAGTAACGTTCCCTAGAACCAGTTCCCAGCATGACAATTTCAAACAAAATCACGGATACAAAAATGGGTTTTAGAGCAATTCTATAGAACTAGTACCTGTTCTTCAAAAGCTCCTTAGAACTATTTCTAACGGTGACAATTTCAAACAAAAATCATGGGTTACAAAGCCAAACTAGAACTCTATAGAAGTTCTATAACTCTAAAGAAGTTTGCTGGGTATGTATACAGAGTTCGATGATTTAAGATTAAAAAGTCATCTAATAATATGGTTTTATAGACGTCAGAATTATAGATGTTTGATCAAAGTTTGATTCAGTATAAAAAAGTTTTAAAATTTATAGATTACTAACAGAACCTGATAATTTTTTCAAGGAAAATAGTGCTAATGGAGAGAAAAAGCCTAGGAAATTTTTAAATTCTCTGATGAAACAATGTTATTTTGGTGCACAAAGCGAGAAAATTATATTTTTTGTGTGAAAATCCTTATTTTCTCAATACAGCATTTTTTTTTTTTTTTAATCGTTTGGCAAAAGATTAGATTATTAGTAGGGCTAGTGTTATATTATAAATAATTATTAAGATAAGATAAGATCATCTTAATCCTAGACTGTTCAATAAAATTTCAATTAAAATTAAAGAATTTTTTTTCGAACAAATTGTGTGCCATTCTTTAGGACTCCAGTACATTTAAACACTTTAAATTTTAAATAAATAAATTTTTATCTCATTGAGGAAAATAATTTCTTTTCGAAAAACGGACATAGCGTATTAAATTCGAAATTTAGTATGACGAGTTTTTCAACTAGTGCTTATTTCGTGAATGGTAACACTTAGCTCATGTCTGATTTGACAGATAATTAGTTTTATCCTTCCGCTGAACGAATATGGTTGTGTATACGCTTGAACAACGCTGGGAAATATTGCGACATTACTTTGAAAATCATGGTAATGTTGCAGAATGTGTGCGAAAATTGAGTCCTGTTTTTGAAGATCGCATTATCAGCCGCAGAGCTAATGTCGTTTGGCCACCTCGGAGCTGCGAATTGACACCGTTGGACTATTATTTGTGGGGTGCCGTCAATGATAAGTGTTACGCCAACAAGCCAGAGACAATTGACGCTTTAAAGGACAATATTCGTGAAGCCATTGGTGAAATACAGCTGCACACAATCGATTGTGCTTAAAAATTGGACCGATCGTGTAGGCTACTGCATGGCCAGCCGAGGCAGCCATTTGAATGAAATAATTTTCCATTATTAACCGGAAGGATTGTAGTTTCAAATAAAAAAAGAAATTTGAGAAAATATTCAGTAGTTTTTTTTATAGCATTTTCAAAAAAAAAAAAAGTTATTTGGCGGACCCTTTATCTCTACTATAGCAATTTAGTGCATTTTTATAAAAATCTCGATCAAATGCCAATAATATTTTATTTAAAATCCTTTTGTACCACAAATTGATGGTATAAATGTTGTGGCGAAAATCACAGTATATTCCAAGTAAAAAACGCTTTATAGTACAACACTGCGTTTAAACGTTCATTCAACTTCTTTAAGCTGCTCTTTTAACATCTGATCATCGACTTGTCTTACTTTAGTTGTTAACTGAGCGCCATAGAGAAGACGTCATCAAAAGATCACGAACGAAAAAAAAAAAAAATACGTTAAGACGCTAAAAACAAAACGTGAACATTAGACCCACCAGTGGTTTTTGTGTTATAGTAGTTGCGGTGCAGAAGCCGTTGTACAATAAAGGTTATTTAAGCCATATTTGAAAAAAGAAGAAAGATTTTTTCAAATATATTTTATTGCTTAAGAAGATTTTGTGTAAAATGTTAAAGAATAATTTGACAATGACCCAGTAAACTATAAAAAGTTAACAAAGAAAATCTTTACAAAAGAAGATTTAAGACCGACTTTAAAAGAAACGTATTTTAAAAAAAAGTGAAATAAATTATTTAATGGTTTAAAAAGAGACCATGAACATACGTGAATGTAATAATAGTGATCATGACAACGTGCAATTACCCAGTCTACAAATACAGCCACAATTACCGGATCACTTGAAATGTGGTGAGGTTTATACTTGGTTATGCGAGGGGGAATTATATGCGGTGGAATGCAAATTATGTGAAGATCGACCAATGTGTCCTTTATCAGAATTTCCCCAACATATGGAAGTATGGCATACAGATTGGGAAGAATCGGCGAAGAGAGAAGTCGACAAAAATTCTCAAGATCATAATGAAGACAAAAATGATGATGATGATGAAGATGAAGATCATCAATTTGACAATGAAGATCAACATTTTAATGAAGTAAATGATGAGCTTCAAATATCATTTACCACTGAAGATAGTGGTTTATATGAAGAAGATGAGCCAGAAGATGAACTAATAGAAAATCATCCACTTCTTATAGAACGTATTAAAGGTGATGAAGAAATTTTAGAACCTTTTGAACAGGTATTAATAGAACACGATAATAATGTAGATTCGACACAAATTAACGAAAACGAAAATGAAGATGAAGAAAATACAGAAGAATACCACAAGAAGTTAGCACGTACAACTAAACGCAACATTATTAATGGTCAACAGCATAAAAAAGATAATAAATTACAACTACCCAATATAAACAATTTAATAAAAGAGAATTGTAAGCAAAAAGAGCAATTAAAAGAGTTAAGAAAGCATATAAATTTAACAACAGAGCGTAAGAAAACAAAAGATCAAATTAAAGAAAAAAGAGACAATGCAATAGAATTAAGAGATAATGAAAATATAACAGAAAATAAAAGAGATCAGGAAAATGATTCAGAAAATAAAAACTGCTCTAAGAAAACGGAAAAATTAAGAAATTGTGAAAAGATAGAAGGTAAACCAACATCTAAGAAATGTAGAACAGATACTAGCGATTCTTCAAAGAATAAATATAAGGAAGTTCTTTCGAATGAGTTTATTACACCAGTAAAGAAAAGCGAAAATCCAGAATGGCTGGAAAAATCAACTTTAGATAGTTCTAATTTTACTTCATTAAATACAACAAGAGTTTCCTTAAGGCAAAGTAAGAAAAAATTAAACAAAATTGCTTCCAAAGAAAAAGATAAATTCAATAAAGTTTCAGTTAATCAAAATCCCAAAACTTTAGAAAATTTTGAAAAATCTATAGATTTAAAAGAAGATTTAACACTAAATCAAGAGAACTCGAATTACTTGAAAGAAAATCCAACATATAAGAGCAAATCTACCCTAAGAGTACAAAAGGGCAAAAAAAAAGATACTAAAGTAATAGAAACCCTAAAAGATAGCTATAAAAATATCTGTGATTTAGAGCAAACTTTATTTAATAATGATATAGAAAATTTTGATAATTCCAGAACCATTAAGGAAATTCTCACAAAGAAAGGACAACCTTCCGAGAGAGTACAAAAGAGAAAAACAATAAAATTTCCTCAAGAAACTAAGGAAAAGGAAAAATCGGATAATGAAAATGTTAAAATCAATAATAAATCTAAAAGTATCAGCGATTTAAAAGAAAGTTTTACTGACATTTTATCAACAAATCTAGAAGAATTACAAAACTGTACGAAGGGTAATATAAATAGTAAAAACCTTTCTCTAAGAGCTATAAAGAGAAAAAGTAATTCAGAAAATGACTTAAAGAAAAGTTTATTTAGTAATGACGAAGAAAATATACCTGATTTAGAAGAAAATTTTACGGAAATTTTAACAACAAATCGAGAAGAATCTCAAAACTTTGCTGACAGTAATTTTTCGAAAATTTCATCAACAAATCTGGAAGAATCTCAAAACTCTACAAAGAATAATATAAATAATAAAAAACGCTCCTCAAGAGCGTTAAAAAGAAAATATAATTCAAACAAAGTCTGTGATTTAGAGAAAAGTTTATTTACTAATGAAGAAGAAAATATAGGTGATTTAGAGGAATACTTGAAAACGATTTCACCATCTCAAAGCTCTACCAAGAGAAAGCTCTCCTTACGAGCGCAAAAAAGAACAACTACAGAAGTAGTACCTAATCTAGCTAAAAATCTCAGTGCTTTAGAAAAAAGTTTCTTGGCAAATGATGAAAAAAGTATATGTGATTTAGAAGAAATGTTACTAACAAATCTAGAAGAATCTCGAAGCAGTATAAATAATAATAGACATAGAAAAACCCTCACTTTAAGAGCGACAGTTAGAAATACAAAACTTGCAGCAACTCAGCAATCGGAAACTCTCTGTGACTTAGAGAAAATAGGTATAACTAATGGAGAAGAAATTTTAATGGAAAAGAGAGCACAAATGACAAAAACAGAAGAAAAGAATTTAATAGACAAATTACTAGATCCTCATAATAATAATGAAAATTTTGGAGATTTAGCCAAAGAAACTAACGAGCCTTCTGGATTAAAACTAACACCTATTAAAGATTGTTTAAATTTGTCTACTTTTGACACTCTTAAACAGAGTTGCACTAAAAAGAAAAAAATTTTCTTAAGAAAATTAAGAGAGAAATCTGCATTTATAAAAAATCTTAGAACATCTTCTGAGTCTTCCTTAGATTTAGAAAAAACTTTACCTTCCTTAACGGTAGACAATTTAAAATCACAAGAACTTGAACTACTGAAAGCCACCCAAGAAAATTTAAGAACTTCAGAAAATTCTCCGAATTTGGAGAACGATTCTATCACTAATTCTGATACTCTAACTCCTATGGATATTTATGATTTGTTATCTATAAATTCCATGAAAAATGTTTCAAATTCCACCTATGGCACAGAATCTTCTACATTTTACTCACCAGCCTCTTTAACAAGTGATGATTTGAATGTAAATCATGCTTCTTTAAGCTTTAAACAAAATCTGAATAACTTATTCGAATTTTCTAACACGTTCAATGATCAACATCTAAAACCTGTAACACCTCAATCACCTAAAACCGAAGAGGAACATTTTGAGTTTTATGAACCAAAAGAAAAGTTAACCAAACATCATATTCTAAAACTAATAGAACTCTACAAAGAACATACATGCCTGTGGGATCAGTCTCACCCGGAATTTTGTGAATCCCAGTTAAGCAGAATTTCTTGGCAAGATCTAACCGATAAATGGAATGAATACTGTAAACGGAAATTTACCATAGCCGAAGTACGCATTAGAATTTGTACCTTAAGTCAACGTTATCTTAAAGAGCGTGAACGTTTAGAGCTAGAAGGAGAATTAGATGAAAGTTGCAAATTTTCCTATTACGAAGAAATGAAATTTTTGGAACAACAAAAGTCTTTACAAAAGAGACGTGAGCTGTATGAGCAACAAAATGAGAAAGTAGTTGAAATTTACCAACATTTTCCAGTGCTCTGGCATGTGGGTTGTCATAATCTGAGACAAGCAGCAGAGAGAACAAGAGCTTTTCAGAGCATTAGCACTGCTCTCAAATTATGTGGTATACAACTCTCTTCGCAGGAAGTACAAAAACGTATTAGATCTCTTAGAAAATTTTATCGTTTAGATAAGATACGCTATTTACATTGTCAAGTAGAACAGACGCCATTTGAGTCCGATTTCAAACATTTTGAGAGAATGCAATTTCTGGACAAACACATAGATCCATTTGTTTGTCGTATTTGTGGTAAAATATTTGAAAATTTAACGGGTTATAGGGAACATTTGGATACAGAAAATCATGGTAGTATTTTGGAAGAAGATAGTGAAAGTGAGAGTGAGAAGGAGAAGGAGTTCGAAGAAAACAATGCTGGATTTGATGGAATAGACGATATTATAGAATTCGAAGAAACTGTAAATACTCCTCCTAATGAATTGGAAACCTTAACCACTCATTCTGAGGAAACTTCACCAACTGAAACTCGTTCATATACAGAAACTATTTTAACTTCTATACCCTATATAAATGAAGTAACTTTATCTACTACTTCTCCCATAATTAATGAAGCCTTAATTTATCCTAACAACTCAACGGAAGAACCAATTTTAAATTCTTTGCAATCAGAAGATCAAATATTTGAAGAAATAATGGAAAATGTTGCTTACAATGATAGTTTTACTACACAATCCTTAGATAACGTAAGTTTTAAAAATTTTTATTATTTTTAAGTCCAAGTTATTTGAATTTTAATTAAATTTTTTCAGTTTATACACTCAGTTAGTAATTGTGATGATGATATAACTCTAAATAACTGCATTAATTCCGAAACTTTGCCAACTAATCTCATGTATATGAAGTATTCAGATATAAATGTACAAAATGTTGTGATCGATCAAACATTGGATATTGAAACTCCAAATCATAATGATCATACTGATATGCAAGTAAATCTAAGTGGTATTAATGACAATCCGACAATTCCGAATCAAAATTATGAAACTGATATGGTGGAAAATCAAAATATTATAAATGAGAATCAGGAATTGGAAAAAGCTTTAGCCGAAGATGTAAGTATTTACAAAAATAAAAATCTCTTTCAATTTTTACAATCTTTCATTATGTTTTCAGAATTCTCCTCCCCCTATCGTGGTTAAAGTTCAATGTGCCGACTATTCCCTGGACTTAAATCTAAACACTGAAAAAGAAACTTTGAAAATTTCCACTTGCATTGATAATCCAGAAGTTGATACTGCTGAAATGGATGGTATTTTTGCCCGTTTACCGCATGAGGATATACGTAAAATGATTGTTTTATATCGTAAATATCCCCAGCTATGGAATCCCAATCATTTGGATTATAATTCACGTAATTTACGTCGACTTGCTTGGTGTAATCTTACGGCAGAATATTGCAAATTATTGGGTAGACAATTCTCTTGGCGGACAATGCATCGTAAATTAACGGATTATGCCAAATACTATAAGAAATTGTTAACGGAACAAAAGGATTATGAGGAAACGGAAATTAAATGGGCCTTTTATAAGGATTTCAAATTTTTAGATGATGTGGTAAGTAGAATTTGGAGAATACTTTTTGATATATAAAATAAATTGATTTATGCAAAGCTTTTAATTGCATTATAATAAGAAAAATAAGTAAGTTTTAAAATGGAACTAAAAACGAATTATAAAAAGAAACAGATTAAGCTTGTATATGAGACCAAATCTAAGCTTAAATTGAGCTTAAAATTTTAACTAAAACAAAATTATTTCTATAAGCTTTAAAGCTTGACTATAAAAATAACATTAAAATATGATTAAAACTGGACTTTACAAATGACTGCAATTAAATCTTTTAATTAGACTTAAACCAGGCTTTATAAAGAATTCTAATTGAGCTTTGAAGTGGACTATTTAAAAATGCTCATTTAAGTTAGTCTTTACCCAAATTTTAAAAAAAACTACGATCAAATTTTCGAAACGCACTTAAAAAGCTTTCTGATTTATAAGTGAAGGACCCTCAGATCTTAAGGAAACTTGGATTTAAGGTTGCGTTTACATTACGACCGAAAACCAGTTTAATATATTGCCCACTACCATATGACCGACATCTAGTTTAAACTGGATTCAAGGGTAAATGTAAATGCAGCTTAAGACAGATAAAGCAAAAGTAAATTAAATTAAAAAAACTTGATAATTGTTTTTAATTTTAATATTAAAAGAACTAAAATTGAGAATTTAAATTAATCTATAAAAAGAACTAGGATTACAATGTTTTAATGGAAAGAACTAAATACGGCAGAAACAAGACTATAAAACAACAACGATTGAGAAATTATTCGTATAATAAAAATATCTAATCAAATTGTGCTTTTGTTTTGTAACATAAAAAAGCTCAAATTGGGATATTTAGGCTAAATAAAGGACTTTTTATGTGGGCTACAAGAAAAGTTTTAAAATAAACCATTAAAGAAAAGAGCATCGGTGGTATTTTAGTGCGATCTATTAAAAAAGCTTTAAGGGGGGACATTACATTCGCGGAAGAGAAAACAGACCTTTTTTTAAAAATTCATAACTTAGTCAAAAACAAACATTTTTCCAAAATGTTTGTTTTTTTATTATTGTAGAGAATTGAACAAATTACAAGAAAAAAAATTCAAAAAAATATATTTTTCACTCCAGAGAAAAAAACGGGGCCTCGTGGTTGCAGCGCTGGGAGTCGGAAAAATTGTCCGATCCGGAAAAAAATTACTTTTTTAAATCTTAACAAAATTGGTTATCGTATGACACGAGCTTTTTTTTAATTTTTTTTCAATTTTTGGTGATGTTTCAAATTTAAAAGTGTGTTTTTTCGAAAAAAAAATATTGACTTTTTAAAAATTCATAAAAAACCGAAAAAAAAAATTAAAAAAAGCTTGTGTCATACGATAGCGAATCAAGTTTAAAATACAAAAAAAAAAAAATATCGTCAAAAAATTAACCCGCTAGTGCCGCAACCAGTACGAAAAACATGGTTTCGAGATAAACGCGTTCAGGCTTCTTTTGAACATTTCAAACGATTTGCATCATTTCCTTTGCAAAAATTCAATGCTGTAGCTCCTATGGTGATACCAAGTAGTTGAAACATTTGTAAATAACTATAAGCGCCGTCATAAAAATGCGCTCTCACTAATCCGGCTGTAACTTTTGAACCCGTATGAAATTTTCCATGAAATTTTTTTTCTTAAAATCTTAATAATATTTACTAAAATACAAAATTATAAAAAAATAAGTCGATTTCAAAAAACGGCCAATGTCATGTCCTTCCTTAAACTAGGTTAAAAGAAAAACTTATGAAAATTAAGTTGGATCTTAAAAATTACGTATTTTGAGTTTTTGTTTAAACTTTGAAAAGGGACAACAATTGAGTTTGAATTCATATAATACAAAAATATGATTACCTTTTTTCTGACTGGATAATAAACTACTATTTAAGTTAATGTTGGTTAACAAACAAAGCTTTTATGTGTACTGTGGAAAAACAACAGCGAAGTATTATTTTAAACTCTAAGCCTCATTTTCACAATGTCCCGTTGACACCAAAAAAAAATACATGAAAAACTCACCCAAAAAAACTTTTGTTTGGGCTACAAAATTGAACTGCGATTAAGCTGTAATTTAAGATTTAAAAAGCTGTTATTTGAAGTGTAAAATAAGTTATGATTTAACTTTAATTTTAACTATAAAAAGAGTTTAAATTTGGAGTACAAACATAGCTTGTATTTGGGATATCAAAATATTAATTGAGCTTTAATTTGAAGTGCAAATGAAGCATTTATCGGAAATGTAAAATTTAAGCTCTCTAATATTAAGATAAAATTTTAACAATTAGTAAACCTTCCAGTGAAACTATAAATAAAACTTGAAAATTTTAGATTCACGTTTGAGGCAAACGATTGAAAACAAATGTTTGGAAAGAAGTACCATTAAGCTTTAATTTGAACTTTCATATTAGCTAACAAGGAAGGTTTGACAGTGTCACCAACCAATTACGTTGAAATTTTGATATGTAATAGAGAAGCCAATTTAACAATCTTTAACAATTTTTTAGTTGTACAATCTTACATTTAGGGTATATAAAGACGGATAGAAAAATACAGCTTTTCGATATTGTTTAGGTTTTTTATACTCCCCAAATTAATTAGACGTTAATTTTTTTATCACACGAAAGGTATTTGAGAAAACAATCTAAAAGGGCATACAATAATGTTTTTGAAATCCATTGTTACCCCTTATAGTTAAGATTTGACAGGTAATAATGCATACGTTTGCGTAAGTTTTGTCCTCATTTAAATTTTACAGATTTGTATTTGAAAAAAAAAATTTAAGCTTTTTTCAAAAAGCTTTTTCTTAAGCTTTCTTTTTTTAAAGCTTTCTGTATTGTTTTGTTGTTCTTTTTTCTTACAGATTGCCGTCCATGATGAACTTCAACGTAGTGTCCATCATCGTGATAATAATTTCAAAATTATAGGAATTTATAAATATCTACCCCAACTATGGGATATTAAACATCCTGATTTTAATAAACGGCCAGTAAAACAACGTAATATTGAACTAATGTGTTATCGTTTACAAGAAGAATATAATTTACAAATAACACCAGAACGATTAAAAAATCGCCTAATTGAACTGAGAGCTCAATATAGAGCGGCCAAAAAACAACGATTGAAAGCTCTTAAAAATAAACAGATCTATACACCCGACTTTGAGTTTTATGAAGCTTTACTTTTCATAGATCAACATATAGATCCATTTATATGTGAACTGTGTAATGAGGAATTTAAAAAACTTACCGACTATAATCACCACAGGCGTAAAGAACATGAGACTAAGAAAGTTTTAAGACAAACACCACTCTCATTGACCGAACATAAAGCGGGTAATGATCATCTATTGGAAAATGTCTGCCATATATGCGGTATTAAATTTACTACCAAAAGTAATCTAGTACATCATTTACGACGTCATGATGGTATTAAAAATTATGCATGCACCCAGTGTACAAAGAAATTTTTCTCTTCTCACTCCTTAAAAATTCACATACGGTCTCATACTAAAGAATGTCCTTATACTTGTGAAAAATGTGGTGCCTCTTTCGTATGTGCCAGCAAATTGAATCAACATGTTAAACGACATACAAATAAAAAGGATTTCCAATGTGACTATTGCCCCAAAGCCTTTTTTACAGCCTTTGAAATGGATAGACATGTCAGGCGACATTTAAATATACGCGATAAAATCTGTCCTATATGCAATAAATCCTTTGTTGTGGGTTCATCGTACTATGCTCATATGATGTTACACAATGATACGAAACGGTTTGCCTGTGATAAATGCGATATGAAATTTGCCCAATATGCGGGATTGTATAAACACAAAAAGAGACATCATTAAATATGGAAAATTTAAGAAGAAAATAAATATTTAAATACTTTAAATATCAAACAATATAGAAAGTGATTTAATTACCATTAAAAAAATTTTAAATCGGATTTTAGTAAATCTTTTAGCAAATAAGTCGTTAAAAAACGTTGCTTTCGTCTAATTTTTAAGTGTTCCCAAATTTTGTTATTCTCTCTTCAAAATCTTTAGTTAAGATAAATTAAATTTAAGATTTTTGGATTAAAGTTTATAAAATTATTTACCTGTTTTATTTGTAGTATTTTTAAGGTAAAATCTAAAAATATTGTGTGATTTTGTTAAAATAAAGTTAAAAAGCAGTACGCTACATAAAAATCTGTTATAATTTATTTCGCATAATTATTTGGATAAACGTTTTTGTTGTCTAAGACGATAGATATCATTAACGGGTGGAGCAACAGTAGGAGCTTCTTCATCACTGTCATCACCACCCGGTAGCATGCGACGTCTTTTAACGCCAGTGCCGGTATCACCCGACAAAGTACTTTCGTCAACAATCCAGTGTACAGATTTGGCTAAATCAAAGATTTTAATATCGCAACCAGGATCGCCAGAAGGTAGAGGAGGTGCTAATAATGAAAAAGAAAAAAATTATTAAACAAATTTTAAATAAAAATATGTTAAAAAATTCTCAAAACTACTCACCATCTGTTAATTTAATACGATTAAATATATCAAATAACATTTCAATAGATACAAAAGGTCCTCTAAAGCAAATAGGTGGTGGTAACATAGCACATAAAGCTGCCAATGAGGGTGGTTGGGGAAAAGTTCCACCCGCCAAGGGATGTGCTCCCGGATAGGCATTAGCTTTGGGTTTAAAGGGAATGAATTGTGAAAAATCTGGCTTAGGTAATTGTACAGTAGGTTCAGTTTCTGGTTCTTCTTTAACCGCCGGTAATCCAGGAGCACCTGGTACAGCTGGTAATTTGTTAGTAGTAATGCCCACATTCTAGTTTAAAAAAAAAAAAAAACTTTATTAATAAATTTTTCATTTCTATATTTTAATATTGATTTCTTACCTCGGTATAACCAATAGATCTTAATTCTACTGTAGTACAGGGATATAAATCCAAAAATTTATACCGATCTACCAGTTGGGCTGTTTCTTTGCCTTCATATTCTTTAAGCTAAGAAAATTAATGTTTAAATTATTTATATCGCTTTTGAAAATTGAATTAATTTCATCATACATTTTCCAATACTGCACTTCTTCTTCTCTCCACTTTTACAATACTCGATAGATCTCCTATATTTGATTCAAATTCCAAAAATCTATTCCATACATTAACACTAAGCTGTGGCGTTAAACCTCCCGATGATAGGACTCGTTCAAATAATACTCTTGTATTGTTATCTTCATTTAAATGTGATAGATAATCTATATAGCACATAACATATTCTGGACTACCACCGAAACGTTTTAAGCCCAATTCAAATATACGAAAAGCAATATCTTTATCTTTTGAGCAATAGTATTCCATAAGAGCGGCGGAAACAAATACATGATAACGGGAACGTATATCTTCACGGGCTTTTTTGAATATAGCTCTGGCAGATTTAATACCTTCAGCACGACGGGCAAATTTCATGTATTGAACAAAAGCCTAAAAGGAAAAAAGAATAAAAAAATTTTTGAATTTTAGTTTTAAAAAAATACAAATTTTGAGTCCCCTGTTTAATTTAAATAAATTTTTCTAAAGAAATAAAATTCTGAAAGATAAAAAAAATTTTTTATGAAACTTTTTACGGAAATTTGTGGTTATATGTTGGGCGCCAAAGTTTCAAAATAATGCTTCAGTCAGAAAAAAATTCTTACAAATTCGGAGCCATATTTTAAATACCTTCTTCTACAGGAAAAATGTCTCAAAGTTGGAAATTTTTTCATAAAAAAAATTTCTCATGTTTATGTTTCCAAGTTTGTATATGAACTAAAACTGTTTTTTATAAACATACATGGTTTTTCATATACACATGAACTAAACTTGATTTAATATAAACTTTAATTTGTATATGAACTAAACTTACATTTGTATATGAACTAAAACTGTTTTTTATAAACATACATGATTTTTCATATACACATGAACTAAACTCGATTTAATATAAACTTTAATTTGTATATGAACTAATCGTGGTTTTATATAAACTTAAATTTTTATATGAACTAATCGTGGTTTTATTAAAACTAATTTTTATATGAACTAAACTTACATTTGTATATGAACTAAAACTGTTTTTTATAAACATACATGGTTTTTCATATACACATGAACTAAACTTGATTTAATATAAACTTAAATTTGTATATGAACTAATCGTGGTTTTATATAAACTTAAATTTGTATATGAACTAATTGTGGTTTTATATAAACTTAAATTTGTATATGAACTAATCGTGGTTTTATATAAACTTAAATTTGAATATGAACTAAACTTAAATTTTTATATAATTTAATACTGGTTTTTATAAACATACGTAGTTTTTCATACACACATGAACAAAAATTGATTTAATATAAACTTACATTTTTATATGAACTAATCGTGGTTTTATATAAACTTATTTTTTTATATGAACTAATCGTGGTTTTATATAAACTTATTTTTTTATATGAACTAATCGCGGTTTTATATAAACTTAAATTTGTATATGAATTAAACTTAAATTTTTATATAATGTAATATTGGTTTTTATAAACATACATGGTTTTTCATACACACATGAACAAAAATTGATTTAATATAAACTTACATTTTTTTATGAACTAATCGTGGTTTTATATAAACTAATTTTTTTATATGATCTAATCGCTGTTTTATATAAACTTAAATTTGTATATGAACTAAACTTAAATTTTTATATAATTTAATACTAGTTTTTATAAACATACATGGTTTTTCATACACACATGAATAAAAATTGATTTAATATAAACTTACATTTTTATATGAACTAATCGTGGTTTTATATAAACTTATTTTTTTATATGAACTAATCGTGGTTTTATTTAAACTTATTTTTTATATGAACTAATCGTGGTTTTATATAAACTAATTTTTTATATGAACTAATCGTGGTTTTATATAAACTAAATTTTTAAATGAACTAATCGAGGTTTTATATAAACTAATTTTTTAAATGAACTAATCGTGGTTTTATATAAACTTAAATTTGTATATAAACTAATACGGGTTTTTATAAACATACATGGTTTTTCACACACATAAACTAAACTTGACATAATATAAACTTAAATTTTTTATATGAACTAATCGGGGTTTTATATCAACTTAAATTTTTATATGAACTAATAAGGGTTTTATATAAACTAATTTTGTATATCAACTAATAGTGGTTTTAGATGAACTAATTTTTAATATCAACTAATTGCGGTTTTTTATAAACATACATATTTATATGAACTAATCATAGTTTTATATTAACTTAAAATTTTAAATGAATCAATCGAGTTTATTTATGAACTAAAATTTTTATTTATTATTTTATGTTGAAGTTGGCCCTTTTTATGCCAATTTGTCAAGTTTTATGAAATAAACTAAACAGGCTTTCTTATATGAATATATATAAACATATATGGATTTGAATATATTTTGTGTGTATTAAATAATCTTTTTTTTTGGAATAGAGGACAAAAATAGCCAAACTTCTTCTAAGACTTTAAAAAATGAAATTCCATATAGGATTTCAAACCCCTCGTCAAGGATACAATTTCTTGTTGCATATTGCATTTTAAATTAATTTTTCTACAGGAAAATTATCTCAGAGTTTAAAATTTGTCTCTAGAATAATGTTGGCCAATTTTTTAAAAATATAGTTTATGAATTTTTATTGAAAAAATGTAATATAAACTTGGGCACTACATTTGGCGCCAATTTTTGTTTTTTAATTAAAAATTTTAACAAAATGTCAGCATTTGTTTTTTTTTATCATGTTTTGATATAGGCTGACAAGTTTACCCTTTTTTATTTAAAAACATATAGAAAAAGGTATATTTTCTTGAAATATGAACCGACTTCAATAATTTTTACCAACAATTTGTTGGAGTTGTAGATTGTAGTATCCATAAAACGTGCAAGAAGTGTGAAGTTATTTAGTTTTTAGTGAATTTAGAAATTTTAAATAATTTTTATTAAAAATTATTTTATTAAAACTTAAGATTAAAAAAAATATATATATTCTACTTACCAATGTTGGATCTATATCGGGTATAGACAAAAATTTATTATACATAGCATGTACTTTATCATATTTCATACGTCCTTCTTCAAAATCAGCATAAGCAAAGTACAATAAAGCGTTCTTATTAAGAACACCATTAATGGAACGTTCCAAGATATTAGCACATTCATCACCAAAAATTTTAGCAGCTTGGGTATCCTAAATATGGAAAAATTAAATGCAAAAAGATATAAATTAACAAACAATTAAAATAAGACAGCATTAGAGAAATTTATAATTATAGTAAAACACATTAATAAATACATTGTCTTAAGAGGCATCAAAGAAATTGTATTGAAACAGGGACAAAATTATATAAAAATTATAAATTTATAAAAAAAATTACAAAAAAAAATCTTATTTTCAATAGTTTAAAATTTAAATGTTAAAAGATTTTAATAAATTTAATTTTTAAATATTTATTTTAAAGTTTGTTTTCAATTTTTTTTTTTAATACAAGTTTTTTAATACCTCCAGACATTGTTAAATATATATGAAATAAAAAAAATCCATTTGTTTTTTAAGGTTTCAAGGCAAAGATAAGACTTAAAAGTCTTATTATTTATTATACGATTTATCAACGAGGCTTTCATATCAATAGGCTTCATCTGGTTGTGGTTATATACGAGGACTTGATGTATTTTATACTGAAATTTAGAATATTTTAATAAAAACACTATACGCACGCCTTTATCAGCTAAAGCTTTAGAACTTTGATCTAAAAACTGTGCTGCCTGATGCCACACAGCTGGATGATGAGTTAATACCAGCAAACATTGTTCGGTAGCAAACATAACACGTCGTGTTATTAAAGCTGTATCCTCAGTACGTAAAGGATTCGATTTTTCAAAAGCAATAAACTTTTTCCATAATTCAACCTAAAGGGGAAAAAAACAGAAAATTTATTGAGTTTCTATTAAAAAAGATATCAAATACTAACTTGTTTAATTTCATCTTTTGCCAAGGTGGGTGGAACAGCTGGTAAATTACGATTTAAGCCCTTGGTTAAATTTTCCAGTTCTTTGGCTACTCTTCGGGCATTCATATAATCCCTAAATTATAAAAAAAAAGTTAAGAAATTGTTTGTTATTTCTTTAATTATGAAATTAATTTTAATTATCACTTACTTGGATCTTTCCAAACTCATTTTTTCTGATATAATTGGATTGATATTATGCTCAAATGCTATATAATCTTTCCATAGTATTTCTATGCCTATTATGGGTGTTATTACGGCCTTTTGATAGACTCTTCTAACGGCTGTTATCTTTTGATTTTCCGCATAACTTCCTACGGCCTCAACACTACGTAAAAATGATATATAATCCTGCCATATGGAAAAAGAATGTAAATCCATGCCAATTTTTTCCAAAGCAAAATCATACGCTTGTGCCAATTTTTCTCTAAAACGAAAACAAAATTTAGGGAATTACTAATTAGAAAAGAAATTTAAAACAATATTCTATAGGAAAAACTTCTTGAAATTTTAGAATTAAAAAAATTCTAAGTTTTTTTAAATTAAAAGTTTTCTGTGTTGAAAATGTATCAGAATCGGACAAATTTTCTATACGAAAAATAATATCTCAGAATCTGAGATAAAATATCTCAGAATCTGAGAATTTTTCTATACGAAAAATATCTCAGAATCTGAGAATTTTTCTATACGAAAAATATCTCAGAATCTGAGAATTTTTCTATACGAAAAATATCTCAGAATCTGAGAATTTTTCTATACGAAAACTATCTCAGAATCTGAGAATTTCTCTATACGAAAAATATCTCAGAATCTGAGAATTTTTCTATACGAAAAATATCTCAGAATCTGAGAATTTTCTATACGAAAAATATCTCAGAATCTGAGAATTTTCTATACGAAAAATATCTCAGAATCTGAGAATTTTTCTATACGAAAAATATCTCAGAATCTGAGAATTTTTCTATACGAAAAATATCTCAGAATCTGAGAATTTTTCTATACGAAAAATATCTCAGAATCTGAGAATTTTTCTATACGAAAAATATCTCAGAATCTGAGAATTTTTCTATACGAAAAATATCTCAGAATCTGAGAATTTTCTATACGAAAAATATCTCAGAATCTGAGAATTTTCTATACGAAAAATATCTCAGAATCTGAGAATTTTTCTATACGAAAAATATCTCAGAATCTGAGAATTTTTCTATACGAAAAATATCTCAGAATCTGAGAATTTTTCTATACGAAAAATATCTCAGAATCTGAGAATTTTTCTATACGAAAAATATCTCAGAATCTGAGAATTTTTCTATACGAAAAATATCTCAGAATCTGAGAATTTTTCTATACGAAAAATATCTCAGAATCTGAGAATTTTTCTATACGAAAAATATCTCAGAATCTGAGAATTTTTCTATACGAAAAATATCTCAGAATCTGAGAATTTTTCTATACGAAAAATATCTCAGAATCTGAGAATTTTTCTATACGAAAAATATCTCAGAATCTGAGAATTTTTCTATACGAAAAATATCTCAGAATCTGAGAATTTTTCTATACGAAAAATATCTCAGAATCTGAGAATTTTTCTATACGAAAAATATCTCAGAATCTGAGAATTTTTCTATACGAAAAATATCTCAGAATCTGAGAATTTTTCTATACGAAAAATATCTCAGAATCTGAGAATTTTTCTATACGAAAAATATCTCAGAATCTGAGAATTTTTCTATACGAAAAATATCTCAGAATCTGAGAATTTTTCTATACGAAAAATATCTCAGAATCTGAGAATTTTTCTATACGAAAAATATCTCAGAATCTGAGAATTTTTCTATACGAAAAATATCTCAGAATCTGAGAATTTTCTATACGAAAAATATCTCAGAATCTGAGAATTTTTCTATACGAAAAATATCTCAGAATCTGAGAATTTTTCTATACGAAAAATATCTCAGAATCTGAGAATTTTTCTATACGAAAAATATCTCAGAATCTGAGAATTTTTCTATACGAAAAATATCTCAGAATCTGAGAATTTTTCTATACGAAAAATATCTCAGAATCTGAGAATTTTTCTATACGAAAAATATCTCAGAATCTGAGAATTTTTCTATACGAAAAATATCTCAGAATCTGAGAATTTTTCTATACGAAAAATATCTCAGAATCTGAGAATTTTTCTATACGAAAAATATCTCAGAATCTGAGAATTTTTCTATACGAAAAATATCTCAGAATCTGAGAATTTTTCTATACGAAAAATATCTCAGAATCTGAGAATTTTTCTATACGAAAAATATCTCAGAATCTGAGAATTTTTCTATACGAAAAATATCTCAGAATCTGAGAATTTTTCTATACGAAAAATATCTCAGAATCTGAGAATTTTTCTATACGAAAAATATCTCAGAATCTGAGAATTTTTCTATACGAAAAATATCTCAGAATCTGAGAATTTTTCTATACGAAAAATATCTCAGAATCTGAGAATTTTTCTATACGAAAAATATCTCAGAATCTGAGAATTTTTCTATACGAAAAATATCTCAGAATCTGAGAATTTTTCTATACGAAAAATATCTCAGAATCTGAGAATTTTTCTATACGAAAATATCTAGAATCTGAAATTTCTTCTATACGAAAAATATCAGAATCTGAGAATTTTTCTATACGAAAAATATCTCAGAATCTGAGAATTTTTCTATACGAAAAATATCTCAGAATCTGAGAATTTTTCTATACGAAAAATATCTCAGAATCTGAGAATTTTTCTATACGAAAAATATCTCAGAATCTGAGAATTTTTCTATACGAAAAATATCTCAGAATCTGAGAATTTTTCTATACGAAAAATATCTCAGAATCTGAGAATTTTTCTATACGAAAAATATCTCAGAATCTGAGAATTTTTCTATACGAAAAATATCTCAGAATCTGAGAATTTTTCTATACGAAAAATATCTCAGAATCTGAGAATTTTTCTATACGAAAAATATCTCAGAATCTGAGAATTTTTCTATACGAAAAATATCTCAGAATCTGAGAATTTTTCTATACGAAAAATATCTCAGAATCTGAGAATTTTTCTATACGAAAAATATCTCAGAATCTGAGAATTTTTCTATACGAAAAATATCTCAGAATCTGAGAATTTTTCTATACGAAAAATATCTCAGAATCTGAGAATTTTTCTATACGAAAAATATCTCAGAATCTGAGAATTTTTCTATACGAAAAATATCTCAGAATCTGAGAATTTTTCTATACGAAAATATCTCAGAATCTGAGAATTTTTCTATACGAAAAATATCTCAGAATCTGAGAATTTTTCTATACGAAAAATATCTCAGAATCTGAGAATTTTTCTATACGAAAAATATCTCAGAATCTGAGAATTTTTCTATACGAAAAATATCTCAGAATCTGAGAATTTTTCTATACGAAAAATATCTCAGAATCTGAGAATTTTTCTATACGAAAAATATCTCAGAATCTGAGAATTTTTCTATACGAAAAATATCTCAGAATCTGAGAATTTTTCTATACGAAAAATATCTCAGAATCTGAGAATTTTTTCTATACGAAAAATATCTCAGAATCTGAGAATTTTTCTATACGAAAAATATCTCAGAATCTGAGAATTTTTCTATACGAAAAATATCTCAGAATCTGAGAATTTTTCTATACGAAAAATATCTCAGAATCTGAGAATTTTTTCTATACGAAAAATATCTCAGAATCTGAGAATTTTTCTATACGAAAAATATCTCAGAATCTGAGAATTTTTCTATACGAAAAATATCTCAGAATCTGAGAATTTTTCTATACGAAAAATATCTCAGAATCTGAGAATTTTTCTATACGAAAATATCTCAGAATCTGAGAATTTTTCAGACGCTAACAATAATCTCAGATCTGAATTCTATACGAAAAATATCTCAGAATCTGAGAATTTTTCTATACGAAAAATATCTCAGAATCTGAGAATTTTTCTATACGAAAAATATCTCAGAATCTGAGAATTTTTCTATACGAAAAATATCTCAGAATCTGAGAATTTTTCTATACGAAAAATAATATCTCAGAATCTGAGAATTTTTCTATACGAAAAATAATATCTCAGAATCTGAGAATTTTTCTATACGAAAAATAATATCTCAGAATCTGAGAATTTTTTCTATACGAAAAATATCTCAAAATCTGAGAATTTTTTTTATACGAAAAATATCTCAAAATCTGAGAATTTTTTTTATACGAAAAACATCTCAAAATCTGGGATTTTTTCTATACGAAAAATATCTCAGAATCTGAGATTTTTCTATACGAAAAATATCTCAGAATCTGAGATTTTTTCTATACGAAAAATATCTCAGAATCTGAGATTTTTTCTATACGAAAAATATCTCAGAATCTGAGATTTTTTCTATACGAAAAATATTTCAGAATCTGAGATTTTTTCTATACGAAAAATATCTCAGAATCTGAGATTTTTTCTATACGAAAAATATCTCAGAATCTTAGATTTTTCTATACGAAAAATATCTCAGAATCTGAGATTTTTTCTATACGAAAAATATCTCAGAATCTGAGATTTTTTCTATACGAAAAATATCTCAGAATCTGAGATTTTTTCTATACGAAAAATATCTCAGAATCTGAGATTTTTTCTATACGAAAAATATCTCAGAATCTGAGATTTTTTCTATACGAAAAATATCTCAGAATCTGAGATTTTTTCTATACGAAAAATATCTCAGAATCTGAGATTTTTTCTATACGAAAAATATCTCAGAATCTGAGATTTTTTCTATACGAAAAATATCTCAGAGTCTGAGAATTTTTCTATACGAAAAATATCTCAGAGTCTGAGAATTTTTCTATACGAAAAATATCTCAGAGTCTGAGAATTTTTCTATACGAAAAATATCTCAGTCTGAGAATTTTTCTATACGAAAAATATCTTAGAATCTGAAAATTTTTCTATACGAAAAATATCTCAGAATCTGAGATTATCTTAGAATCTGAAAATTTTTCTATACGAAAAATTTCCTAAAATATGAAAATTTTGATGTACAAAAAATTTCACAGACTGATATTTTTTCCATACAAAAAATTTCACCGAATCAGAAAACTTTTCTGTACAAAATATTACAGATTCTTTTTAAAGAAATATTACAAAATCAAAGCATTTCGCTAAAGTTTTTATAATCGGTGGAAAAAAATCAATATATTTTTTAACTCACTTGTGTGTACTTAAGCCCGCTTTGGTCTCCTTAACATATGTCAAATACAATTTCCATAAATCAATGTTTAGAATCTTTACCAGGGAACGTTGAAACAATTTCTCAACTCTTTCAAAATTTCTACCCTTCATTTCCTGTTCAATGTAGATTTTCCAATATCTAGCGGTGGTGGGAAACACATTGACTAGCGACTCATATAAAGTGCGTACCTCATTGACGGCTCGAGTCTGGGCTTCACGTAATAAAGTGGACCAAGATTCAATATCGTAAGGACGCATTTCCACCACTTGTTGGTCGCGCACCAAACGTTCGTGGCCCCATTCCTAGATAATTTATAAAATTTACAAATTAAACATAAATTTTAATAAGAAAAAACTATTTTCTCCACTTACAATATCAATTTTTATTTGATCCCGCACCGACATGTTGCTCTGCTATTAATCAACTATTCCGCCAAACTTTTGTTGGTAAATATGTGTTTAGATATATATATTTGTATTATATTTAATTAATAAATTCTTGTTTTATGCTTTAGTTGTAATTTCGTAATTAAATTAGTATTTTTTTCACAATCTTTTGAGAAAAAATGCGGCATTTACAATTTTACGGCGTTGAGTGAAAAAAATTTGATTGTAGAGAACGAAGCCGAGTTGGTAATAGTCGGCTAACAGTCGCTGCTGTGCTTTTTCCGGGTACGTTAGCCGCCGCCGGTATAAGTAGCAGATTTCGGCTAAAAAATGTTAACCTACTAAAGCTGTTATGACACTGTATAGTTTTTGTATAGTTTCAAGATGTATTGGGAGAAAGAAACAACATTAATGTGCGAATGAAACATATATACAATTTGTAAACAAACAGTTTTGTTTTTTTTTTTAAGCTGACAGTTCCAAAAAGAAACTGACAACAAACTTATTTGCCTGTGAGAAATGTCAAGATAAAGTTCAAAATTTTCGTTTGCACTTTTGACAGATATCCCAATTTTTCTCTGATTTGTCGATAACAAAAGTATTTGTTTTGACATTTACTACAATTTGGCACTATGTGTTCGTACTCTTTACACTAGTTAAAAAATTGAGTAACAATATATTTGTACTGCTTTAATTTAGATTGTCAATACAAAAACTATACAGTGTCATACGGGCTTAAAGAAACCCACACACAAAAAAATCGTTACCTAGTAACTCCGCTGAATTTAAAACTTAAGTTTTTAATGAGTAACATTACTAAACATCACAGTTTACTTAATTTATGAAAAAAATGCGTATTTTCTGAATTGATTTAGGAAAAAGTGCCTGAAGTTAAAAAATTTTGATTTATGAGAAATGTTTTAATTGTTGTATTGAAAATACAAATATATAAGTCAATTATAAACAACAGCAGTGCAAGTATAAATTACATATGTCATTTCTTTTGCAATTTAAAATATTTCACATTGCTTGTTTTTCAATGTGTACTATTTTTTTATCTTACCTAAGTTTTTTTGTAACTTTCTAAAGTAAAATTTGAAAGCTGTCAAAGTAGTAGTTAGTCAAGATAGCAAATGATTTTTTCACTAAGTTGTAAAAGAAAACTATAAAACATGACTGTATAATGTATATAAACAACCATATGTTAATACGGCAAGCAAAATAGGTGTTGTTTTTTTTTCATATGTACAAAAATTTAAATTTTTTTTAATAAAAAACTCAAAATTAAAAATTGTAATAATTCCTTCTAAAGTATAAATGTCAGTTGGTTGGTTGGTTTAAGTGGCAGCTCACGCTACTCGTGAGCGTCAAGTAGAGTCAAAAAGCGACTCCGTTTTGAAGAGACCACACTACCCGTAAGGAACTAGTATCCGGAGTACTAGACCCACCCCGTTCGGTTAAGATAACGTATGAGATCACCGAATCCCACACGTGATATTACCGAGAGATCGTCCAGTATATGGTCACCCAAGATCCGGAGTCGAATATTCTGCAGCGCCGGACAATCGCAGAGAAGATGCTCCACAGTCTCCTCCTCGCCCGGTAAGCCGCAGCTGCGACAATGCGAACCGCGTACAATCCCCAGTCTAATGCCATGCCTACCAATCAGCCAGTGACCGGTCAGAACAGCCGTCAGCCTCGAGACATCCCTCCTGCTCCTGCTCAGGAGAGAGTTTGTACGCCCTAGGTCGTAGTTGGGCCAAATGTCAGTAGTTTAATTTTACAACTTTTTGAAGAAGTTTTTGTTATAACTTTCCGAAAAACTTTTCTAGTTGTATTCTATACAATAAACTAAGGCTACTTTTGCACTATTTTTAAATGATTTTACACTTTATTTTTTGCGTGTATGCATTAAAATATGCAATTATAGCAAAATATGCAAAAATATATATTTATAACACAATATGCAAAAACAAATCGATGCCACTTTAATGCATTCTTTGATTCGGAAAACTATTTGTTCAAAATCTATTATGGGTCACTCACTACAAACATGCATTTGCATGAAAGTCGTAGCTCTGATAATTACTTTTTTGAATGGATCGGCTTCAGTTGGTTATTAGCCGCCGCCGATGGGTTTTGCCCTTAGACGTCGCCGCCGGCTATTTCGTGTCGGCTTCGTGCAATGAGTAGGTGTTTATAACAAAAAAAAAACTAAACTTTGTGTATTGACGAAAGAAAAATTGGAAAATTACGAAAAAAACTAACAAATATTGTGAAAATTTAATGAATAAAGTCTGCTAAAATGGCAGACAAGTTTTCCTATCAACGTACTGTGCAAAGTTTAGCACGGGTACTAGCGCAAATAAAACCAACGCCCTGGGAAAAGGTAAGAATTCGTGAAGAATTCCCTGGCCTGGCCATAATATTGACTTTTCACAATACTTGCATTACAGCTAAATGTATTGGAATTTGACCTTGTTGTGTAGCATAATAACATTAAATTATAGTCAATTGTTGTAATTTATCTAATAGATATATTTATAAAAATTTCAGGTTCAAGCTCTATATCGTTATTGTCCACAAGAAAATGCAGCGGGAGTATTTTGTTTGGATTCACGTTCTCAAGATGCTGTTATTGCATTGGGATTATATTTCTTGGAGAGTGGCTGTCAGCATGAAGAACAAATTGTACCATATTTATTGAGATTGGCTAAATGTTTGCCAAAAGCTGTATGGATTGATGATGGAAAATGGAGTAAAATCGATCGTAAGTTTTATGGAGAAATAAAAAAACCTAGAGATTTATAAGGAATGAGTAATGCAAATATGAATGTGAACATAACTAATGCATATAATGTGGTTATAAAGGGTCCGCCATCTAACGTTTTTTTTTTTAACTGGTGCTTATTTCGCGAATGGTAACACTTAGCTCATGTCTGATTTGACAGATAATTAGTTTTATCCTTCCGCTGAACGAATATGGTCCGTATGTTCGTTATCTTGTGAAAAAAGTGAAAGAAACTGGCATCCTCATCGATAAACCAAAGCGTGAAAAGCCAAAAACAGTGCGTACACCCGAGAATATTGCTGCTGTGGCAGAAAGTGTGCGTGAAGCGCCATCAACATCAATTCACCGTCGTTCTCAACAATTGAACATTTCGGAGACATCATTGAGACGAATTTTGCATAAAGACCTTGGTATGACGCCATACAAAGTCCAATTGGTTCAGAGTTCAAAAAAAAAAAGTTATTTGGCGGACCCTTTATGTAGATTTTATAAAATAATGAATAATTACGAAGAAATATGAGTCTCAAAATTTGTGCGCTAATAACTTTGATTGAATTTAATTATTAATTGTCCTTATTTGATAAAAACCGATAAACCGGAAAAAGCTATACCATTTTATTATTGAAGATCATTGTTTTTTTAGCAGATCAAAACGGCTAATCCGGAAAACGATGATATTGCTTAAAACAAATAAATTTTATTACAAACATATTCAAAGGCAGATTAAAAAATGTCATATTTTCAGATATGATCGAAAAATATCAAATTTTAAAAGTTTAGTAACATAATAATGCTTGTTAGGAAAAGCCCCTAGCCACGTCTTTTATTAATAAGACAACAATGTAGCAAAATTGATGACTAATAGGTTTTTTGTTAATGCTCAACCTATTCTGGAAGCTCTAACTTTTCTAAGATCTTCGGGTTGTGGTGAGATCTTTAGCCAGATCGAAATAAAGGGTGATTTTTTAGCAACACTGTTTTTGGCAGCTCAGCTGTTTTCGTGTAACATGTTGCTGTAAAACATGTTCAGTTTGGTCTATAATTTAACTATGAATCGGCTTACAAACGATCAACGCTTTCAGATTATTGAATTTTTTTATTTTATAAAATTCATGCTTGGTTAAGAAAGTGCATCGTGCACTTCTTCAAATTTATTGTAAGTTAGGGCGACCTTCTGAGGCGTCTATTCGGAATCTTGTGAATAAATTTCTCACCAAATTTATATTATTGGACATTAAACCACCAACACTCATACGAGTGCGGACAGAGGAAAATACCGTCAGTGTTTTTGATGACAGTGAATTATCGATTGGGCGCCGTTCACAGCAATTAGGCCTCTGTTACTACACTACGTGGAACATTTTGCGGCAGGATTTGGGGTTAAACCTTTTTAAATACAGCACTTTTTTATATCGGTAAATTGTGTTCAGTGACGAAGCTCATTTCTGGTTGAATGGATACGTGAACAAGCAAAATTGCCGTATTTGGTGCGAAGAGCATCCAGCAGCATTGCAAGAACTGCCAATGCATCCCGAAAAATTCACTGTTTGGTGTGGATTATGGGCCGGTGACATCATTGATTGGACCGTACTTTTTCAAAGGCGACGAATGCAGGAACGTTACTGTGAATGGCGAGCGCTACCGTGCGGTGACATCTGGTTTCAACAAGACGGTGCCATATGCCACACAGCACGCAAAACAATGGCCTAACTGAGAGGCGAGTACGGTGAACAGTTTATATCACGTTTGGGTTCGTTTTAGTTCGTGCGATTTAACGCCTTTAGACTATTTTTTGTGGGGCTATGTTAAGACTCATTTCTATAGGGACAAGTCCGCAACAGTTGACGCACAGGAAGCCAATATTAAAGAATTTATTCGTGAGATACCGGCCGATATGTTGGAGAGAGTGTGCCAAAATTGGACCCAGTGTATGAACCATTTGAAGTGTAGACGCGGTAAAAATTTACATGACATAATCTTTAAACATTGAATTATATAGATCGTTCTATCGACTAAAATAAATATTTCATACATTTCTCCAATTTTTGTGTTTTTTTTTTTTTTTAATCAAATCCGAAAGCTCTTAAAAAATCACCCTTTACTAGTATCAACCTAGCTAATATGTTTGATTTGATTTATTTTTGTAAATATACGGAGGTTGTTATAAATTAAATATAACATATTTTTTGTTTCGGATAAATGTGGATAAAAATTGTAATTATTTAAAACTGTCGTATCATGTTGAAAATTAATTAAAAATAACAAAAAAAAAAAAAAAAAAATATCGGAAAAATCGGATAATCCGGATAAGCACACTTTGTTAAAGAATAATGATAAAATTTGCAACCAAAATAGCAATACATATAAATAAATACTTACGGATAAATACTTAATTCCTTTAAAATTTTCTTGTAATGCAAAAAGACCCATTTGTGTGTTAAAATATATTCAAATTCAAATATTTTGAGCAACAGATAATCTGATTAATATGGATAAGTACGGATAAAAATAATGTACTACTTAAAACCACATAATTATGTAGAAAATCACACATTAGATTTCTAGAGCCAACAAATTATACTACAGGTTTTTAGTTACGTATAAAAACGGATAACACAGATAACTGGTTCTTTTTGCCTAAAACTGATTTAATTTAGCTTAAAAGCATTTTTTAATATTCAAATAAATACAAGTTTTTTTCATCAAAATATAAACTTTTCGAGTCAAAGACTGAAACGGATAATGTGTATTAAACAAATTTTATGTAAAATTATTGAGTTGTGTTAAAAATCATGTTTGTGATTTTCTAAAGCCAAGATTTTAATATGAAAGAGTAATTTTGTTAGGGGATAAAAAGACATAATCTGAATAAGCGGGACGTTAACTAAAAATTACTGTTTAAAAACATTTTGCAATATAAATATATCATTTTTTTTATTAAAATATAAACTTTTATGGTAACGGATAACAATGAATAAGGAGAATAAAAAATGTTTAGAAAAAAATTATATAATTGAGTTGAAAAACACCTTGAGTGGTTTTCTATAGCCGAGATATTGTTTTAAAATATATATTTTTGTTTTCGGATAATTTTTTTTAAGATAAAACGGATAATCCGAAAAAAAACGGTTATTTTTAACCAAAAATGATTGTACAAGTTGTGTTATAAAAATTTTGAAAAGTTTAATAAAATATGATATTTTATAGACGATTAATTATATAAAATTAATCTGTGATATTAATTTAGGATGTGTTTTTATTGTTAAATTCGTGTTTTTTGTTGTATGTTACATGTTAAATGTAAAATGATTTTTAAACAAAAATTTATTGTAATAATATTAAAATTTACGAATCCCCAGAAGAAGTCGACAAATAATCGACGAAACGTCGGGACAAAACTGTAAACAAAAATGTGATATTTTATAGACGATTAATTATATAAAATTAATCTGTGATATTAAGTTAGGATGTGTTTTTATAGTTAAATTCGTGTTTTTTGTTGTATTTTTTTTTTTTTTTTTTAAAGAGAAGCAACACTCAGGAAATTCTTCCTATTAATTAATGTGTTGCTTTCTTTGGAAAGGGGATAGTGTAGAGGTGATGAAAGATGAAGGGCTTCAAACATGGCAACACTGTAATTGCGCGAGTAGATAAGTCTTAGAACAGTTGTTGATCGCCACCTGATGTAGAGTTGGCGAATTTATTGAAGCTTTTTGTTTCATAGCCCTGATTCATTACATATAAGTGATAGAAACCTCATACATATTATTTTTCTAAATTGATGTTGTCGTCGCCGAGAATCGAACCCGGGACCTTCTGTGTAACAGTCCAATGCGCTAACCATTACACCACAACGAATCCCCAGAAGAAGTCGACAAATAATCGACGAAACGTCGGGACAAAACTAAACAAAAATTTAGTTATTATTTACATGAATATTTTAGGTCTTATTAGCTCAAAAAATTAATAAATAGATGATAAATACATTTGAGGCGTATGAATTATATAGAAAAAAACTTTTCTAATTTGCTAGATCCCCGAAATTCCAAAAGAATAAAAATGATTTGGCGAGGGATAAAAATTAATATACCGGATAAACGGGGTATCTAAACAAAATTATTGAGATTTTGTGTTATTAAAATAAATAAAAAACCATGAAAATGTAAACTAGTATAATCCCTAATAAAAATCATGATTGGCAAACACTACCTTTACATTATAATGGTTATTGCCTTAAACGCTCACCGCAATACCGATATGAAAATTTTAAAACTGGGATTTCAATAGTGGCATGTGTCTTCTAATATTAGTTTCTGGTAATACGGATAATCAGGATTTTTAAATTTTATTGAAATTTTCTCTTTTTGGTTTCATAGAGTCACAACATTAATTTAGAATATACATTTTTGGGTAACGGATAAACAAATAATACGGATAAAAATTTGCATTTCTTAAAATCATTCAGTTATGTTCAAAATACAGTTTTTGTGCATTCGCAGATCCAGAAATAGTATTAAAGTATTTATTTTTTTTCGTTTTTAGTAATACGGATAGATATGGATAATCCGTTTTTTAAAGTTATTGAAAATTCATATTTGTTGTTTTTATGGAGCCATAAAATTAATTTATAATACACAGTTTTTGTTAGCGGATAGAACGGATAATCCGGATAAGTAAGTGTTAAAGTAAAAGTAATTTATTTTAAAACATTTTTTAAATAAATAACATTTTAATATAATTTTAACTTTTTTAGTGAAAGATAAAAACGGATAATGCGGATAAAAATTTTGCATTTCTTAAAACCATACTATTATGTTCAAAATATTTGGCTTTTTGTGATACGGATAATCCGAATTAACGGGTTCATAAATAAACTGTGATATAAAAACTTATTAATTTTATCAAAATTAATAGTGAATTTTATCGTTGATCTATGAGTTTATGTGTGAGATTTTATTCGTTCGGTTTTAGATCATGACAAATTTTTCTCTAAATTAACAGAAAAATTATAATTTTTATATGATAATTTACTTTGACTATTAGAAAAAAAAACAGAAAAAGTTATTAGACACTAGCATGAATGGAATGCATTTTCTGACCCACTACGGTCTTCATCAACATATCTTCTATTTAACTCACACGTTAAAGAAATTGGGTAACGTTAATGAAATTTACCACAAACGATTTCTATTTATAGTGTGTTTGTTTTTTCTCTAGTCATTATCATAATTGCCAGCTTAACTTTCAGTTAAATCTTTAAAAGGCAATTCTTTTCTCTAATGTCATCATATACTATCCTTCTACATAAGCAAAGCATATCAACAAACATTAAAGATTTTTTTGTTAATACATATGTCGAGCATATACATTAAACGATTTTTACATTGTACCTGGTGAGTGGTTTAATCGTGAATTGTATCGTTGATCTATAAGTTTATGTGTGAGATTTTACTCGTTCGGTTTGAGATCATGACAAAATTATAATTTTTATATGATAATTTACTTTGACTATTAGAAGAAAAAAAAACACAGAAAAAGTTATTAGACTCTAGCATGAATGGAATGCATTTTCTGACCCACTACGGTCTTCATCAAAATTTTCAATTTAATAGCTCCGGATAATAATGGATATTTATTTAAAATCTCTTTTGTTAAGACATTAAAGTATTTTTAAATACAATTTTTTTTTAACAAATAATCCGGTTAAGTGATTAAATATTGTTTAAGACATTTTTATTATAGAGAACTTCGAAAAGATTTTTTTATAAAAAAATCATGATTCTGATTAGTTTTTTTTTTTTTGAAGAACCGTTAGATTTTTTGATCTTTTTGCAAATAAATTTTTTGTTTAGATAATTCTGAGGTTCTAAAATGTTTTTTTCTATGGGAACAATTTTTTGATTTGAAGACAATTTTTGCACAAAAAAAATCTCTTATGTCAAGATATATTTTGTATAGAAATATTTTTAGATTCAACATTTTTTGGAAAAAAAATTTTTTAAATTTTTAGATTCTCTTCTATTTTAAAACACAAAATTTAATTTTCTATTGAAAAATTGCAGGGACCGTAAATAATGATTATTGCTCGTTTTTTTGAATCAAAAAATCAATCACTTAGAAGAGACATAAAAAAAAATTTATTGCACCATTATTATTATTTTTTGACAATCTTTGCATATCCGTCATGATTTTTAAAGTTTTCTTCAATGGTAATGATTATTTTTGAGTAATAATAAAAAAAATCAGCCATAATCATTATTTTTGAGCAAAAAAAATAAAACTCAAAAATAACACAGGTCAACAGCAAAAAAAGGCTTGACTAACCACTATATAGATTTGATGCATCATGGCTGCCTAAGTACAAAAATGGTAAAATTTTTCAATTCTATGGATAATTTTTTTTTAAAAAATTTTTTTTTTAAAATTGACAATATTTTGAGCCATTTCTCCACTTATGTTGTCATAACTCAAAAACAACTAGTCCGATTTTGTCAAATTAAATTTTTTAATGCGATCAATAGTTTCAAAGTTATGAAACAAATTGTTAGCAAAAAATAAAAAAAATGCTAAAAAAAAAAAAAAAAATTGAAAAACAAAAATCTGGAAAAAATCGAAAACTGCAAAAAATATTACTTTTTATTTTTTTGTAGTAAAGCTACATATCATGCGAATTAAACTAGATATGGATCATAAAAATCGATGCATGCTTTACATTTTTATTTACAATTAATTGAAGGTATCGCATATTTACAAGCACTGTAGAAAATTGTACCTACATAATGAAAATGCAGAACATAAAAACTCAGGTGCATTTTACGACACGCATTTTGGCAAAACCCCTTTGGGAAAAACCTCTATGACATTTTTATGATTCTAATAATTAAAAAAAATAAGTAATAAACAAAAGATTGTTTAATTTTTACGATTGCGGTAGGATAGTAATAAAACGCTCATAAATGTGCGTGTACGCTGAAGTGCTCTTATTTTCCGTTAGCTACCTGTAACGGATAATTTTTTTTTTTTCATAAAAGTCCTTAATGTTTTTTAGGATTCTTGGGAATAATAAAAAATTTGCAGCACACACAAACTGTATCCACACAAAGGGTTATCCCAAATTATAGTATCAGTATTTATAAGATCTCCTTGACCCTTTTTATTTCATTCAAGAAGTGTTTGCGATAACGCAAACATCATTTAATACCTACACAAAAATTAGAGTCATACAGCTTAGAAGTTAAAAACAATTTTCAAATATTAATAAAAATGAGCCAGAAAGCCAGAACATTTTCATGTAAAAACGATCCAGATTTATTTTGTTATGTGTGCGGCCAATATATCACCGGGAAAAAACGGAAGTGGTTCTTAACTTCATTGCAAAAGTCATATCAAGATTGCTATAATATCTATCCGCACAATTTGAACCAGCATTGGACACCGAGTACTATATGCATTCCATGTCGATTGAATTTATCTATGAAGTCTTTTAACGTAAAGTAAGTATAAATTAATAGATTTGGAATATTTTATAATTACAATATTTCTTAATTAAAATTTGAATTCTTCATATTCCTGATTTCAATTTTTTTTTTCATTTTACAGACGACACTTGGAAATTTTGAAGCCTATGCTATGGAGAGAAACAGCGAACCACGCATCCGAGTGTTATTTTTGTTTAAGTACAAAAAGCATATTTGATGGCCCACAAATTCGCAAATTGGTGAACGATACTGAATTTGGCAGTTCAATGTCAGAAATTGAGAAGAATGCATGGGATTCGTTTGTATGGGTTATTCAAAATTTCTTAGGAAATAACAAGGGTGATGATTACGTTGCGCACGTTGAAGAGATGTTAACTCACTTCCAGAATCTTGGATGCAACATGAGCATCAAATTACACTACCTGCACAGTCACTTAGATCGTTTTCCTGAAAATCTAGGAGACTTGAGTGAAGAACAGGGCGAACGATTCCACCAAGATATCCGGACAATGGAGGAACGATACCAGGGTCGCTGGGATGCACACATGATGGCTGATTTTTGCTGGAGTATTCAGAGTAACACTTCGTTATTCAACAATAGTAGAAAATCGACTAAAAGAAAATTTCAGAGTTTGTAGTTTATAATACATATTTATTTATTTATTTTCTTGTTTTATTTATTATAATAAATGTGAATAATAAAATATAAATTTTCTACTATTTAATTTATTTATTTATTTACATTTAAGCTCATCCAACACAAATGTCTTTCCGAAGAATAGAATCAGTATATTCTAGGTAGGGTTTTGCCAAAAAATACACGAATGTTACTATGTAATGCATTTTTGATGTGAAAATTTGTACATAGCATGGGGAAAATGTTTTCAAAATTCAATCAATCGAAAGAAGAACATTAACTACTCAATTTTATGTATATCAGACAAAAAACTAAAATTTGGTGAAAATGAGCGAATTCACTTAATTGTGAATAAATTCGAAAAAAATCAATCGATTTTTATGATCGATATCTCATTTTGTTCCTATTACATGTGGCTATGCGATAAAGCAATAAATCTGAACGATTTTTGCCGTTTTCGATTTTTTATGATTTTTTTTAACCAAAAAAATTTGCTATTTTCACGTAAAAAAAATATTTTTTCCCTCAATTTTTTATTATAACTCCAAAACTACTGAGCCGATTGAAACGCAATATATTAACGGATTAAAGGCTATGTAAATTTCAGTTTTTCTAAATTTATTTGAATAATATCGGACTAATTTTTTTTTAGTTATCATTAATTATGTGGAGACACGTCTAAAAAAATTTATAATTTTAATTAAAAATTTTTTAAAAAAAAACCTCTCCATAGAATTTCAAAATTGAACCATATTTGTACTACTGGGACCACAATACATCAAAATTGTATAGTGGTTTTCAAAGCCCCTAAAATTTTTTCAAAATTGTTGCCTTGTGTAATCATTATTTATGATTTTTATTTTTTTCGCTCAAAATAAAACTCACTTTCAATGTGTGGGATGGATATATCTCAGGAAGTAGGAGGAGCTTATCGAAGGTTTTGATATCAATCTCTTCTTTGGAAGATTCTCTAGCAGACTAATGCATCAATGATATTTGTGGGTGAGGTTTAAGGGGTTAATTTTTAATTTCAAAATAGGGCTTTTTTTTGCCGTATTTTGTGAAAGTAACAATGTGTGGGATTGACATATCTCAGGAAGCAGGAGGAGCTTATCCAATATTATGGTATCAATCTCTTCTTTGGAAGATTCTCTAGCAGATTAATGCATCAATCATATTTGTGGGTGGGGTTTAAGGGGTTAATTATTAATTTCAAAATAGTTCTTTTTTGCCGTAAAGTCAAAATCTGGAAGCTCGATTTGCACCGTAGACGTATGGTCTAGTGGACTTTTTTGCTCAGTACAATCCCAAGAATCAGAAACGCGAAGCGCCCATGAAGATTTTTTTCCTTCCACACTAATCGCCCCACCCTAACATGTATATATATTTACACCTACATGAAAGTGAGTTTTATTTTGAGCGAAAAAAATAAAAATCATAAATAATGATTATTTTTGAGTTTTATTTTTTTTTGCTCAAAAATAATGATTATTGCGGATTTTTTTTATTATTACTCAAAAATAATCATTACCATTGAAGAAAATCCTTAAAACTCATAACATAATCATTATTGTGTAATTTTTATTATAAAACTCATAATGATTACGGTCCCTGAAAAATTGTTTTCAATTGTTGTTATCGATGATTTTTGAATTAATGACGCAGAATTATTCGTTATATCACGTATCATATTGTGTAAAAAAGTCGTATTGATATCTCATATACTCACCTCTTGAAAGAAATTATGTCGTTATTTTTTTCTTCAAGGTGGGAGTAAATTAAAAACTTTAAACTCGTTTTCTACAAAATCGAAATTTTTGAGTTATGACGTTATTGCAGTAAATGAGCGATCTTTACTATATACTTTTTTTTTTTTATTTCCAGGTATACCATCAGCTGAAAAATTCGGATTTTGCCTAAACACTTTACTCTCGGATATAGCTGCAAAATGTCCAGACTTAAGAGAAGAAATAATATTAAATCAAGTTGAAACTTTAGGAGCTTTGGCTAATATTATAAGATCCAGTAAAGAAAGTAGTTCAGCACCACCACCCATAATACTATGTAAAGCTACAGTACCATTATTATTTGGCTTGGCACGTTCAATGGGTCGCTATGCCTCTACAGAACCACCACTATTATGTCGTATATATCCTAGAGAAGAAATGCCAGTGGTAAGACCAAATTCGCGTGAAGGTGGCAGTTTTAGTTCAAATGAACGTATAGCTTTTACACAGTTTCGGCCAATTATACCACGTTCTATGTCGGGCAGTTTAAGTCAAGACTCAAATGAAATACGCATGAGACAAATGTCGGTTATTACAAATTTACATAAACAAAAGCCTCAACTACATACCTATTTTTCGGTGCCCTATGATCCACGTACTCATTTCTTTACACGTTATGGATCATCATTTAATCAATTTCCAAATATGCGTGTTTCGGATACACCTACTAAATATCAAAAACCTTTCACTATGCCACCATTTCCTATACAACATCTACAGACCATATTTGCGGTGTCAAAGAAATTGCTAACCAAAGAAACTTTAGAACATTTAGATGAACAAGCAAGTGATATATTTGCTTTACATCAAATTAAAGGTTATTGCTATAAAAGTTTTTCGGAAACCTTAAATTTGGTTATGGTCACTTTGTTGCGTGAAATATTACAACATCAAATCGATTTACCAGCACCCTTTACCAAAGATGTCCAAGAATTTGTTAAACGTTTATTTTTAAATGGTCAAACTGAATTACAAAATAAACAACTGGATCATGAACGGGAAAAGAAAGAAGAGAATTGTATACCCGTAGTAAATAAATATAAAGTAAATGTTATGGCTAACGCGGCCTGTGTGGATTTACTGGTTTGGGCTATAAGAGATGAAACCGGTAAGTTGAATTTCTAAATTGTTATGTATTATCTTAGTTTAGTTTTAATTTGAGTAGCTATATAATTTGTTTCTTTATTTTTTTTTTTTAATTTACAGTTGATGAGGAGTACAATGTACCTTCATTGCAGTATGCTTTATATTATTTATTGCAAAAAGGTTTTAAATTTTTTGTCGTTTTAATTTTTTTTGCTATTTTTTGCATTTTGTTAAATTATAGTTTAAAGTTTCTGTTTCTTTTTTCTTCCTTTGTTTTTAATGGATCCTTTTTGTAAAGTTTTAAAAACTGTTTATGAAATAGAGAAAACATATTTAAATTTTTCCTATAAAAAAAAAACTACCATTACGATTTCTTTCTTTAGAGAAAATGTCAGATTTTAAGAACTTTTTCTAAAACAAACTTTTTTTCGTAGAAAATCTTTTTCAATTTAACAACTTTTTCCTACAAAAAAATACTTGTATTTTTTAGAAATTTTTCGTAAAGAAAAAGGCTTAGAATATTTAAATCTTGAAGCATTTTTCATGTATAAAAATTCTCAGACTCTGAAGCAATTTTTATACAGATAACACCTTAGACTCTGAGTCATTTTTCCTATAGAAAACACCTTAGACTCTGACACATTTTTCTTAAATGATATTCCAAAAACTCTGTCGCCACAATGAAATGTCTGTTCCCATACGTTACCACGGGTACTCAAAAGCATTCTGGTACTTAAAATTTTTGGGTAAATTGTTGTTGTGTATCGAGTCGTTTTGTGATACCGCGGTAAAGTACGGAAATGGACATAAATGTTCTTTGTCAAAACTATTTCATAGACAGTCTGTGTTCATCATATATTTTTCTATAATATCGAAATTGTATTCATTCATATTAAACTATTAAAGGTTCCCTATATAGAAATTGAAGTTCTTTTGCTGATAATTCTTTAAATTCCACATAACTCTTGATTTATCCCAATGAGTTTTACTTTTCTTTGTGCAAAGTTAAAAAGTAAATATTTATATGCACGATTGAGAAGATGTTTCGGGAATGAAAGTTACAAAATTTAATTACTTAAGTACAAATAGATTAAACTGAAAATATTCATGAAAATTTTAACATCTCTCTGTATATACAACATCCTTCGGAAAGCTTACTGTCCCGTAGTCTTGTTGACCGAATGGTTCATTGGCAAAATGATTTGTTTTTTATATAAAAAAATACAATCCTCCATTTAATTTCTGATCATTATTTTTAAATTTTGTTCAGTTCTTTTACCTGAATTGCCTTCATATCCTTACATTACAACATTTACATTTGGAATGTCTTGTACAAAGTTAACATAAAATCATTATTTGTAATAATTTTTTTAATATTTAAATTTTACAGAGGCCGATAAACTATGTGGACGTCTATCACAAAAACTCAACTCCGTATTATCACATAAAATTGTTATGGATCATATGCCTTTACTAATGGTATGCCTAGAAGGTTTAGGCAAGTTGGCCCAGAAATTTCCTAATATTGCTAATACTTCAATATCTTATTTAAGAGATTTCTTAGTTGATCCTAGTCAGATATTGGCTAAACTTCATGCTCATTCACAACAGTTAATGGCATTGCAGAAAAAAGAAAAAGAAGTGACTCCATTTAAAATAGTCGTACAAAATAGTGAATCACGTTCAACGGTGGATATATTTGGTGAAAGTAAGAAATATGCTCCATTGAGAACAGGGCAGGCTGCATTTGAGGCTTTAAGAGATGCCGCTATAGAAAATTTAAGTATAGCTTTGCGAGCGGCTCAACCAGTTGATCAGTTTTGTGTGCCGGCATTAGTGGCTAATGTTTCGAATCGTTTGTTTACAGCGGAAAAACATGAATCGTAAGTTGATGTATATTTTTAATTGTGTTTTAAAATTTTAAATTAAAAGTTTTCAATTTAAATTAAAAGTTTTGCAAAAAAAAAAAACAGGAAAGATACATTTTTATATATTTATCTTCGAAATTTCGAGCATTTTATTTTTACATTAAAGGCTTTTAAGGCGGATATATTTCGTAAACGAACTGTAACTCCATATAATGTGTAAAAATAGTATCTAAATAAAATATGTTGTCTCTGTTTTACATACCAAAGAAATGTTGATGGATTTGCGGAAAGTAAATTCTGTTGAAAATAGATTTTCTTTTCGAGTTTCCGTTTAATGAGTTAGATACAAACAAAAGAACAACATTATCTTCTATTATATTTTAACTCATATAACGTTTAATAAACGAATTACGTTTCGAATCCGCTCGAGTAGTTTGAGCTTAAAGCTAAGGTTTTTGTAACTCAATATAGGTATTCGTGTATGAATTTTGGTCTTGTAAAATTTTGAAAGTAAAATCTTTTTCTCAGACGCAACAAACACATTGTCAAAACCGACAATTTTGCAGTACCCAAACCAAGTTGGCATTTTTGTGTTTGTGGAAAAGTGTAACATTTCATAGTGTTGCAATTGCTTGTTGCAATATCGTTTATTATTTTATATATCTCCAATATTTCGTCATCCTCTGGCTAGAAATATTAAACAAAAAAATTTCTTCCGCTGCCCCTCCACTCTTGTCAACGTAACATTTAAAACTCATTTTAAGAGTACAGGGCAGCGGCACGATTTTTTGTGTTTAATATTGTTAGTTGTTGTTCATACTCCCTAAGGATGTCATTCAAAGAATGGCAAAATATTGGAGATATATAAAATAATAAAGAATATTGTATAAATAAAAAACATGTCCTCGGGCTCAATTATGTAATAAAGTAATTTTTTTTACAGAATGTTTTTTTAGCTACAATTTTTAAAATAAAATTTAGCATTTTGACAGAAAACATATGTTTTCTATAATTTTTCGAATATTCAGCTCTGTCATATGTTTCACATTCCCATGAAAGTGAAATCAATACGACTTTTTGGTGCTTTGACTTTCACATACACATTTTTATTTTCGATTTACTTTCCTGTAGAAAGTAAAACAAAAGCACTTTTTTCCTTACAGAATATTTTAAAAATCATAAGACTGCTTTTAAAATTTAGCAGAAAACATAAGTTTTCGATAATTTTTCGACATTTTTTGAATATTAATTCTAAGTTTATACATTTATGGGGATTAGAAAGCACCGAATTTCAATTTCATGTGTTTTTAAAATTCAATTGTATTCAAAAAGTAAGAAATGACATGGGCGATTATTTCGAATTTTATACATTTATAGGGAAATTTCAATTTCATGTGTTTTTCAAATTCATTCGTATTCAAAAAGTAAGGAAACACAGGACATGAGGGTATAACTTTTTTACGTTTTTTATAACAAAATTAAACTTCAAACAGAAATGTTTTACTATTCAAATATGATTTGATTTAATAACTTAAATTTGGTTAAAAAAAATTATATTTTGAATCTATTCTGAATAAATGCTATGCTAAGGACAGAAATATTTTTGTTTTTTCGTATATTCGAAATTGTTTCGAAAAAATATATTTTTTAATTTAAAAAGCATAATTTTACAAACAAATAATTTCGAAAATTCGAACATACATTTCTGAAGTTGAACACAATTTTAGTTAATAGAATTTTTTCAAATGTAACTCCGAATAAAAAAATAAAACATTTTTGCTAACATGTAATTTAGAACTTTAGGATATAAAATCCAATATTTATGTGTATTAATGTAGTAATACAATTTTAAATTTTCGTACATTGAAAAATGTCAGTTCGAAATTTCATAAATAAATTTCCAAACATAAAAAGATATTTTTTTATTAATTTCAATAAAAAAGTCAATCTAAATAAGAAGTTAAAAAAAAATAATTTCTGTAACTTGATTTTCAAAGATTAGGCTTTTTGATTAAAAATTAAATCTTTTCTAATTAAATGTTCAAAAAAAGTTGGAAAAATCTTTAATAAAAAACAAAAATAAGTTCTAAAATTCAATGCTTAGATTTGAATAAAACTTGGATATATTGAAAAGGACAAGAAAATATTAAACACGTATTTTTTTTTAGGTGCACAATCTCAAGTTTAGGGGTTACAAAGTGGGGTCAAAAATGTCCAAATTTGAAGTTTTTTCAATATATTTATTATAGAAGTTATTAAACTAGGTATCAAATTAGGTATTAAATGAAAGATAGTTTAAAGCCGCATCCACTGGTATATAAAACATGTCTGCGCATTTTATGAAAAAAATAAATTTTGGAATACCACATTTGTATGGGAAGTTTTTGTTGGTTTGAGTTCAAAATAACATATAATTATGCTTATTTAATTTCATCAAGGGGAAGTCTGTGCTTTTTTCAATTTTTATAATGGTTCGGCTTTAAAGCGGCTTTTTACAATTTTTATAATGGTTCGGCTTTAAACCGGCATTTCCCAAAGAGCTTTTATTACCAATATTTTTAATAATTCAAATAAGTGGCAACCCTGAGCCCACAGCATAGGCAATATGTGTATCAAAATTTTTGTTTTCTCAAGTACTTTAATACTGCTTACAAAAAACTATGAATTTCTTAAATTTTAGAAATGTTTTTGACTCCCTCTTGTCAACCGCTAAACGTGCGATTGCGCACGTAAAAAAAGAAATACGTGTCTAGTATTTGTTTGTCCTCAACAACATATTCGAAGTTCATTAAAATTTTCGGACTCACCACTGTGTAGTTTCCTTGTAAGTTCGAAAACCCAATTTTAATTACAAAATTTTAATTAATGTTAGAAATTTAATTTTAAATAAAAAAAAATAAGTTTAAAATTTGATTAGATTTTTAATTTAATCCCCCGTTTTATTTATAGCGAATCAACTTTGGTCAGTTTAAACATAATTGTTATGTTGGGTCACGTGGCCGTAGCTCTTAAGGACACTACAAAAACTACACAAAACATTTTGCAATTCTTTATACAACGTTTCTGTAAAGTACCATCCGAACAAAATGCTTTAATTGTCGATCAATTGGGTTGTATGATCATATCACAGTGTGAAACTCACGTTTTCGAAGAAATTATGAAAATGTTTTCACGGGTCACTGTGCAATCGGCTTCTTTGGCTTATACCTCGGATCCGGAACATCGTAAACAGTTCTTTAGCGTTTCCGATGCTGTAGTCAATGCTCTGGGCAATATTGCGGCCAACATACAAGGTGACGACGAGAAATTAGAACTATTGGGCAAATTGCTTGAACTCTTTGTACAAATTGGTCTTGAGGGAGAGCGTTCCTATGACAACACACCTGGGGCGCCCAAGGCTAGTTCTAGTGCCGGTCATTTGGGTATGTTAATACCTGTAATTGCTGTGCTGCTACGACGCTTGCCGCCCATAAAAAATCCTCGTTTGCGTTTGCATAAATTATTCAAAGATTTTTGGGTTTATTGTGTGGTCATGGGTTTTACCAATGCTCGTCTCTGGTCACCCGAGTGGTATATGGGAGTTCAACAAATTGCGGCCAAGTCACCTTTGTTGATTTCCCAAACTACTCACAAGTCGGACATGCGCGAAATGAATTATACGTCCGCCATTAAAAGTGATTCGGTTAGTTGGAATGAATTGCGCAGTCAGATATTATTGCTTCTGGAGCATCCTACAGCTGAGGTAACCGCTTGTATTAATAAATTATCCTTTGCCCAATGTACCTTCCTATTGAGTGTATATTGGTTGGAAATGTTGCGTGTGGAAAATGCTGAAGAGCCAAGTTTGGAGCCAATTATGACATATCTCTGTGATCCGGCATTGCAAAAGGATAAATCGGGTATATGGCAAGTTGTTAAATGGTAAGAATTTTTAAAGATATTTATGATTCTTCATATTATTAAAATTTGAATTTAAATTCTTGTTTCAGTGTGGCCGATCAAGTATTTGAAAAATTCCGTAATGTTTTATTTGCTCGTGATGAAATACGTGAAAAGGTTTTAGAATCCCAAGCCACTTTACTACTCGTCTACTTTAATCACATACACAAACAAATACAATTAGTAGCCGATCAATATCTTTCCCAATTGGTTGATAAATTTCCCCATCTTTTGTGGAATCGTCGCGTTTTATGGTGTATGCTAGATATTTTACAACTTTTAGCTTTCTCTTTAACCCTCGATCCTAATGAGGAGACACCGACATTAAGAGTTGTTTCCACGCCCTATACTCTACAATTAATGGATTCTTTGCCGGCTCGTGAAGGCCGTCTAAAAGATTTTGCTGATCGTTGCCAGGGCATTGTTAATGAGGCCATGAAATGGGCTCCACGCTCTACCAAATCCCATTTACAAGAATATCCCAATCAGATACCTACCCAAGTATTAGCTCATCATAGTGGCTTGGCATTAGCATTTGATTCTGTAGTTAGTACAAATTCCTTTTATCCCAATGCTTTACCTTCTGTTTGTAAGAGACCCAATTGTGTTAGGTCAGATACTCCTCGTTTTGTATCGGTTTTATGTTTGCGTAGTAAATATGCTGGTGAAATTTCGGGCTTACTTTCGGTATTAAGTGATGAGGAAAAAGCTGGTTTGGCTGATCGTTTGGTTAAAGATGTCTGGGATGCTTGTAAAGAACAAAGTGATGCCCGTCATCGTGGAACATTGTGGAGAGCTACGGCTTATTTGATTATATGTTCAGATATTAATCGAAAATTATTACATGCTGTGGGTAAGTTTAAAATAAAAAAAAAAAAACAATAATTTTCAAAATTGCAATAATTTGCCGAGTTCTTTACTTTATTTTTTTAATTAAGTTCAATTGTTTCTGCGCTAAATTGTTTTTAACCGTCATATAATGAAAACGTAATTAATAGTATTGCAATTAATTATTGAACTTTGTTTTACTCCCCCTTCACATCTTGTTTTTAAACAAAACAAGTGTGAAAATAAAAAGGAGAATAAAAACAAAGGCGTGCACATAACGAACAAGTTTTCAATTTATTTTTGATCAATGGTGATAATCTTTATCTTCGAGCTCATATATTAGTTCTCATTTAGTGGGATAACTACGTTATATGAATGTTTGATGTTTTGCATGGGATTGTCACTTCTTTCAAAACGTGTTCTGATGATGGGAACCTAGAAAATTCCCGAAATAGATCTATCAACACCTGAAAGTGGGCAATTAATAAATTTGAGAGCAAAAACTCTATAGATTATTTGTTAGGACAATATCGTAATAAAGAAATAAAGAAATATAGAAATTTGAAATTTTTTTTAGGCAGATTTTTACAGGAAGAAGACGAATAAAACATTTTTATTTCTCTCCACTTAGCCACACTCATCGCTGTGTCGACCGTGACTCAACTCGCTAAGAGGTGATGTTACGAGTCATAGCCTGTTGTATGACTGTGGGTTTAAAACTCACTACGGCACAAAGTAAAAAGTTTTTCATACAGAGAAATTTAACAATTTAAAATACTTTGTTCAATTGACACATAAATTAACCAATGACGAGTCCTTGGAGGCGACGAAACTGCGACAGTCTGTGGCATATCCACTGTGTCCGTTAAATTATTCAATAAAAACGTTTTCTTTTGCTTCTTCCTGTAAAAATAAAATTAAAAAATTTCAATTTAGTTTTATACGAAATTAAAATATATTAGAGTTTTTAAGTGGAAAAAAGTTCTAAGCAAAATTAAAATATAAATTTCGAAATCACTTCGAATTTAAAATACAGAACATTGTCGAATATTATTATTCCTACAAAAGTATTTTTAAATTAGCACTAAAATTCGATATGGTTAACTTTTAAAAAGCCACTCACACAAATGTTTAAACGATTTTAAATTTTATAAATCCGAACATGATTTTTGTTATCATTTCGAACAAATAAATTGTTGTGTCTTTATAAATTGAGCTATATATTTCAACAATGTTGAATTTCGAATTTTAAATTAAAAAAATTGGAATTGGTGTTTTATAATTTAGTCTTTATTTTGAAAAATACTTGTATAAAATTTAAAAATCAAACATCTTTTAAGCAAAAATTTTAAATTTCGAAAATTCGAACATAAGTGTTTAATAATTTGTAACAATATATTTTAAAAATTGGGTTTGATAAGTTACAACATTGTTGAATTTCGAAAACTTATTCGAACTTATGGTTCGTAAAACCTGATAGATTCTACTTTCCAGCTTAAGTTTAATTTTTTTCTGGTTTCTGTAATAAATATGTTCCTCAATGTTTAATTTAATAATTTTTCATGAAATATTGATTTTTTCAAATCACGATTTCAGCAAAAAAAAAAATATTTCGAAAATTCGAACATTCGTATTAACACTAAATTTTAAAGCTCTTTTTATAAAAATAATCAGATACAAAATTAAACATCTATCATTTGCATGATTTTAGTCAATAATTTTAATTTCGAAAATTCGAACAACTTCGGAAATGATTTAAATTTTTTTTTTTTAGAAAAATAATTAGAAAATATTAAAATAAACATTTTAACAAAAAAAATTTAATTCGACTTTTTGACTTTTTAAACTTTTTTTTTTTAATTCTCAATACAATTTAAAAAAAAAAAACTATTTTAAAAACAATTTAATATTGCAACAATAATTCGAAATCAATTTTAAACAAAATTTTCAGATAAATATAATCTCGATGTATATAAAAACAAAAAACTAATATAACTGTAAAAAATATTACTTGAGCCAGAGTACAAACTAAAATTTTTTATATATAACTTTGGTCTTCAAAGTTTAGTAACGTCATGATGCTTGTTAGGAAAAGACCTAACCACGTGCTTGATTACTAAGAAGACAAGAATGCAGCAAAATTGATTATTAATAGGTTTTTTGTTAAAGTTCTGCCTATTATGGAGGCTCTAACTTTTCTAAAACTTCGGGTTCTGATGAGATCTTTAGCCAGATCGAAATACTAGTATCAACCTAGCTAATATGTTTGATTTGCTTTATTTTTGTAAATATACGGAGGTTGAAATCTCGTTATAAATTGAAAATAAAAGTTATGATTTTACCAAAAAAGTTTTAATTTCGAAAATTATTTTGAAACAAAAATCTCTTTTTAGAAATTTAATTAAATCGAATTTCAAAAGAAAGTTAAAATGTCGACCAATGATTTTTTACAATAAATTTGATTTGAATTTGTTATTTGAAGAATTCATTAAAAAAAAATGCTAGCGAAAAATTGTTTTAAACAAAAACTTTCAATTTCGAAAATTCGAAAATTCGCACATAAGTTTAATGATTTGATACAAATTTTGAAAAAAGGCTTTAAACAAAAACTTTAAATTTCTAGAATTAAAACATAAACCGTAAATTTAAACTCACTCTTTCTGTAAAACTAAAAGGAAATTTAAATTTCGAAGATGTTTAAAAAAACTAGTTTTCGGTGATATGATACACATTTTTAAAGAGTTCTTAAAAAGTTTCCAAAAAAAATTGATTTGAACAAGAACTTTTACTTTCGAAAATTCTAATAAACCATAAACTTGAACTTTTTCTTTCCAGAAAAATTAAAATAAAAATATTAAAACAGAATTTCAAAAAAATTTAAAATTTCGAACATGATATTTAACAATGAAATTGAACTCTCGGTGATTTGATGCAGATTTTTTATGAATTCTTAAAATTAAGCCGTAAACGTAAACCAGAATTTTAAACTTTCTCTTTGAAACAAATGAAAAGAAAATTATTAAAACAGAATTTCAAAGTGAATTTAAATTTAAACATTAATATTATACACACTTTTAAAGAATTCTTAAAAAAGTTATAAAATTTACTTTAATAAAAAAGAAGTGAGCTGAATTCGAGTTCCTGTCTCGTGACCGATGCAAAATGAACCGGTCTGGAAAGACCTATCACGTGATCTGTCCTGTGCCCGGTGAAAACACTGGCCCAAACAATAAACTCGAATTTTTATTCGAAGATTTTCAATGAAACGTTAATTTTAAATGTTAAAATTTTTGTTCATAGATTTTTAACAAAATGTTAATGTTCGAAAATGAGGTGTATAAAAATTTTAATTTTTCTTACTTTCTTTACTTTTAGCCACTTCCCAAGTTGAATTATTTACTGAATCTGCTATGGAAACTGCAGTCGAATGTTGGCAATGGGTCTTAACAGCTCGCCAAGATTTAGAGCTATGCTTTATACAAGAAATGGTCTCAGCATGGCAAACAACATTTGAAAAGAAAATTGGTTTATTCTCCGAAGAGGGTGACTATACCAGTCCTTTGGCAGCCTATGATGGTTGCAAATTGGTAGCAAAACCTATATTAATAACACCACATCTTGTATGGTTACAATTGCTCTCGGAAATGGTGGATACGGCCAAATATTGTAATCGTGATAAAGTAGAAATGTTTTGTTTGCTCTTGCATAGATGTTTACCCATAGCCAAAAATAGTAAACAAAATAGACAAGTGGCTACAGTAGGATGTCGTTTTAAGCTACTGCAATGTGGTCTATCTCTACTGCAGGGAAATACTATACCCAAATCATTGGCTAGAAATATATTAAGAGAACGTATTTATAGTAATGCTTTAGATTATTTCTGTGGTCCACCCACCTGTCCTAATCAGGGTAAGGAACAATTATTGGATGATATATTGATATTATTGAAATTCTGGCAAACAATGCGTAGTGAAAAGAAACATTTAGTTACTTCGGAAGTAGGAGACTATGATATACCCTCAGCTACACCTAATCATATGTTATCGGTTAATAAAAATCCTGAAACAGCTTCTTTGATAAGTGCCGGAGAAATGGGTAGATCATCATCTATAGCAGGTGCTGGTGGCGGATGGTATAATACCATACCACACTCCACATCGACATTATCCAAAAGATCAACACGTTCCAAAAGATTACCGTATCAAAAAGATTCGTATGATAAAGACTATATGAAGAAACGTAATTTAATATTAGAATTATTGGCAGTAGAAATTGAATTTTTAATAACCTGGTATAATCCGAACAGTTTACCAGATTTGGCTATACCCGGAGAAGAGCAAATAACCGAATGGCGTAATCGTCCTTATAAGGTTAACGTTTGGCGTGATTATTCTCGTTTAGCCTGGAGCTACAATCCGGTCTTGGCAGTTTTCTTACCCTGGCGTATTAAGAATGCTGAAATTATTGAAGAAGAAGTCACACGTTTAGTATGTTCTGATCCTATTGCTGTGTGTGAAATACCCGAAGCTCTTAAATATTTGGCAACCACCAAGAATCTATTACAAGAAAGTCCAGATTTAATGTATATATTAGCCTGGTCACCCGTAAATCCTATACAAGCTCTATCCTACTTTTCACGTCAATATCCCTCCCATCCTCTTACGGCTCAATATGCTGTCAAGACTTTAAATTCTTATCCCGCCGAATCTGTTTTACCATACATTCCACAATTGGTACAAGCTTTAAGGCATGATACCATGGGTTATGTTTCCGAATTGATTAAAAATATATCCAAACGTTCGCAGATAGTGGCTCATCAATTGATATGGAATATGCAAACTAATATGTATATGGATGAAGATCAACTACATAAAGATCCTAATCTGTATGATGCTTTGGAGGCTTTAAGTCACAATATTATATCCTCCTTTTCGGGTGCGGCAAAACGTTTTTATGAAAGAGAATTTGATTTCTTTGGTAAGATTACAGCCGTTTCCGGTGATATACGTTCTTATCCAAAGGGTCCCGAACGTAAAAATGCCTGTTTGGCTGCTTTGAGTAGAATTAAGGTACAATCAGGCTGTTATTTACCCTCCAATCCTGAGGCTATGGTTTTGGATATTGATTATAATAGTGGTACCCCTATGCAAAGTGCTGCTAAGGCTCCTTATTTGGCACGTTTTCGTGTTTATAGATGCGGTATTACAGAATTGGAAACCAGAGCCATGGAAGTCTCTAATAATCCAGTAAGTTTATTTTTAAAGAGTTTCACAGAATTTAAATGGTCTAATTAAGAGATCCATTTTTCTTTTGTAGAATTCTCAAGAAGATGCCAAAATGTCTTTTGGTGTTGAATCCTGGCAGGCTGCTATATTTAAAGTGGGCGATGATGTGCGTCAGGATATGTTGGCTTTACAAGTTATCACTATTTTTAAAAATATATTCCAACAAGTCGGTTTGGATCTTTTCCTGTTTCCCTATCGTGTCGTAGCAACAGCACCAGGGGTAAGTAATAATTTTTTTTTTTTTAGTTTGCGAACTTCTAAAAAAGATGAATACAAATTATTGTTAGATAAAGGTTTTTTTTTTTTGTAAAGTTTCCCAAGTTTTTACAAAATGTATGCAAAAATATGTTATAGGACATTTTAGATATTTAATAAGGTTTTATTAATTTTTAGCAAAAACTAATAAAACCTTAATATTAAATTTTCCCAAGTTTTCACATAATGTTTGCAAAAAAAATGGTAAATTTTCATAAGTAAAATGTATACAAAAAATTGGATTAGGTTGATTTAGTTAAAAAACTAGTTAAAAATTTCGTAGATTTTACGACTAAAAAAAATCAAGAAAATATGGTTTAATTTTTGTCACAAAAAAACTTTGTAAAATTTTACCAAACTTTTACATTATCTATACAAAAAATCTGTGCGTTTAGTAGAATATTACATGTTAGATTTTTAATAAAATTATAATTGGATGTGACAGAACATTTTAGATATTTAATAAGAATTTATTAATTTTTAGCAAAAAAAAAAAATATTACACTTTGCCTTACATTATTTTACAAAATAAAATTTTCATATTTTCCTAAGTTTTAAAAAATTGTATAAATACAATTGAATTTGGTTGATTTAGTGAAAAGCACTGACAAACTTAGTCGATTTTACTAACTTTAAAAATAAAATCCAATGAAAATAATTATTAGACAATGTTCTGTTTTTCTCGCAAAAAAAAACTTTGTAAATTTTCTTAAGTATTTACAAAATCGTATCTAATGTGTGGCTTCTACGTATGTCATTTTAGTTATTTAATAAAATTTTTACAAAAACACTTTGTAAATTTGTCCAAGTTTCCACATCATTTTTGCAAACAAATTGGTAAATTTTCCTAAGTTTTAACAAAATTGATGCAACCAATTGATCTTGTTAGATTGTTAAAATAGAACATCTTATCAAATTGTTAGCTAAAATATGGAAAACTAGATAAATTTGATTTTAAATCAAATTTCCTATTAAAATTAATTTGCGATAGATCTTAAAAATTGTTCTGCTAAAACATGTAAAATTTATACATTTGTCGAAGATTTTTCATAATTTAGTCAAAAGCTTGGTTTTTATGGATTGGTAGAATAGAAAATATTGCCAAGTTTTTAGGCGGAAAAACAATTTGCAAAAATTTACTAAGTTTTAACAAACAACTTATGCAACAAAAAATTTGGATTTGGTAGAGTTGAAATACATAAAAAATAGTATCAAGTTTAAAGATCAAAAAGAAAGTTTTTTTAATATTCGTTAGTTTTAACAACACTATACACGAAAAAGCTTAAAAAACGAAAAACTTCGTAAATTTTACAAAGTTTTTAAATAAAACTCCGTACACAATTACATGTTTTGATTAAAAATATAGTTACTATCAAATTACATTTATTTTCATTTTATGGTGCTTAATAAACGAATTAAAATGGTTTTTTGATCCAGTTTTAGCAAAAAAAAAATTGTAAATTTTACCAAGTTTTCACTTAAAAAAAAATAATTGGTTTGCTAGATTGGAAATTGTTTACAAAAAAACTTTGTTATTTTTTTAGTTCTAACAAAATTTGTGAAAAAAAAGTTTTGCTAAGTTAAAAAAAGAGTAAGAAAAACAGAAAATAATGCCAAGTTTTTATGCAAAAATAGATGGGTAAAACAGAATTTTTTACCAATCTCGATTTCGCTTTATGTGTTTAAATAAAAGAATAAAATTGCTTTATAGATTTTATTGGTAGATTTGATCAAGTTTGAGCAGACCTTGTACGTTTGCTAGATTAGAAGAATAGTAAATTGTAATTAGTTTTTAGTGAAAAATAGAATAACTTGGTTAATTTTGCTAACATTTTTCATAATCTAACAAAAAATTTGCGCAGCTGCAACTCTATCTCTAACATACACTTGGTATCCAACTATTGAATAAAGCGCATCATAATGTTATAATTACTTGTGAAAAAGAGATAACAATAGGATTAAAAAGATGAAACATTCTAGTTGAAAAATAAATTGTTCATAGGTATTAGTTAATTCTGTCTTTTCTGATTAAAAACAATACATTGTAAAAGCTGTGATTGACAAAACTCCACTTAGCCACACTCGTCGCTGTGTCGAACGTGGCTCAACTCACTAAGAGGTGAGGCTACGAGTCATAGTCTAATGCAGAGATGCCCAGTAGTGGCTGATATCAGCAAATTAAACTCACACGTATATTTACGCTCTTTTGTTTGATCATCAATCAACCAATAGGAAATCAGCATGTTGAGTGGGAGAGACAAACTACACTTGCAGAGAGAATATTTAAAAGATTATCAATTTATTTTACACATGGCGTTTTTAGCAGACATTTGTAACATTTTGAATGAGTTGAATTTGAAGCTGCAGGGAAAAGATAATAATATTTCGGATATGTTTAAAATTCTTTCAGATATTAAAACTCAGCTATTTTTACTTGCAGCTCAAATTGATTCTAAATACTTTTCGGACTTTCCGAAAACTTCTGTTATTTACGACAAGGAGAAAATCTTGAAAAAGTTGGAAATATACTTTTATTGCGTAACTGCAATAAGAGTATCAACCTAGAAGATTTCATTACTTTTTAATTGCAAATTGAACAATGATTAATTGAGGGAAAATTTATTTATAAGAATCTTTTTATTTCGAAATATATCACACCCGCCACACATGTGCCTTCGTCGCAATCTCGTTGACGACTAAATAAAATGAATAGCAAATTGTTTTCTTCCAGTGTTATTTCGTCACTCTCACCAATACTACTACCTTGGGCATCTCTGGTCTAATGTATGGCTGTGGGTTTGAAACTCACTACGACACAAAGTAAGACGTTTTTTTTTTATTTTGTTGTAGGCTCTTGCTTGTTCTTGAATTTAATTCTTGCCTAAGGAAATCGTCAGGGGATAATGTTCTTAGAATTTCCAGATATATTTGTTATGTTAATTCACAAACTCAATGAGAATTTTTTGTTCTCGTCTATTTTATTTTAAAACTTAGTGTGGCGTTATTGAATGTGTGCCAAATGCCAAATCACGTGATCAATTAGGTCGTCAAACCGATTCCGGTTTATATGAATATTTTCTGCATCAATATGGCGATGAAAGTTCAAGAGAATTTCAAGCAGCACGAGCAAATTTTGTTAAATCTATGGCAGCCTATTCTCTTATAGGATATTTGCTACAAATTAAAGATCGTCATAATGGCAATATAATGATAGATAAAGATGGTCACATAATCCACATTGGTAAGTAAATCCTAGAATCTAAAATCAGTCACAATTTCTATGGCTCTTTTTCATACTTCCAGATTTTGGTTTTATGTTTGAATCTTCACCCGGTGGTAATATCGGCTTTGAACCCGATATGAAATTAACCGATGAAATGGTTATGATTATGGGTGGTAAAATGGAAGCACCCGCTTTTAAATGGTTCTGTGAGTTGTGTGTTCAGGCCTTTTTGGCAGTTCGACCCTATCAAGATGCTATAGTATCTTTGGTTTCTTTAATGTTGGACACCGGTCTACCCTGCTTTAGGGGTCAAACTATAAATTTACTAAAACAACGTTTTGTTGCTACTAAAAACAATAAAGAAGCTGCTGCTCATATGTTGGCGGTTATACGTAATTCTTATCAAAATTTCCGTACCCGCACTTACGATATGATTCAGTATTATCAAAATCAAATTCCGTATTAAACACTATAATATTACCTCAAACGATAATAGAATATTTTTACATATTCTTTAAATGTCCAGTTTATTTTTCTATTGTTTCCTTTTTTAATGGGTGCTTAAATTTGTTTTCTTTTAAAATCTTTTGTATGTTCTTTTTGACAACATCTATTTTATCTTAAAAATTTATAATTTTTATAAAAAAAATTGTTAGCTTTCTTTGTACTTTAAGTATTGTTTTCTATTTTTTGTTTTGTATTCTTGTTACATATTATAATATCGATGAATTAATTTAATTATAAAAATATTTAAAAAATATTTTTAACAATAAAAAAAAAAAAAAATACATAATTTATGTGTAGTTTGGCATTGTGCCATTTAAATTTCTAAAACATAGATTACATAGATCTCCAACTCTTTGACATTAGCTGTCAGTGCACGTAACTCATGAGAATGTGTTGGACATACGTGGTATAACTACATATATAAAAAATATCTGAATGTGTGTGCAAAATTGTGTTTTTGGATGAAAGAAGAAAAGTTTGAGATCTATGTAATCTATATTCTAAAATAACCTATTGTTGTATTTATTTATTTATTCATTTATGGTGTAATTTTAAAAAATTAAAGAATTTTAATAAAACTTATTAATGTTATCTTTAAATTTTTAGTTTTTTTAATATCCTGTCAGCAAACAAGCTCCAATATTAGCGAACGAGTGTTATATTTAGATAAAAATATGTATTTTTTCAAATTAAAAGACAAATTGTGAACATTTTTAATCTTCAAAGTTTAGTAACGTCATGATGCTTGTTAGGAAAATACCCTAGCCACGTGTTTGATTACTAAGAAAGCAAAATTTATGATTAATAGGTTTTTTGTTAAAGCCTGCCTATTATGGAGGCTCTAGCTTTTCAAAACTTCGGGTTCTGATAAGATCTTTAGCCAGATCGAAATACTAGTACCAACCTAGCTAATATGTTGGATTTTCTTTTTTTTTTTGTAAATATACAGGGGTTGAAAGCTCCTTATAAATTGAACATAATTTAAAAAATATATATTTTCTTAAGTTTTAACAAATTATTCAATGTTTTTTTTATGATTTTTTCTTCTAGCAGAGTTGTATTTTAATTCTAATTATTTTAGTAGAGTCTCATTTTTCGTATTGTTTTTCTATCGAAAATACAACTCTGAAAATATCGAGTAGTTACTTTTAATAAACGAGTAAACAGAAAAAATATAAATACTCGTTACCCAGTACTCATTATTTTACCAGCACTAAACTACCAAAAAAACGCTATCCTTTTTTTAATCAAAATCCTCGAAGTATTTCAAATTTGTAAACGTTTGTGTCCTTTAAGGTCGATAGGCATTAGGCCGGGTAGATTTGTATGGAGGCAAAAAAATCGCTCAAGTTTCAAGGAAAATCGTATTCTAGGGATCAAAATAAGAAACTTTGCCGAAGGAACCATACCTCTAAAACGAATTCTGATGTCCCGACTTTTAACCCGTAGGGTCAAATATTGAAAAATCCCACTTTGACCCATTTAGAGTGCCATAATCACGTCCAACCCAATCGAATATAATGTATGCATTCATCTGCTAGAGCGTCTTCCGGAGAAGAAATAGAGGCCCTAATCTTGGAAAGACTCCTCCTACTTTCTGAAATATCTCAATCCCGAGATTTGTCCATTTTGCTATAAAAACACGGCTAAAAAGGCCCTCTTTCAACTTAAATTTTAACACCTTAACTGGCACCTAGAATGATGATTTGTGCATTAATCTGCTAGCGCGTCTCCCGGAGAAGAAGTAGCTCCCATAATCTTGGAGAGATTCCTCCTACTTTCTGAAATATCAAAGTGAGATTTTTCAAAATTTGACCCTACGGGTCAAAAGGCGGGACATCAAAATTCGTTTCAGAGGTATGGTTCCTTCGGCAAAGTTTCTTATTTTGATCCCTAGAATACGATTTTCCTTGAACGTTGAGCGATTTTTAAATCGACCCGCCCTAATAGGCATCGTAGTAGTCATATTACTTTAAAATTTTACCAAAATATTAACTTTTAGTTTAATTAAACGTTAATATTGTATCAAACTTCAAAAAGGTGTAGGCGGAAACTTTTTAAAACCGCAAAACAATAAATTTGCGTTTCCTTATATTTTTGTATTGACTGTACGATAATTGCAAAAAAAAAAAGAAATCAAAAGTTATAACCCTAATGTATATAGTTGTTTTTTTTTTCTTTATATTGAAATATAAAGTTCTTATCGCTTTTTTTATTATGAAATAGAACTTAGATTATTAAAATCTATTATATTTTAAAAAATGTAAAAATCAGACAAATTTGCTATGCTATCATTTTATACTTTGAACTTTTAGCTTTTGAAATTGGAACTTAAAAATGATTAGCTAATATTTAATTTATTTTCCTTTTATAGTTTTATATGTAATTCAAATAAGAGTTATTATGACATCTCTGTTTTTGTATGACAGGTGTATTATAACAATTACGATATTTAGTTTTAAACCCTGTTATATAACAGTTTCTATAACCTTTTTCTATTTACCAGTTTTATCACAGTTAATGCAACAACCCTGTTTTGTGTAACCGTCATTTTTTTTTTTTTAGAACCCAGCTTTAAATACAACACTGTAATTTGTCATTTTATTTTGTCACATTTATTTCTGCATAGTTTTGTTTTTTTTTGTTTTAAATTTACATGGAATTAAAATTAAACTTAAAAATTAATTAAAAAACACAAAAAAACAAATAAAATTTTCTTTAACAAACTCAACTTTGTTGATAATTTTTCTAACATTTAACATAATGTTAACAGCCATTACAATTAGAAGCAGCTGCCACAGCCGTATAGGTGGCAAACAATAGATTATACGAGGGAAAATTACAACATTGCATATCAGCCCTTTGCCATTCCGCATAAGTAGTATTTTCCAATGCACGCATGGTGACATAAGCCTCGGAAGACTTATTAGCAAAGATGGTTATAATAAATTTGGAAGGTAAAAATGTGCGTATGACACGTTTGATTAAATCGGAATAGTTATTGAGAGCCACATTGCTTTCAAAACTAACATAGGAGAATTCTTTTTCGGGTGTTATATGTATGGTCATATATTCTCCTAGATTATTAATGCCATTCATGGAATAGCCACAGGGTTCAAATAAAAAATCATCAATTTCCATATCGGGTAGTATTTCATGGATTTTAGATTTAACAGTAGCATCTTTGCCATCTTGACAGGCCAACTTAGTAAATATATTCATTATTTTCGGATCTAGATTCTCCATTAGAATTTCTATAGTTTGATCTGGTTCCGAAAGAGATTTACACTCAATTTTAGGTAATTCTATGAGATTATTTTCAGCTACTCCCCTCTCCGGATGACTTAAGGTATACAGATACCAACAATCCTTATTGATATGGCCCAGACAATATGTATGGCCTCCTTCAAATATGGAATCTAAAAACTTAACTTCTTCACAGAATAAACGATGTGGCAATAATTGCAATTCTGGTCTGGCAAAGTTTTTACGGGAATAAAAGAAATCGGAGATTTCATTAAAACCCATATCGGCCGCCAACTTCATTAAAGGTTTTAAGCAATTCAAGGGTGTAGTAGTACCACAAGTTTTTAAAATCCAACGTTTCTTGGAGATAAACATGCTAGATTCACTCAAAACATATGCATCCACTTCATTATTTTTAGTAAAACTTATAATTTCACATTTTACAGCCTTTAATTCCTTGTCCCACACTTCTTTGGTAATTCTACGCAGATCGGCTTCATCGTCCAAGGGTGGTTGTTTAAACCAGACTTCCACCAATTTTTCCACACCTTCAAAATAATGTGAATTATCTCCCATTTCTTATCTCTAATTAGAATCTTGTCTTTAATAAAATTTAACTTCCTGGTGTTACACGTGTTTTAAATATTCTTTATAATTAAAATAATCATGTAATTTTTGAGATTCTTTTAATTTTATTTCATAAACGTTACTTTCTATTAATTTGTCATGTTTTTCGTTGTGTTGCAAATATTATTTCTATCTTCGTACATTTGGTATCTTTTGTTGTGTTTCTGTTTATTATAATAAACTAATAATAAGTATAATGTTAGTATTATTATTAATAAGTATTTATTCTAATCTTTTATTTGCAAATGCACTTGATTCGTCCAGCTTTTTTCACCCCTATTTTGACAGTCAGCTGTTGTGTTTGGATTTGGTTATTAAAAATCTGGTGAATATGTCAAAAGTGGTGAATGTTACCGTATGCCGGGAATTTGGACGAGGCAACCGGCAATATTCACCACTGCCTTAGTGGCAACCACTGATGCCAACTTAGTGATTTTGAAACGGCAACCGCAGGTTGTGATGCCAACTTAGTGGTTTTTTTAAAACGCAGATTTTTACCTTGGAAACGTCCCATTATATCTTGCGTATATCTCAGTGTTGCCAAGTTATAGGTTTCCCCTAGATTTAGGAGGGAATTTTGGGAGATAAAACTCTGATTAAAAGAGATACTTTTGCCTTCTTAAGATATAATTTTTCATAATTTTAACTTTTTTTTAGATTGTTGGTATAATTTAAGTCACTTTACTGCGCTGTTAAAATAAAATTTTAGATTTTGGCAATGAAAACAGTAATACTCAAACGAAATTAGTAGCGGTATTCATTGTTGTAGATCTGGTTAATGGTGTACGTTTGATAAATTTATCCGAATTTACCAGAACCAACAACAAAATGTATTGCACTAAAATTTACCATGCGGTAGCGAAATGCTACATAAAAAACTGTGATAAACACGCGTGATAAATCAACTAAGCTTAAATAAACTATTGGCAACACTTTTTCGATAAGATTATTTTAGGGATAACGGTTTTTATTTTTACGGTAACGGTATTTTAAGGGTAACGTTATTTTCTTCAAGTTGTGTCAATGCACTTTCATATTTTTAGCTTCATTATGCCCGAATTCCCATGACTGGCTAGTTTATGATGAACATTTGCACTCAAAATAGTTTTACAGTTACTTCATGACAGTTGTTTGTGTAGTAATCAGTAGTAGTTGTTTTTAACTGTAATTACAGTTGTTTTTCTATATATGAAATAATACAAAACAACTATTTTGATAGTTATTTACAAAAACAAATGAAGAAAACTACTGTATTTTTTGACAGTTGTTTGAAGCAGTTGTTTTAGTATTTTTGTAAACAACTACTAAAACAATAATTTTGCAGTAATCAGTTAATTTTTGTTAGTTCTTTAAAAATAGTTGATTCCCAAGAAACATTTTTACGGACTCTCCGGCATGTACGGATTCTTGAATCCGGGGTTTACGGTACGTTTTCGGACCGTTTAATCGGATTTTCGAAAACACGTTTTTAGTCCGTTTGGGGATATCAGTTTTCGTGCCGTTTAATACGGACTTCACCGATTTTCATCCGTTTCAAGTCAGTCACAATCGGTAACAATTTTTTTCAATTTGTTTTATTAAAATAAAATTATGTAAATAATATAAAAGATCGGGGCGCCAAATAAATTCAGATATCATGCATAATATGCATTGCATACGTTAGATGGTAAGTATTTATATAATTTAAAACGCTCAAATGAGATTGTGCAAACAAAAATATATTTGTTCATAGAATCCATCGTTTTTAAACCCCACTTAATATTTTTTACATGTAGATATCTGATTCAATAATGGGCCACAAACTAACAATGATGCTCTTGGTGGAAACAAAAAACTGCATCGAAAAAGTAAGTATCAATTTTTTTTTTAAATAAAAAAAATATATTCCAAGAAAATTCTTACTATCTCTTGAAACTAAAATAATAAATTCTTTTTTCCTTTTAGATTTTGAATATTATCGACCACAAATGTTCCGTGATGCTGCTAAGCTGGATACAAAAAGTAGCTGTGGCGAATTTCGTATTTAATTAAAGTTAAATGAAGTATATTTTAATATTTTTTCAAATAAATTAATAAATGTATAAAAAAAAAATAAAATCCATTGAGTTTTTTGTAAAAAAATGGTTGGAATACGGACCAAATAAGTATTTTCAACGATCCGTTTATTGTCCGTTTTATATCCGTAAAAAAACGGAATCATCCGTTTTCAGCACGACAAAACGGTCCGGAAACGGTCCGTATTTGACGGACTTTAAACGGATTTGAGTCAGTTTTTAACACGACTCAACGGTCCGTAAACGGTCCGTCATTGACGGACTTGCAACGGATTCGAATCCGTATTCGATGTTCCTTTTAATCCGTTTTCTGGTAAGTATACTGATCCGGAAAATGGTACGGAAACGGACTCCGGATCCGACTATGCTGTACCGAAAACGGCACATAAACGGATAGGATTGTTTGCTGGGATTATATGGAGTTTTGAAAAATTCTCATTTAGTTTATATTTGTTCTTGCTGATATGTTCAGAGCTTGCAAATAATAATTAGAAAATTTTATTATATCTCCAATGCATTACAACTTCATAACTGGAGTACCTTCTGGAATTTTGATATTACATTTAAAGTAGGATGTAGGAAATACAAATTTTTCCTTATTAAAAAAATATTTTTAAAGTGCCGAAAAAATAACTGTTGAAAAACAGTAGTTTTTACTAATTTTTACAGTTGTTTCAAAATTTTTGTAGTAAATTGTCAGCTGTTTTTAGTACATTGTTAGTTGATTTCACTAAATTTGTTAGTTGTTTTTTCAACAGTTAAAAACAAGTAAATTTTGTAGTTATTTTAGCGGTAACGCCTTTTTAATTGAAATACAGTTGTTTTAACTGTGATTTCCAGTAGATTCTACTGTTACAACTTTTTTAGATCAATTATTTTTTCTGACCTTGTCAGATTATTCGGTAACGGTATTTTAAGGATAACGATATTTCAATCATTTCGGGTAGCGGTATTTTAGCTATAACGGTATTTTAGTTATTTCGGTAATGGTATTTTAAGGGTATTGGTATTTTAGTTATGTCGGTGACGGTAATTAAATTATTTCGGTAACGATATTTTAGGGATAACAATTGTCAGTTGAAACGGTTTTGAATCGATAGCAGTATTTTAGCGGTATTGCCTGCCATAATTACTTGGCACCACCAGTAGATATGGATAATGGCAAAATCATTATTTCATGATATGGATGAACAGTGATGGTTAAGCGACAATTACATTTGCTATTATATGGCATAACAAGTTCTGCAAACAGTTTATAAAGGAAATAAAAATATTTGTGATTTTTATTGTACAATATTATTGTATAATCTGCCGGTAGCATTGTACATTTTTACATTCTCATGTTTAGGTTATGTTGAAATAAAATATTACATAATATATTGTGGGATAATTTATAGCAAATATGATGTTGCAATTTATTGTATGGTGTATGGCAAAACGATGAAAATTCTGTAACATTACATTGAACATAACATTGCAATTACGGGAGATTCAATCAGAAATGTACTAATTCTTCAATGCTCTGTTTGGGGATATATTAAGCAGAAATTCAGATGCTATCCATCACTATTTGTGATACGAATTGTCAAATTATCATCAATACTGGGAACTAGTGGATATGGATGGACATGGGTGGCGAGCGTATGAATCAACCTTAAGGGTCTGTTCACAACAAAAAAAAAAGCTAAAGCGAAAATAATATCGCATACATTTTTATGAAATGCAAAAATTCGCTGCGCTACTGGCAAAATTAGCTTTTCATACAAAATGAATAGGAAATTTTTTTCGATTTTATTGTGAAAACTTTTTAAAAATCATTGGTAATATTAGGCTTATAAGAAAAACCTGGCAGCACTTTTCTCAGCACTGCCATTCATTTTACATTTGGCTGAATACCAGAGCTGAATTCTAAACTTCATCGAATATCTATCAGTGTATGTGTGCATGTGCGGTAAAAGAAAGAAAAAATTATAATTTTTGTACAACGTCGTCCATCGTTCGTCGCCAGTATAAAATATTGCAGTAAATTGGTGTTTCTAATTATAAAAATTAATAAATTCTATAATATCAAAGCTAAAAACGATAGCAGCTAACAAAATATCGAAAAACAAAACGGTAATATTATAAAACGCAAATAGGGAAACATTAAAGAAACTTATTTCGACACACGCAGAATGAAAAATTTCTGAAAAAATTTCTACGTGCTAGAAGGTGATGGCTGCCTTTTTTTCATTTAACAGCCTACAAAAAAAAGTACACATATAGATGAGAATTTTTATATATATGTATATTGGAAATACATATACATTGCTGAAAGAGAAAAATAAAGTGAGACAAAGAGCCGCTAATAAAGAAAAAACGGAATGAGGGAATAAAAGAAAAATCCGAGAAAAGAAAAAATCGAACAATCGAATGGAGTGAAAAAGAAAAACTAAAAAAAAAATCAGGAAGAAGAAGCAATAAAATTTATTACAGAAGTGAAAAAAGTATAAAATAGTGAAGAAAAGTGGGCAAGCCTTTTATAAAGAATATATATGTATAAAAAATTAATAAAAAAATACAGAAAGTTAAGCCAAGATTTTTTATAAAAATTAATACAAAAAGTACATATAATAATATAATTAAACAAATATTTAAATAAGTGTTAAAAGAGGTGTACAAGCTGTGCAAGTGAAAAAGTAAGAAAAATATTAAATATTTACAAAGCGGATGGTAACTAAAATGTATAAAAAATGTTAAAATTTAAAAAATTATAAGGGATTGAGGACAATTTTTAGGTTATTTAAAGTGTTTTTCCGTTTTCGAAATTAAATCATTAGATTTATTTAATTAATAATGGATGTATAAGAATTTTTGCTAAAAAAAAATATCCTTGAAAATTTATGCAGTAAAAGAAAAAATGTATTAACAGAGAAGACATACGAATTTTAAAGGAAAAAAGAGCAAGATGGATATAAAGTTGTGGAAATTGTTAAAGTTTTTTATAAGTTGAAAAGAGACGACTACAGTTAACCTACAGAGGTATAACTGTTATAATTGTTAAATACAACTCTGTTACAATTAGACTTTGGCACTTGTATAGTTTTTTTTAGCAAGTGTATGTCACCAAGAGAAAAGAAATAGAAGATAAACTATAAGACGAAAAAAGAAACAAAATTAAAATATTTTTTTATAATAAAATAATTTTTTAATATATTAAAAAAGTAAATGCTTTTAAAAAAACTATGAAAGATATATCCTTATTAAAAAAAAATTAATTTACCTTATATATTTATTATGTTTGATTTATAAATTTACTTCCTGAATTACATACATACATATATGCATGTATATTTGTGTGTGCTTTTCTCTATGCCAGCGTTGCTGTATTTTGTTTTTATTGTTGTATCTTGGATTTTTGTTAACTTTTTCTTAAACTTTATTGCGTCTTAAAAAAATATGTTCCTAATTAATTATTCATTTTTATAAAATTATAAAAATGTGATTTTTAGTTATAATTTATTATAGATTTTTTTTTCTTTTTTTCTATTCCCTTTTACTCTTAATTTTTATAAGTGCAATTGAGAGAGGTAATTAACTGTTATAATTTTTTTAGTGCAAGTTTTGCAATTTGTTCTAAGCAAGGGGAAGTTCTTTACCCTTCCGTTTTTTGGTTTTATAAAACAGTGCTGTTAATTTATATCTTTTCTGTAGAGATATTCGCGTTTTTTTATTTAAAATTTTTAATATTCGTGTTGAAAATTTTAAAAATGTAAAAATTTTCAGCTAAACTCTAGTTAACTGGCATAACTGTGATTTGTTTCAAAAATTCACGATTAATCGAAAATTAAATGCTGAGCTCTCAAAACTGCCTTTTTTGTCGGCGACCCCCAGTTCCCCAAAGTTTGGATTTTAAATTCTTTGTATCTTCGGCATTTGTAATGGGGTCGAAATAAAATACATATCATTTGAAAGTTAACCCATTAATGCCCATTGGCAACAAAAGTTGCCAGCAGAGTTGTTACAATTTAGCATGCTCTGGAAAAAATTGAGTGTTCAAAAATTTTGTCCCAAAATTAAAAAAAAGTTCTTGGCATTAATGGGTTAATATAACCCATTCATTTGAGTTAGGTACTTCCAGTTCCATAAAGCGTGAAATTATAAAAGCCATTTTTTTTAACAGCGGCCCATGAGCGAATTTCGTGCGGCCCTAAACCCAAATCCAAAAATCTCCAAAATAAAAATAAATCAAAAAAGGCGTTTAGTTAAACAAAATGACCAAATAAATTTTTAATTAAAAAAAAATATTGAATACATTTTTAATTAAAAAAATACTAAAAAAAATATCCAAGAGCCAGAGTAGTTTTGAAAATACTCCTCTACGAGGCGTTCTTTTTTTTTTTTTATTAATTAATAATCATATAATTACAAATTATATACTATTACCCTAACCGAGCACTAGCTACTATGGCTTTCGGCGCGTTGTAGCGAAAACAGACCAGTGCCTCTGGTGGGAATCGAACCCACGACCCCCGCACTGATAAGCCAGCACGCTACCTACTAGCCTACCGGGGCGCACTAACGAGGCGTTCTATTCGTAGTAAATTTTCTAACTCTTGCAAGTCCCCATTCAGCTGTAATTTATCTGCATGAGAACAAACGACCAATCCAACTGCTTATGCAGTGGTCTACGTGTGCCATGTCAATTGCCTTCAAGATGGCGTCCATACTCACGTTATTGAAGAGCCCATCTCTATTCAAAAATGCGACAATTGTATATTCTCCATTCTATCTTAGAAACTATGGAATAAAGCGCAGTTTCGATTGATTTTGCCTGCTGGTAGACATGTTGTGATACAGTAAGTTAGATCCGAGGTCCTCCCTCATATAGAGATCTGAGATTCGTTCCAATGTTTTCAGAAGAAGAGTGACCTGTACTTTATCTGTAGTCCTTTGTCGTGGCACATTTTATTTGACCACTTTTTGGAATAACTTTTACCTTTGATTTCCGTCTGGTCCCGGATGTTTTTACGGTTGAAATGATTTGATTACCCATTTCAGACGTTCCTCCGTAAGTAAATTTCGGGGTATAACTGATTGTCCGTTAAATTGTGTTTCCGATACTTCCCGGAAATGGGCGTTTCGGTGCAAGTACCATCATCAGGGCCGTAGTAAGGGAATGATTTGGAAATTTTTCAAAAATGTCATTTAAAAAACATATTTTTTAAAACGGTTATATTTTTTTTAATTTAAATTAGAAAAATGTTAACAGAATTTAAAGATTTTTTATTGATTAAAAAGTTGTCGAAATTCTTATTTACATGCCAAAATAAGACTTAAAAATCTAAATTTAAAGCTTAACGACTTTTCAAGTTCGAGGCCATACTCTATATTTCTTTATTAGGATATTGACCTAAAAAATTATTTATAGAGTTTTTGTTTTCAAATTTATTAATTGACCACTTTCAGGAATGTGTTGATAGATCTATTTCGAGAATTTTCTAGGTTTCCATCATCAGAACACATTTTGAAAGAAATGACAATCCCATGCAAAACATCAATCATTCATATAAACTAGTTTTCTCACTAAATGAGAACTAATATATGAGCTCGAAGTTAAAGATTATCACCATTGATCAAAAATAAATTGAAAACTTGTTTGTTATGTGTAAGGTCTACCTTTGGTAGATATTCAATACACGTTTTTTGTTTTTTCCTTTTTATTTGCACACTTGTTTAAAATAAAAATAAAAACAAAATGTACAGGGGGTGTAAACAAGACCGTACTTTGTCTTTTATACAAGTTTGATATAATTTTATTAACAATAAAAATTTTGTTTTTTCGACAATATCCTAATAAAGAAATACAGAGTATGGCCTCGAACTTGAATAATTTTCATTTCCATTAAACATTAAATATTTTTCAAATAAATGATTACATAAATATCTTAAATTTCATAAAAATTCCAAATATACCAGCAAAAAATTAAGGCTTGAAGAAGATTAGTCAGGAAAAGTGAGCAACTTAATGCTCGCCTTTTTCCTGATAAATGGCATAATTTTTGTTCGAGACAGCCCACTTGAAAGTACTTGTTTGGATATTTAAAACAAGCTTCTTTCACAATTCTTGATAATCAGTAGAAGATGCGGAATAGAAGCAGTAATCATATTAACCGTTTCCGTACATAAAAAGTTCTCAAAACTCTTTAAAGTTCTTTTTAGTAATCAAAATGAGCTCATATTTGTCACAGACTTTTCTTTAAATTTATTATTCCTTTTCATTATTATCGATCAACTTTTTTTTTTCTACTTTTTACCCTAATTCTAGTTTATTGCTTCTCAAACTTTCACTGTTAAAAGTCATCAATATTATATTTTCTTTTACTTATGCATTTTTTTTGTAAATAGAATGATATCCTTAACATGAACACTTGCTTAAATTACGACTGACTTCCTCTTTTTGTGTTTTTTCTTGGAAACAATAAAATTATTAAACAATCCTTTTTATTGCAGGCAAACATGCAATATTCAACTTTGTTAAAATTGAAATGTAAAATAATATATATACGCCCATGTCCCTACTTTAGAACGTTTTACATTTTTTTTTTTTTTTTTTTTTTTTTTTTAAGAGAGACAACACTCAGGAAATACTTCCTTTATTTAACGTGTTGCTTTCTTTGGAAAGGGATAGTATAGAGATGAAAGGTGGGGCAAGATGAAGGGCTTCAGACATGGCAATACTGTAATTGCGCGAGATGATAAGTCTTAGAACAGTTGTTGTTTGCCACCTGATGGAGAGTTTTGTTTCATAGCGCTGATTCATTATTTTATTTCGGTGGGGTTAATTGCTATGGGAACACCGAATGTGGACATTGCGATACGTATGAGGGATAGAAAAAACTCATACATATTATTTTTATGTTGCCGGCACCGGGGATCGAACCCGGGACCTTCTGTGTAAAAGTCCAACGCGCTAACATACACCACAACGCCCACGAATTTGTGAAATCACACGAATTTGAAATTTGGTGTTCTCAAATCCTAAAAGCTTTCGAAAACTCGAATTTTTTCGAAATTATTATCGAAGTGCCAAAAACATATGGTTTTATGGAAAATAAAAAACATATGGAAAGTAAAATGCTTCTAACATTGTTCTCAATTTGTTTGAGTGTTTTTCAGAATATCAAAAGAAAAAATTTTTTTAAAAAAGTTTTTTAGAGTATAAACAATACAATCAGAAATACAATAAAATCAGAAATAAGTAAAAAAAAAAGTTTTAAATTTTTAATATTAAGCACCATTTTTGACCCTAAATTGTAATTTATTAGGATAAAGGGGCATTCATTTTACTTTCGACCAGGCTTTTTTACACGAATTAAAACGAATAAAAAATAGTGAAAAACGTTCTGATTTAATCGCATGAACTCTGAAAAATTCTAAAATTTTCACTTTCGCTCTGATTTAAAAGCCGTAACAGGGGTGATAACCCTTGCAAGTCCAAAAAGTATATTTTTAATTATTGTGGCGGACATAATAAAAATTTAACAAATTTTGAAATTTAACGCAATTTGAAGAAATAACTCCAATTCATTTAAATTTAAAATCTAATTCAATCTACTACAATTCAAGCACATATCAAAAATTACAAAAAAAATTTTTTTTAAGAAAACACTCAAATTTTCGGATTTATTGTAGAGAATCAAACATAAGGCAGAACATCTTTTTTTAATACCATATCAAATGTTTAGTATGATTAAATATTAAAATGTTTATGTTTATACAGTTGGCGCAATCCCTTTTGTGCACAACAATATTTATGAATTTTAAACCATTTTATAGCATTTATTAATCACAGAAGCCTTAACATAGCACCACAAAAAATAGTCTAAAGGCTTTAAATCGCACGATCTAGGCAGCCATTTGACCGACCCCAAACGTGAAATAAACTGTTCACCGACCTCCCCTCTCAATTGGGCCATTGTTTCGCGTGCTGTGTGGCATGTGGCACAGTCTTGTTGATACTACATCTCACCCAAGTTCAGCTCTTCCATTTTGGGCAAAAAAAAAAAATTTTCAATCATCACACGCCATTCACAGTAACATTTCTGCCTTCGTCGTCTTTGAAAAAGTACGGTACAATGATGCCACCGGCCCATAATCCACACCAAACAGTTTAATTTTCGAGATGCATTGGCAGTTCTTGCAAAGCTTCTGGCTGCTCTTCACACCAAATATGGCAATTTTGCTTCTTCACGTATGCATTCAACCATGTTTTTGAGGTTATCAAAACTTTGTTTGCTCCATAACATTTAAAGTCCTTAACATTTTAGTCGATTTTAGTATTAAGCTCATTAAAATCTTGTATTTTATATACGTTTTAGAGAAATTGATACAGAGCAAAAGATGAAAATTCCGAAAATGTTGGTTTCACTTGTAAACCATTTTTTAAGAAGCAACGATATGAAAATTCTTTTTTAGTGAGTGTACCTATCTCTCAAGTCTAGTGACTCCATTTTGAAAGTTAAAAACTATGAGAAAAAAATTAAATGAATGAAAAAACTTGTAAGTTTCAAGTAATTTTTTTCCTTTTTTGGACTTTCAAATCGCCACCAATTCTTTAGGTGAAGACTTTTCAACGTGAAACTTTGCATGTACATAATATCTTTTAAGTATAGTCTTGCGAATCCTATTCAACGTTTCTCTCAATTCAAAGAACATTGAGCAATAAGAGCCATATAATGACGATTTCAATAGGTGTTGAAATTTTTTGAAGTAGCCCGTATATATTTATATATATAATTATGTATAACTATATATAATCATTTATGGCACCATATATAATAAGATCTAATTATATCTGCTGTTGGCTATTCAAAATTTTGTTTATATAGTGCTATATAAAATTATATATAATTATATATTGTGTAATTAGATCTAATAATTTGATCTAATTTTATATAATTATATAAATTTATACATACTTATTTTTCGGATATAATAGTTTATAATTATATCTCATCAAACGAGTTTCAGCTAAATTCAGTTGTACCGCAAGGTTCTGTTCTTTCTCCTACCCTTTTTCTTATTTTTATTAATGACCTTCTTGGTCAGACCTTCAATCCTATCTACTCTTTTGCAGATGACAGCAACATTTGTCATTCATTCTCATTCGATCACAGGCCAAGCTCTTTGGAGAGAGAGGGCATGCGGCAGAACATGAATGGCACACTCAATCAAGACCTTTCTACAATCTCCGAGTGGGGTCGCGCGGATAAGGTCGATTTTAATGCACGCAAGACCCAATGTTGTATGTTAACCCACAGACGGGCTGTGGAATTAACATTGTCATCTGTAGCTATGAATGGTATATGTATTGAGGAATCGGATACTCTTGATGTTCTGGGCATGAGAATACAGTGTGATGTCCGTTGGAATAAGCACGTATTTCAAGTGTCGAAAGAGGCATTCAAGTGGCTCGGTTTTCTGAAACGATGCAAGATTTACTTCACTCCATCCGACTTACTATTTATACCAGCTATATCCGGCCAAAAATGGAATACAACTCTCATATATGGGCAGGGGCTACACTGTCTATTCTGAAGCTTCTGGACCGTGTTCAGGGGAGGGCGGTGAAGCTTTTCAATGGAAGTAGTGTATCCAACTCTATTGATTCATTGGAGCATCGTCGGAATGTGGGTTGTGTGACACTTTTCTATCGATATTACCATGGGATATGCTCATTTGAGATAAGTGAACTTATTCCACGAGCCCGAGTTTTCATTCGTAATACTCGCTTATCTAGTAGAGCACATCTGTTTGCAGTTGATTGTCCTGTGTTTCGCACAACGCATTACTGAGAAAATTCGTTTTTTAGTCGAACGATTCGTATGTGGAACAAACTTCCCGCAGAAGTCTTCCCTGTTACTTACAATTTAGAAAAATTTAAATCAAATATCCACAAACACTACTCCCTCTTTCCTCCTTCCCATACCCTATTTTCCTGATCAATACAATGCACTGCATAAGTAGGGGGCATCCCCTGAGTATTGGTTAAACTAAAATAAAAAAAAAAAAATAATTTGATATGGCTTATATAATTTTTTTCAATCGGGTAAACAGAAATTTCTAAACAGACTTTATAGTTCTTATTAAAATAAAATTTGTTGTCTTTTTGCCTTTTTCAAAAACCGGCTTTAATAAACCGGAAAAATCAAAATAAAAAAAAAACAGATTTAAATACAGGCAGTTTAATTTTTGGTGCCACTGAGACAAATTAATATTTTTAGCGCTTTTTTCGAAGAAAGATTGGCAACACTAGTCATATGATGTGTTAGAGATGCCAACTGTACGATCATTAAAAACAGATAGAAAGTGCTAAATGGAAAAATTGAGGGTATTCACGCTAATGTATTAACAATAGGGCGGGTCGATTTAAAAATCGCTCAACGTTCAAGTAAAATCGTATTCTAGGGATCAAAATAAGAAACTTTGCCGAAGGAACCATACCTCTAAAACGAATTCTGATGTCCCGACTTTTGACCCGTAGGGTAAAATTTTGAAAAAGCCCACTTTGATATTTCAGAAAGTAGGAGGAATCTCTACAAGATTATGGGAGCTACTTCTTCTCCGGGAGACACGCTAGCAGATTAATGCATAAAACATCATTCTAGGTGACCGTTAAGGGGTTAAAATTTAAGTTGAAAGAGGGCCTTTTTAGTAGTGTTTTTATAGCAAAATGTGCAAATCTCGGGATAGAGATATTACAGAAAGTAGGAGGAGTCTTTCCAAGATTAGGGTCTCTATTTCTTCTCCGGAAGACGCTCTAGCAGATTAATGTATAAATTATATTTGATTGGGTTGGATTCGATTGGGGCACTCTAAATGGGTCAAAATGGGATTTTTCAAAATTTTAAACTACGGGTCAAAAGTCGGGACATCAGAATTCGTTTTAGAGGTATGTTTCCTTCGGCAAAGTTTCTTATTTTGATCCCTAGAATACGATTTTCCTTGAACGTTGAGCGATTTTTTTGCCACCATACAAAGCGACCCGGCCTAATAAACAAAGACTTCGTCCAAACATTGGGTTTTTAGAGACAAATGCGACAATTTCGACAAATTTTGATATTGAAAACATATTTGTTTAACAGTTTTAATTCAATTTTGAGTCAAGAATTTTTTAGAAAAAAGCCTAAGTTTAGCTGAAAAGTTTTTCGTATTTGGCCGTATGTTCTTTCGGCTGCCCAATATTGAATTCATTGCTTAACAAGGGACTTTTCTTTAAATTGGAAGACTTCTATTTACTAATAATTTATATTTTGATAAGATTAAAAATTTATCAGACAAGTGGAAACAACACCATATCATTCATATGTACATATGTTTCATTATTTGAATACAAAAGCGTAAATTACGTTTTTTCTTAATACAAAGGATTTACATAAAAAAGTTTAGCATTTCAACAAATATTGCGAAAATACAATTTATAAGTCAAAATTAATAAATTTAATAAAATTATTTTAATAAAACATATTAATTGACCATTAACTAAATTTTAATTCCTGTTTGCTAAATTAAAAAGATTTTTATAAATTTCATATATATATTTTTTTAAATCATAGCATACTTTTAGGCTACGTAATCATAAATTCATAGAAATATATTTTGTATTATTATTTCAACTTTTAGGGTTTTTGCTGTAAATTTAATAGTTTTTATAAAGTTAATTGAATTTTATTATTTCACACGAGTTTGACGTTGACAACAACATCAAAAAGACCCTACTAAATCTAGATATTGTTTTAAGTTTGCCATTGTTTTGTACCATATTTTATTCACTATTCATTTGAATATTTTGTTTCGAGAAAATGACGCAGTTTGTGCAAGTGTTTTGAAAATATTCTTTTGGCGAATACGCAAAAAACTTAAATCAAAAGTACAAAACAAGTCAACACAGAAAATGTAAATTATATAAAGGGGTCAGCGTATGAAATTAACGCATTAAAAAAAAAAAAAAATCATCTAAACTAAAAAGCGAAATTTTATTTTATTTACAACAACTTACAAATTAAATAATTTCTTGCTCGTTAAGTTATTATCCTATAATCAAGATGGTATAATTTTCTTGTCACTCGGCTGTCATTAATAAAAATATTTTAAATTGTTGATATTCCTTTCATAAACATAATAACTGCTTTTGATTTTTTTTATTGCCTACTTTTCATACTTCAAACACCCAGATGTTTTAATAGTTGTTGGGATTTTTTTTTTCCATTCAAAGTGGAATAATTTTCCGATTTTTAATACTTTTAATGCTTAACATCACAAACTATAATTCTCAGAATCTTAGACATTTTATATTAAGTAGTTCACAGATTCAGAGAAATTTTTTTATGGATAAATTCTCAGATTTGATACATTTGTTTCCAAAAAAAAAAAAAAAACAGATTCTTAGACATTTTTCTTAAAGAAAAATTGTAAGATTCTAAAATAGTTTTACTATTGAAAAGTACATAAATACCAACACATTTTTCTTATAAAAAAAATCTGAAAATTTGATAATTTTTTTCTGAGGAAAATACTTAAATTCTAAAAAATAGTTTCTGTGTAAGAAAAAGAACATTCTTTAATTTTTAAATTCTTCAATACTTTTGCTTAAAATTCTCAGTAAATCAGAAATTTTTTCCTATAAAAACAAAGAAATCTATAGCAATTTAATATGATGCGTCCCTTTAAATTACTTTAGTTTCTTCATATGTTTATTTTAGAGCATGCGCTAAATATTAAATAAATTTTCTTTTTCTGTAACTAAGAGGGTTCTGCTATGTTCTGTTTAGTTTCTTTTTTATTTTCTGTGTGTAAATGTATGTTAAGAAAACTTAACTGACATGTCATGTGTCAGAATGACATGTTATACTATATATTTTTTTTTTTTTTTTTTTTTTTTGGAATTCCTTAACTTTATATATAAATTTCTTTTGATATATCCTATACAAAGTAAATTATAGTTAGAATTTGTTTTTTTTTTGTAAGAAATCAATATGAATATGTTTTTAAGTATGCAGTATATTTTGTGTATTGCTGAAAGCCCAAAAGTATGCCACATAAATTTTAAGTGCTTGAAGTAAACAAAAAGAATGTATTTAAAATTATGTTTTTAATGAATTGTAAAAATAATTCTGCAAAACGAACAGTACTTGAAGGACTAGTTTTTAGGATGTAGATTAAATATGTAAGTTAGTTAAGCGCTAGTTAAACCTATAATTATGTTTTATTATTTATTTATTAGTAATTTCTTTATTTCAAAATCATTTCTGATAAAAAGCTTAAACTATTTTTTTAAGAGATTTGGTTTAATCTACCTTATATCTATAACAATAATTGCGGTTTATAAAAAGCAGTTATTAAAATAATGTAAAACGCTTGGAAGAAGGAAAGTTTATATAGAAAAAACCTTTAATAAAAAGTTTTAAAGTAAAGATTTAGGTACTTTAACTTGTCAACATGGCGATAACTTTAAATAGGCAAGGAGAGGCGAGGAGCTTTAAAAGGTAGGGTGGTAGAATTTTCTGAACAAAAGAAAGCATGTGAATTATCGAGATAGGCACGTTAGTAATTAAAAAATTACGATTTAAACCTATATATATATAGGCTTGAGATGTAATCATTTGCTGAATGACTACATGAGTTTTGAAATTTGTCAATTATCGTCTGAATGCGAGTATTAATATATTCCACATTACATAAAATATGTAATCTCCTAGTGTAGTTATGCCAAGGTAATCGCATTATCATTTTGAGTAACTAGTTCTGGCTGATCTGGATTTTTCTTATATGAGTCTTGACACATATAACCCAGACGGGACAAGCGTATAAGGCAATAGCCTGCAATATTGATTTAACTATTGTTATTTTGTTGTAGGTGTTCAGATTTGATTTCCTATTTATCAAGGGGTATAACATTCTAATCGCTGTGTTATATTTCCTTATTATATGAACCGTGTGTTAATTAAACGTTAAACCTCGTATTAGACCAGGGAATATCTGTATCATTCAAATTCAAGTTTGAGCTGGGAAGGTTACGTGGACTTCTTTTCCTGGTAAAAAAGATAGCGTGTGACTTTCCAGCATTAATTTTAGTTTTCCACCAAACAAAATATAAATAGAACATTTTTGGTCTTCAAAGTTTAGTAACGTCATGATGCTTGTTAGGAAAAGACCTAACCACGTGGTTGATTACTAAGAAGACAAGAATGGAGCAAAATTGATTATTAATAGGTTTTTTGTTAAAGTTCTGCCTATTATATAGGCTCTAGCTTTTCTAAAACATCGGGTTCTGATGAGATCTTTAGCCAGATCGAAATACTAGTATCAACCTAGCTTGCTTTGCTTTATTTTTGTAAATATACGGAGGTTGAAAGCTCGTTATAAATTAAAAATAACATAAAAATAATCTCGATGTATATAAAAACAAAAAACTAATATAACTGTAAAAAATATTGAAATAATATATTAAGAGCGTTCTGTATATATCCCAGTATCAACTGTGGAGAAACATCTGAGCAATAGATTGCTGTATCATCAGCATAAAAAGCATAATTGCATACATTAAGCTTAGGAATATCCGCACAATAGATAATGTACAATAGGGGCCCCAATACAGAGCCCTGTGGCATACCAGCATCTATACAAAAAATTTTCTGAAAACACCGAGTTGATACAGATACTAAAACTGCGATCTGTCCAAAGGTGATCAATTTGTATATCAAACCCTTATGCCAAATTGTGTCAAAAGCTTTTTCTACATCTAATAGTACCAAAGCTATTGATTTCCTGTTCTCAAATTCCCTCCTTACCAGGGTTGTAATACGCTTAACCTGTTTTGTGGTATTGTGGAAAGAGCGAAAACCAAACTGTTCCCTAGGTAAAATATTTTTACTATCAAGAAAACTAGTAATCTTTTCCTTCACAATCCTTTCAAACACTTTTCCAATGCCGCTTATCAAACTAATAGGGCGATAATACAACTCTCATATATATGCAGGGGCTTCAGTGTCTATTCTGAAGCTTCTGGACCGTGTTCAGGGGAGGGCGGTGAAGCTTATCAATGGAAGTAGTGTGTCCAACTCTATTGATTCATTGGAGCATCGTCGGAATGTGGGTTGTGTGACACTTTTCTATCGATATTACCATGGGAGGTGCTCATCTGAGATAAGTGAACTTATTCCTCGAGCCCGAGTTTTTATTCGTAATACTCGCTTATCTAGTAGAGCACATCCGTTTGTAGTTGATTGTCCTGTGTTTCGCACAACGCATTACAGAGAAAATTCGTTTTTTAGTCGAACAATTCGTATGTGGAACAAACTTCCCGCAGAAGTCTTACTTACAATTTAGAAAAATTTAAATCAAATATCCACAAGCACTACTCCCTCTTTCCTCCTTCCCATACCTATTTTCCTGATCAATACAATTCACTGCATGAGTAGGGGGCATCCCCTGAGTATTGGTTAAATTAAAAAAAAAAAAAAAAAAAAATATTAAAATCTAAGACAAGAGTTAAATATTATTAAGGTTTTAATTAAGGTTTAACCCAGCCTAGTTGGTCAGTTAAACTTTGTTTATTGGTCAGTTAAGTTAATATCGAAACTAAATGAACTGAATTTAACTCATCATACTGTTTTTCAGTTCTAGTTTAAGAAATGCCAAATTACATGATGATGCCACATTAGTTCTGACGTTTCCAACTGGAATAGTCATAAAATGATGGTAGCGTTTTATATTTTCTTTGTAAAAATGTTGCAATGTGGCATCACCTAAACAAATTATTGGCTAACAGCTGTTTTTATTTATTTTAACTGTCCAACCAGGTTGGGTTAAACCTTAATTAAAATCTTAGGACTAGTTTTTGGGATGTCAGTTAAACGTCGTTTAGCCAAACCGACAACGAAGTTTGTCCACCATATCCCATTTTATTAACAAACATTTGCGGGAACAACTTTTTCTAGTTCAGAATTTCGGTCTTTACTGAAATAAAGCAAAATAAACACAATTCTAATAGCAGTATTCTAGTTATATACTGCGTTAAACTAAGATTAAAGATAATTTACATCCTAAAACATCGCCATTAATAAACCACATCTGAACAAGAAAATTCTAAGTTTAACTAAAGCTTAACTAACAAACAAATTTAATCTACATGCTAAAAACTAGGCCTTAGAAGTCAGACCCAAAAATCGTGTCGACCGGTGTTATCTTTTTTTCATTTCGAAGAAGAGTAAGCAAAATTTGGATACTTTTTTTGAGGGTTCCTTTTAAATGAAAATAATAAAACAAAATTTTTGAAATTTAAAAATTTTATTGTCAAAAATTATTAAATTTTTTGAAACTTTGACTGAATATTTTTGACGAAAATATGAGCCTTCTAAAAAGAATCATAAAAGACACAAAAGTTTAAAGAAAATAACACTGCTCAACTTGAAGAATGAAACAAGAGTACCGACCATTGATGCGAAATATTTCGGCTACGCTGGTTTTAATGGCGTATCCAGATTTTTCGCTTAATAAATGGTTAATAAATGTGCAGCATTAACAAGTAAATTCGAATTTTTTGCTCAGTTTTTACTATATTTTACCAATTTTGCACAATTTATTATCCCATTTTGCAATCGATCAAAGCTAAAAGACAAATCTGAAAAATTATTTCGTGTGAAAGAGAAAAAAAAAGTGCGGGTAATGGGAAAACGCGAAGTGTGTCTAAATTGAGTATGATAGTATAGCGAAAACGGACAACCTATGAGTTTATCTTTTAGTATAACATGTAAATATATTAAAAAATGGTGTGTACCAAAATTCAGGTTAAAAAAGTTTATATTTGCGAAAGTTGTTTTAACAAACACTTTCATTACAGTTAATGTCTACAAAATATTTTACAATTGTATTTCAAAAATTTTCACATATTTGTTTAAATTTTAAAATAAATCATACAACAATTTTTCATTTTCGTATCGATTTCTGTGTGGTTGTTGTTGAAAAGCGAAAAAAAAAATCGAAATTGTTTTCTGTGACATGTCATGACAAGATTAGTTTCTATTTATTTCTCTTTTTTAATTATTATTTTTTCTTTTTTTAAAGCAAACTCATTCTTGTTTAGAATAATTTTATTTATTTTGAAGAAAAATAAGATTACATTAAAAAAAGTTGCTGCCAAGTTTAATATTGTAGTTCTGTTAATGTTAGCATTAACTTTTTACAGATTTTTGTACTTTTTACACACATTTTTTAGGCGTTTTTAACTTATGAAAAACACATCATAGATCCGTTGGATATTTTTCAACGAAACTTTGATTCGAAAATTCAAAAAACTTCTTAATGATCATTACGAAGCTTTAAAGCGTAAACAAATCTTTATTCAAAAAATGTGAAAAATATATATTTCTTAACCCTCTAACGGTTAAGGCTGCCTCAGGGCATTATTCATAAAATTTACCACAAATGCGTCAAATAAGCGTTTTATACTTAGAAATTAATAAATTCCGATAGAAAACTAAATTTGCTAAATATTTTGCGAAGAAAATTTTCTTGTGTCGTCCACGGTTTGGAAGCGAGAAAGCTTTAAAATCAAAATTTCAAAAACTAATTATTTTTAAAAAAATATAGTTTTCAAAAATCTAAAAACCCAATTCAAGTTGACAAAAAACTCTTTATAATAAAATATAAGTAAGAATAAAGCTTTATCTTTAATAATAAGTCTTTACTTTAGTCCAAGGACTCACAGGATTTTATCAGGATTCCTTTTAAAGACTTCGTCTTAATTTATAAACTAATAAACGGATTTTTATGAAATTTTGCAAAAAGAAGACATTAAGTACACGGTGCTACAGTGAAAAAAAAAACTTGGAAAACGACCTAGCGTGGGTTATAGGTATTGTTGAGTATAATACAAATTGTATCAAAAAATTTCAAAAACACCCTCAAATTCAGAAGTTATTCTAAAAAAATCGGTTTCAGTGATGTTCGTCAATTTATCGACCTGTAACTCAGTCAGTTTTTGTCCGATTTAAATTTTTGTAACGGGCTTGGAAAGAAAACTGATTTCGCTTTAAAATGACGTGCATTTTTTGATACATTTGTAAGTTATAAGTATTGTTTTTGTTAAGAATATCTCCAAAAAAAAACGAAAATTATAAACTTTTTTGATTTTAGTAGCTTTTCATTGCTTATTTTAATTAAAAATTAAAGCAAATTTAGTTCTTAACAAAACATGGTTTTCATTTTTCAAATCGGATGAGCTATTTCGGTTAAGCTATTTGTACAGTTTTTAATTTACGTTTGTAAGTCAATAGGTTTACCAAAAGAAAAGTCTGCAATCCCAAAATTTTTACTTACGAAAAAGTTTAGTAACTTTTGCAAATATAAACCGATTTAAACAAATAATATTTCGTTTTTCTATATATAATTGTCTTTAAAATACAGTGCAAAAAAATGTAGGTTTTCATAGAAAAAAATTAAAATAACTCTTGTTGAATTTGAAAAATTAGAAAAATTAGAAAAAAAATAAAAAAAAAAAAATTAAAAACTTTTGATAAACACTTACCTAATTTCTTGGAATATATATTTTATGAATACATTTCATAAAAGCTTAATTCTTTGCCTTTCCAAAACTGTTTAAAATTTTGAAATCGGTCAAAAAATGTGTGAGTTAGAGGTACTAAAGTGCTACGACCTACCCTAAAACAGTTTTTTGATAATAACTCAAAATTTTGAGGGTGTTTTAAAAATTTTGAAAACGGCTTTTGTATGTCCTCGCCTAGGCCTACAATTCTCACTTGGTCGGTTTTCAAGTTCTGACAAAAAGTGTTTTTTTTTGTTTTTCGAACATGGTTATAGCTTAGTAAGAGAAATATTTTTTGTCCAAAACTTCTCGTTTTCAAAATGCACCCTAAAATATTTTGGCTCATATCGCCTAAATTAGGCAACGATAAACAATTTTGTTGAAGAACTTATTATTTGTTTTTCGAGTGGAGCACATGGTATGAATTTCGTTTGCCAGTTAGAGGGTTAATAAAACCGACTTTAAAAATATCGTTTTAACCATTTCCTAATATTGCCATTTGAAATATTTTCGACTTTGTGAATTTTAAAAATTCATCATCCGATCGGTCAAATTTTCGAAATTTACATTTTTATATATTTTCATCAAAATAAAAATACAAATTATAAAATATTTGGCTATTTTATATTTTTAAATAATTTTTCGAAAAAGTCCCATCAAAAAATGTCAAAAATTGTTTTTTTTTTTTTAAATAAAATGATTATAAATAGCCTCACTCACACTTAACATAGATGTAAAAAAAAAACGATTGGCAGCACTTTTTTAATATACAGGGTGATTCAGTCACGACCCGCCAAATTTCACCAGCGTGTTCGTTGTCTCATTTTATGAAGATATGTCCATTACGACCATCCCCGGAAATGCAAGTGTGCGAAATGGCAGGGGTTTGAAAATTTTCGGATTGGTGGTCGGAGGGTAGTAGGGTAAAATTGCTAACTTCTGAACCAGTGGTCAGATTTTTTTGTTTTTTGGCTTTTTTGAAAGGTCTTTAGAAGCGCTTTCATAATCATTAAAGAAAAATTAAAAATAAAGTGAAGTCACCGAGATAACGAGCTTTAAAAAAGAAAATTTAAAAAAAAGGCATAGGAACGTGCACATAACCTCAATTTGCTCAGTCAGATGGCAGGTAACTCCTATTTTTTTTTCTATTCGAAGATAGTTCTGCCTCTTACCTTTCCGAAATGTCCTTTTCAAAGCACAGAGGTCTTACCTTTACAAAGTTATGACCATTTGACTGAAATGCAAAAAGTTTTGTTTTTTTTTTTTGATGTGAAATAAAAGCACATATTCATTTGTATGCCTTTATTTTAAAAGTCGTTGTTGGTAAAGACGTGTGAAAAATTTTGTTTACGTGGTTTGTTTACGTGTTTAAAGGCATACAAATGAATATGTGCTTTTATTTCACATCAAAAAAAAAAAACAAAACTTTTTGCATTTCAGTCAAATGGTCATAACTTTGTAAAGGTAAGACCTCTGTGCTTCGAAAAGGACATTTCGGAAAGGTAAGAGGCAGAACTATCTTCGAATAGAAAAAAAAATAGGAGTTACCTGCCATCTGACTGAGCAAATTGAGGTTATGTGCACGTTCCTATGCCTTTTTTTTTAAATTTTCTTTTTTTAAAGCTCGTTATCTCGGTGAATTCACTTTATTTTTAATTTTTCTTTAATGATTATGAAAGCGCTTCTAAAGACCTTTCAAAAAAGCCAAAAAACAAAAAAATCTGACCACTGGTTCAGAAGTTAGCAATTTTACCCTACTACCCTCCGACCACCAATCCGAAAATTTTCAAACCCCTGCCATTTCGCACACTTGCATTTCCGGGGATGGTCGTAATGGACATATCTTCATAAAATGAGACAACGAACACGCTGGTGAAATTTGGCGGGTCGTGACTGAATCACCCTGTATTTAAATACAAACTGACAACTTATCTAAGTTGAAAAAAAATTAAAAGAGTTAAAACTTAGCATGCCCAATGTGGCCCTTTGTTCCCAATAGGAACCACAGGACATAATATATATAATATATGCCCAATGTAAAATTTTGTATGGGATTTCGTAATATGTATAGGAAAAGACGCGCCTAATGTAAGCCTACTAACATGTCAATTTAAAAATAATTAAATCGCTTTACTGGCTATTTTATTCAATTTGGTTAATTGTTTAGTTATACAAATTGATACATATGGTAAAAATTTCTTATCCCCTCTACCCTGTTCCTTATGGCATTCAAAAGTAAAACGATTCACCTTTTTGCTAACACTCTTAAGAGCCAACTGAAATTGATTGTCTACTATTGAATTTCTTAATAGCTGAAATCATTGCCTATTTTTAGGCATTTTAAACTGTTTATTTTACCTAACTACTGCTAGGCTGTTTTTTATTTCTATTTTATTATTTGCCTACTTATAGGCTTTTAACTGCAAAACGTTTGTTGTTTCCTTTTAAAATATTTACTTAATTTAGCACACTCATGCTTATAAACTCTACTTTATAATGGAGGTCACAATGACGACTTTAAGTCTCCTAAATGATGACGTCAATTACGTCATCAATATGAGAAGTTTTGGGTAATAAAACCAGCGTACGAAATATACCCGACAAACGTGCAACAAACATTTTGTGGGAATAAGAAAAAAAACCTCTAGAGTAAAACATTAAAGTTTAACAATTTTATACGAAACATAGGCAGATATCAAAAAGAGATTTTCTGTTACATTGGCTTAAAAAAAGAGTTTTCCCAATTTGATTACTCTTTTTTCTAAATGTATGTTATTTTGTAAATTTGCTGCTTCTTCTGTTTCAAACAGTTTTTCCCTGTATATTTTTCCATATTAGTAGTTGTCTTGGTTTTCCTACAAAGTGTATAACATGATATTTTTGTACAATCGTAGAAAATTTGGAAAAAAAAATTACAGAAAAATGTGTGTGTGAATAGTTTCTATAAAATTTTGTGGAAAAATCGAATTCATAAAGAAGTTATTTAATCGAAAAAGTGTGTAAAATCAAAATATTGAAAAAAATGTAACAAATCTATGGCAAAAATAAAAGATTTTCTTTGAAATTTCGTATAAAAGTGTTAATGTTTTATAAAGAATTCTATAAAATTACTTTACATAAAGTTTTTTAAAAAAAGTCTGACTTAAAATATCAACGAAAAGTATTTAAGACTTGAGGTTTTTTTTTCGAAATAAAATTAAAGGTAAATTGTTAAATATTGTATTATATGTTCATAAAAGTTTTTTAAAATTAAATAATTTAAAAAATTTTTCGTTAATAAATGTATTTTTTTTCTGTTCTCATATAGTTAATTAGAAAATTCAATTTTCTTGTGACTTTTAACGAGTCTGCGCCATATTTTTTTTTTCTAATTTTGCTCATTTTAACATTTGACAGTTGCTTTGGCTCCTAAAAACACTCTTTAAAAATTTTCAAACTCTTAAACAACTTTGACGTTTAAACAACTTATGCTCTTTTTCCCCCTTCCATATCCTTAAGCTTAAATATTTACTCTTCTTTTTAAACTTAACTTACTTTGGCAATATTTTTTTTTTTTACGAAAATTTCAATATAAAATTGTGTCATTGTCATTTTTTTTTTTCGTACCGACATAAAAAATGTTATACTCAGTACTAATGTACCTAATATTTAGACCTTAAATTTTGTGTTACCCCTTCTCTCCTATTTTAAATATATTTATTCTTTTGCTGGGTTATCAGTTTTTATCACTGGCAAAAAAAAGTTTGAAAAAAAAAACTAAAGTCATATTTAACCTGTCCCAGTTTGAAAGGGGTCAAGCGGCTTTTAAATATAAGATTTTTTTCATATATTTTTGGGGTGTGACTTTAGAATGATAAGATTTTCATTATTATTTTCTTTCATTTAAAGTTGATTATTGATTATTTACTTACTTTTAAGGATTTTCTTTGTTTTACTGAAAATTTATCGAAAGTAAATTGTAAATAATTTCTATATAAATTTAAAATTCATGACAAATATCAACAAACCTTCGATAATAAAAATTCTATTATTTAAATAAAGGTCCTTGCATTCTTGATTTAATATTTTTTAAAATTTATTTAAAGGCAACAAAAAAATTTAAATAAAAATTAAACTCCTGAAAATCAGGCACTACAAAATATTTCTCCTAAAAGTAAGCTATGAGGCATATAAATATAATTTATCAGGACACCTAAAAGTATGCTTCAAATTTAAAATTAACATAACAAAAAAATGGTGCAAAGAATTATAAAATGAATGTGGTCATTTATAAAACAAAATGTTGAAATTAAAAAAAAAATATATTTAAAAGTCCCAAGTATTTTTCATAAACAGTTTTTAAACTTTTAAACGCTATTCAAAAATGTGTGCATAAATGAAATATATATGTGAAAAAAACAATATTGTGAAAAATGTATTTTTTATCGCTTATACATAACTTGTATAATCACATTTTGTAAGATTAATCGTTTATACGTTTAATACAAAATATGGGATTTTCTTTTAAATTTTAAAGTTTTTTTTTGTTTTTAAAAAAATTTTACTCTTGAAAAAATGTGAAATTGGGTAATTGTGTCATTCGTGACGTTATCTTCCCTACAAACCTGCTTTCTATGATTTAAGTTTAGTTTGTTTTTACTTCTCTTGTTTTACAATTATTTCGCGTAAAAAAGAAAGTGCGATTCATGGGAAAAACGAGAAATTTGCCTAAAATTTATATGACAGCATAGTGAAAATGGATGACCTATGATTTTCTCATTTCGACAAAGTATGTCCTAGGATTATAAAATTACGTTAACCAAAATTAAGCCAAATAATATTTTGCGAAAGTTAGTTTAACAAAAACTTTAATTACAGTGAATGTCTACAACATATTTTCAAATTTTATTTTTAAAATGTTCACAAATTTGTATGAATTTTGAAATCAAATTTGAAAATATTTTGTAGACATTAACTGAAAAGCCGAGCACAAATCAATATACAGTTGAACCTCGATTATCCGGGTTGCACGGGACCGGACTCAGCACGGATAATCGAAAACACGGTTAATAGAAGTTATTTATTTTTCCCGAATTTTAACTCTTTGTATGTAGGTGAAAAGAAAAAACAAGCAAATTAATATGTGTGCTGCACGGATAATAGAGGTGAAGTACGGTTAATAGAGGAAAAAAATAATAGCACGGATGAGAGAGGTAAACACGGTTAATAGAAGTATAAATCAAACCACCAGCATGCCGGTTAACAGATGTACCCGGTTAATAGAGGCCCGGATAATCGAGGTTCAACTGTAATTGATTTAAATTTTATTGATATTTGCACATACATTTTTATTTTTACTAAAAATATATTAATTCAATTAAAATTTATCCATATTTTACATTTGTTTAAAAAATTCGCAAATTTTCAGAAATTTTAAAATAAAACAACTTTTACAGAGATTATTTTGGAATAATTTTTGTACATTTTTTGTTTGTTTATTTTCGAACAATAATTAATGTATTAATTTTCGAACAAGGAAAAAAAACAAATTTCATACAACTACTTTTTCAATATTACCCACAAACTTTTCAATAATATGGATTTGAAAAACAAAAATCTAAATCATTTTGAATTTTTCAATTTAATTGATTAACTTTCAATATAGAGTACCCGATTGAAAAAAATTATATAAGCCATATCAAATTATATATAATTATATATTATTATAATATATATATAATTCTATATATATAATTCTATAAAATCTGATATATTTATATATAATGATATCCGAAAAATGGGTACATATAATTTTATATAATTAAATAAAGTTATATAAAATTAGATCAATTTATATAAAATTATATAAAATAAGATCAATTTATATAAGCAGATATAGTGATATATTGGACCATATATAATTATATATAATTTTATATAGCACCATATAAATATATTTTATAATAATCAACCGTATATATAATTATATTTAATTATATATGGTGCTATATGTTTATGTATAATTTTATAAAAATATATATAAATATATATAAATATATATAAGTATATATAAATATATATAACTATATAGAAGCATATATAAATATATAAATATATATAAATATATATGAATATATATAAATAAATATAAATAAATATATATAAATATATATAAATATATATAAATATATATAAATATATATAAGTTTTTTTTTACTCTAGTGCACACATTACATTTTTTTTGCAAACAAACTAAAATTGTTCAATAATATTTAACGTGTGTACTCCACTTAATGAAAGTTTTTGTTAATCTAACTTTTGCAAATACTTTTTTTTTTGCTGAATTTTGGTACACGTAATTTATTTTGCCGTATACATACTGCATCAGTATTTACCAAAAAAAAAAATTAAAGAAAATATCTTCTTTTTTTTATTAATTTTTAATTATTTTCAAGAAAAAACAAAAAAATGGTAAACAAAGTATTTTTAAAGTGCTTATAGTACTCTCTACATAGATCAGGGGTGATACGACTTTTTTGTTGCGTGTCAAAAATAGACTTATTTTGTTGTAAAAATGTGTCGCGTGCCATCTTAACCCTCTAACGCCTGACGATGACATTTGTCATCGTTTATAAAATTGAACCCAAATGCTTCGAATGAGTGTTTTATACTTAGAAATTGATATAGTTCGATATAAAAGTGAATTAGCTAAAAGTTTTACGAAGAAACTGTTCGTATTCAGTGCACTGTTAAAACGCAAGAAAGCTTTAAAGTTCAAATTTTGTAAAAATTCAAAAAATAATTATATTTTAATTAACTGAGATTTCCAACAACTAAAACACTTATTTAAGTTGATTTAAAACTCTTGAAAATTAAGTATAAGTAAGATTGAAGTATTACCTTTAATAATCAGTCCTTATTTTTCTTCAAGGACGAACAGGATTTTATCAGGATATCTCTAAAGGACATTGTCTTAACTTATAAAGTAATGGGCGGATCAGTAATAGTAGCAAAAGTCTAAAGTTTGAACAAAAAATATTGAAGCTAAGATACTTTTTCGCCCTATTTCGCATTTTGCAAAAAGCAAAAATCGCCATATCTTCTTAAAAAGAAGCACAAAAAAGTTTATTTTTGGATTGTGGTTATGTCTTGGTAAGAGCAATAATTTTAATACAAACTTTTGTTTTACTTGCATTAGTTTTCGAGATAAATTTTAAATTATTTTTGCTCATATCGCCGAAAGTAGTCAGCGAAAAACATTTTTTTAAGAGAAATTATTATTTTTTTTGCGAGACGAATACATGGTATGAATTTCATTAAAATTTTTAATTACATATTTTTAAAAGCCCATTTTTATCTAAAAAAAATGTCATCACCAGAGAAGAAGAATTTTTTCTTTCAGTTTCATTTTATATTTTTGGATTTTTAATTTTCGAGGGCTTGAGTAAATTTTTATTAAGATTTCATTTTCTTGCTTTAAAAAAATTATAATTTAGTTGTTTTTTAAGTTTTTTTTTTTAAATTTTATTCATGAACTTAAAATTTTTTGTTAAATTTTCAGGCATATATTTTATTTCTCCGATTATGATGTTTTGCCCCCATCAAAACATTTAAGCTTTTATAAATCAAAAATTCCAAGAAATTTTTACGGATTTTTATTACACAGAATGTCATCTATTTACATTTGTTATTGTACATTTTGAGGGGGAATCTCGACAGTTTAGATTATAAAAATGTTTAAAAAAAACAATACTATTTATGTTCACAAAAGATTGTGTAATTTGTATTCTTGTAAAACAAACTTTCGTTTTTTTAACCAAAATTCTGTAAAAAAAGATTTAAGACTTTTTCTTTATCATTTCGAAAGGTGATTTACAGATTTAAAGGTGATATGTGAACCATTTTACTATTTTCGCTTTAAAATATGTGTTTAATAGCGAAAATAAATTTTTAAACCTCTGTTAACTTTGTAAACAGAATTTTTCTTTTGAAATTAAGATATTTGAAAATGTTAAAGAAAATGTCGCGTGCCCCGAAAATCTACTAGCGTGCCACTACTGAAGTGTGTCGTAGTTTTGCCAGTACTGGCATAGATTAAAGTGCGCCCGGTAGGCTAGTTGGTAGCGTGCTGGCTTATCAGTGCGGGGGTTGTGGGTTCGATTCCCACCAGAGGCACTGGTCTGTTTTCGCTACAACGCGCCGAAGGCCATAGTACCTAGGCCATAGTACCTTTGTAATTATATGATTACACAGTGCAACACATAAATTGGTTCCTCTTTCGTACCCGGTTTTTTTTTGAAGTGTATATCGAAACTAAAAAAAATCCGCAAAGGACTTGGCCAGATTACATCGAAATTTTTTTTTTTGGACACCCTAAGTTTTTGCACCCAAACATGATTTTTTTAAAAAAGGAAAATTTTTATGGAATCCATATATCATAAACCGTTCGGAATTTTGTTTTTATGTCTTTGGCAAAGTTGTAGATCTTTATATGTAGATCTTTATATAGACCTATATAGTCTTTCTTTGTCGAAACGACAAACATTGGCTATGCAAAATAAGTGTGAGCAAAAAGATGTGCTTTCTAGGGTTAAGGAATGTTCGTATTAAGATGACATGTACTAGAGAGTTGTTTATATTGTTGTTAGATATAATTTAGCTGAAGAAAGATTTCTTAAATTCCCAATATTTAAGCCATTTCAGGACAAAATCATGAAAAAATCATAAAAAAATAGCATTTTTTTCTAATTTTTTGCAACTTTGATGCAGTGGATGCAATTTTTTTGGGTCGGTCCATATGAGAATTTTTTTGCTTTGGTTTGGATCTACAACTTTGCCAAAGACATAAAAACAAAATTCCGAACGGTTTATGATATATGGATTCCATAAAAATTTTCCTTTTTTAAAAAAATCATGTTTGGGTGCAAAAACTTAGGGTGTCCAAAAAAAAAAAATTTCGATGTAATCTGGCCAAGTCCTTTGCGGATTTTTTTTAGTTTCGATATACACTTCAAAAAAAAAACGGGTATGAATGAGGAACCAAACGATGACCTTAAAAATGCTGCACTGTGTTATTAATTAATAATAAAAATAAAAAAAATAGATTAACGCCGAGTTTTTGGGATGTGAGTTAAACTTGGTTTATTTAAATAAAACAAACGCGGATCCAGAAAAATTGCGATAAAGAAAAATGAGGAGGGAAGTTAGTGCATTTTTTAAATAACTTTTTTAACCTTTTTTACATTTTTGTATTAAAAAAATGTGTTTTTGGCAAGAAACATTTCCAACAAATCTTATTTTTCCATTAAAACAACACTGTTGTTCTATACTCAAAAAAATTTAACAATTACTACATGAAATTTGTTTTTGTAGTAATCAGTTGTAGTTGTTTTTAACTACAATTACAATTGTTTTTCTGTGAAATAATACGAAACAACTGTTTTGACATTTGAGTTTTAATTTTAACGTCTTTTTCAGACAATTGCAATTAATACTATAATTAACATGCTATTTTATTTAATTTAATTGTGAAAGGCGTGGTAGAGAAGAATGAGTGTATTTTCTAAAAATCATAACTACATTGCAAATTTTCAATTTTCTGAATCAGACTGCGCAGTTTCTGGTATTGAACCTTCGTCAGTGACCCTGTTTTCTGGAATTGTAATGTAATATTTGTTATGTTTTTATTTGTTCGATTGCGTCTATATGAAATTTTCTGTGCAATCACTGACCGTGGTATAGATAAACTGATTTCTAATGCCACATGCACTCGCACTACACGTTAGACAGAGCGCTTTAGCCCACTGATCTATCGTCAGGTCGAGTTTTGTTGTGATTAAAACTAGTTTTATTCAATACACGATGTTTTTGTGCTTGCATACATAATCTCAGAAGTACAACTCAAACAACACAACAGTTCTATTTTTAGAAACTTACCTCACTCTAATGTCCACTGTTTTCCCATATGTTGTAAGTGATGCCATATCTATGATATATTCTTTGTATATTCAATAGATGTGTCTTACGTAGTTAGGGAAGAATTGACAGTTTTTTTTTTTTAAGAACAACTAAAGAAAAATACAGTATTACAGTAATACAGATAATTTAGTAAAAAAAAACGACCAAAAAAGTAATTTTGCTTGTAAACAGTTAATTTTTGTTAGTTATTTAAAAATAGAATATTACTTCGAGTTTTTAAAAATTCGCGTTTTGTTTATATTAGTTTATATTAGTTTATATTTGTTATTATTGATATGTTCATAGTTTGAAAATAATAATTAGACAATTTCATTGTATCTGCAATGCAGCGTTAGTAGTACCGTTTAAAATTTGGACTTTATAGTTTAAGTACACACAGAGAAAAATTTAGCTATTTGCCAACTGAAATTCAGGTACTGAGACTTAAATTCGGTTAATACGCATTTCAGTCGGTTGGTAAAACTGAACATTTGTATTCACAACAAAATTCGCTTATTTTAACTGAATTTTAGTTGCCACTCTCAAAATATTCAGAAATCAAATGTTAATATCGTTGTACTAACTGAATTTATAAGTTGTTAACATTAATATACACGTTTTAATTCGGTTGGCACTTTATTTCTCTGTGTGTAGGATGTAGGAAATAATTTTAATTTTGATTGTAATTAAAGAAAAAACATTTTTTTAATAAAATATATTTTAAAACTACCGAAAAAATAACTGTTAAAGACAGAAGTTTTTTTTAGATTTTTTAGTGGTTTGAACAATTTTTGTTGTAAAACACTGTCAGTTATTTTTAAGACATTGTAAGCTATTTTTACTGCATTTGTTAGTTGTTTTTCAACAGTTCAGAATAACAAAACAAACAACAAAATAACTTTGTAGCCTTTTTGCGCATAATTTTGAATTTTTTTGTGCATCATATTGATGTTAAATTTTTACCAAATCTCCTCCATACGTATTTAACTTTGTAAATACCCAGTAAAAACTGGGTAATAGGTTGTTATTACGGAACATGTTACCTGGTAATAAATTAAACACCTTACCATTGCATTACTTCGCAATTTATGGTATTACTGACTGCCCATTAGTAATACCAAATTCACATGTTTAAATGTTTTTATGTTATAATTAGTAGTGTCCGACCGAAGTCACTTTTTTTGGCCGAAGCCGAAGCCGTAGCCGAACTTCGGCCAAATTTTTAATATTCGGCCGAAGCCGTAGCCGAAGCCGAACTTTTTAATTTTTTTTTAGTTTGAATAAAATTTAAATTTTCGTTGATTTTGACTACAAAAAGCATCATTAAAGTATATTAAAAAATATTCAAACATCAATAAATTTGTAAAAAAGCAAATTTAGAATATTTTTTCAAAAATATTATAAAGTCAGTTCAATTATTTTATTGAAGTTTTCAACAAAAATATGGAAACACCTGAACTTCATTATTTTAACAAAAGTATATAACGAATTTAATTGAAAATTTTGTTTTTTACGTGAAATAAATTTGAAAATTTTGTTTTTTTACGTGAAATAAATCAAAAATGAACTGTTCTTCTTCAAATATACGGTATTCGGCCAAGTTCGGCCAAAATTTGGCCGAACACCGAACTTGGCCGAACATCACTTTTTGGCCGAACTCCGAAGCCGAACGTTCGGTCGGACACTAATAATTAGTTCCTTTCTATACTAAATTTAATATAATTCAATTTTTACTACAAATTTGAAAATTTTAAAATAATATTCGATATAAGAATTAAAGATTAATTTAAATAAAACGTTTTTGACAACTCTTTACCTGTAAGTGAGGAGTAACATGTTACCGAGGTAAGTAGTTGCCTCGGTGGATATGTCCTTGTCAAAAAAATGGGGGTTGTAATACAAATGAAACATCCCAGCAAAAAATTTCCAAAAAGGTAAGCGGGTTTGTAATCAAGCATTTTGGGCAGAACGCATTCCTTACTAGATTACCTACTTGATTCTTTTAACAGGGCGTGAGACTAAAATAATTGATTCTTTAGAATTGATTATTTTTTTACCGAAGAACCATTTACTTTATATTTTTAAGAACTACATACATTTTTTAATAAAGAAATAGTTCCATTGTAAAACTACGAAGTACTTACACAAAAAAATAAATAAATAGTTCCCTAGAAAAAATAAGAAGTACTTACATTAAAAAAAAAGGAAGTAGTTCCATAAGTAAATTCAACTTTTACTCACACGTGATTCTCCTAGGTCACTCCAATATAACGATCAAAACTCATACGGAAATAAAATCCTAAAAAGTGAAACATCGAATTGTTATGATAACATGGGTTTGTCATAATTTTGGAGCTATAAACCACGAAAATATAAATTTTTCAAAAAAAAAGAACAATTCAAAATTCAAAACATAAAAATATGACTTACGCACAATCACCCTCAAAAATTTTTTTTACACGCACTCACGATAACGTCAGTAATTTCAACTTCCACTCACAATTTTCTGCTCACGTGCGCTTCCCTAATTTATACCTAATCACAGTTTAACAAAATTTAGGCAACATGCAATTTCTGTTTTTAGTATTATTTTCCTGCAAATAAAAATTTGTTTGAAAAAATATATGAGATAAATTCTTTAAAATTGTATAACTTCTTTTTTCAAAATTAGGAACTACTTGCAATAACGTCCTATTATTAAGAAAAAGTATATCATTAATTCTTGAGTACAAAAAGTTATACATATAAGTTAGTAACATTGTTATTTTCTTTTAAGTAAATAATTACTTTGTTATTGAGTTCATGCTTTCTGGTGTGAATTTAAAGAATTGATTACAATACTACTTGCTTTTTTGACTCTATCGTTGGAATGAGTTTAGTATTGCAGTTACTAAATTTGGCAATGAGATATGGGCATCACCTTCTTTTTGGAATGTGTAATTTTTTCCTGGGATGTTACCTCTTTATTACAAAAAGTTAATTTTTCCACCCAAAAAAAAAAAATTAGTTAATAAAATTTTAAGTGAATTTTTTTTTAAATTTGAATTTAAAACTCAATATAAAAAAGCATATTAAAAAAAACTTATTACATTTATACTGGATGTAATATGCGTTTTGCAAGTTGTTGCCAGAATGGACATGCCCTTGTCAAAATAATAGGGTTTGTAATAGAAAAGTAACCAGTTACCGATCTCAATTTCTTTACTTATTACCGGGTAATAGAAAGTTTTGCTGGGTATAATAGAAAAAAAAGTACATTATATAGTATTTTAAGCTATTTTTGCATATAGCAACCACATTTGTCAATATATAGAGCAATTCCATATGAAAACGATCAAAATTGGCAAATTTTTGGACGACCCCTCCGATTTTAAAATAAATAGTCTCAATCGATTGCCCAGCAAAAAATAATGTACCTACATATTTTTTTTTTTTTATAGTGACTGGTTTAGTGGTGGTGTGCACCACTGTCATGTGACAAAATTAAAGAATTCTTCAAAAGGGACCTCATTGAAAGTTGATCGCAACTAAAGCGATCGCAACGAGTGATAGCTCGTTGGAAAGGTATTGAATCAGGCTTTAATTGAAAAATAAAATTTTCCTAATTTTTCTCAGAAATTTACCTTTTTTTCCCATGAAAATTAAATTTTCCCATGAAAATTAAATTTTCCGATTTTCCACAGAAGCTCCTAAATTTTCCGGCTAATTTTATTTTTTTTGGATTCCTCATAATTTTTGCTTTAAGAATCAGCAATAAAAAAATGGGCCCCGACTCCTTGTTTGGACAGGAGAAGAGCATTTAAGAGACCACCTTGTTCTCATTGTTTTTATATTTTTTATAATTGAATTATTTTTAATTATATAACAAGAAAAGTTAGGAAAATTTTATTTTTCAATTAAAGCCTGATTCAATACCTTTCCAACGAGCTATCACTCGTTGCGATCGCAACTTTCAATGAGGTCCCTTATGAAGAATTCTTCAATTTTGTCACATGTCATATGGAATTGCTCTATAGTGACTGGTTTAGTGGTGGTGTGCACCACTGTCATGTGACAAAATTTTTTTTAAAACAACTTTCAATGAGGTCCCGAATTCTTCAATTTTGTCACATGACAGTGGTGCACACCACCACTAAACCAGTCACTATAAAAAAAAAAAAATATATGTAGGTACATTATTTTTTGCTGGGCAATCGATTGAGACTATTTATTTTAAAATCGGAGAGGGGTCGTCCAAAAGGTGATCGCTTTCATATGGAATTGCTCTATAGACATTGTAAAAAAAAATGCTACCATCTGTGACAAAAAAGTGAGAGTAGGTAAATAAAAATAATACAATTATTTATAAAAAATAGGGCAAGGAATTTCATGCAACTAAAAATTAATTGAACTAAAAACATGAAAAATATGCGCTAAAAGAACACTTTGCAAAAATCAAAGCTTAAAAACATAAAATATATAGCCAACAAAAAATTTATTTTGGCATTGGCATTTCAAAAGGAACATTATCTTACGCTTTTCTTCAGTTCAACAACCCAGCCAGAAAAATACAAACGGCAAAGCATTGGCCCAGTGCTTTCAACGGTGGTATGAGCGTTGGCAGAGCGTTGGATATCTGAAGATGTAAGTGCTTTGCCAACCCCAAAATGAAAACACCGGGCAGGGCTTGGCCGTTTCTTTTTTAAAACGTTGGCAAAGCACTGGCAATGAGCGCTTTGCCAGTACCAAAACCATAATTTTAAAACCTTGGCAAAGCATTGGTAGAACAACCAATAAAGTGCTTTTTTAATAATATAACAGGTGCTTTGCCAACCCCAAAATGATAACACCGGGCAGGGCTTGGACGTTTCTTTTTCAAAATGTTGGCAAAGCACTGGCAATAAGCGCTTTGCCAGTACCAAAACCAAAAACTACCAATAAAGTCCTACTTAGTAATTCACTTCAGTAAAGAGTTGTATTATTTCTTATTGAATGATTTTGGTAATTTGAACAGAAATAACAATAGGCTTGCTTCAGCTAAGTTAATTACAAAATAACTGAATATTTTTTTTATCAAATTATTTTTGTGATAAGTTAGCACGATTTTTTACTACAATTTTACTAAAGAAGGAAATTTGATAATAAATTTCTTAAGTAAAATTTTATTACAAAAACTATACTTTGTGCTGACTATAATAGGAGACCTTAATATTCGTAACTTTAAATCATAAATTGCAATTTAGTTTTGAATTTTTCCACTCTTGTTGTGAACAAGGGATCTGCCACTGTTTTGTATTGAGTTAACGGTTGTAAATTTTGTAAATAAGTACTGGCAATGCACTTTTTGCCAATGTTGGGAAAGCGTTCTAAGTCAGTACTGTGTCAGTGCTTTTTTATTTTTACGGTTGTAAATTTTGTAAATCAAGTACTGGCAAAGCACTTTTTACGAACGTTGGCAGAACGCTCTAAGCCAGAGCTGTGCCAGTGCTTTTATTATTTTTAATGTTGTAAATTTTGTTTACTAAGCACTGGCGAAGCACATTTTACTACCGTTGGTAGAGCGTTGTAAATCAGTGCTTTGCCAGCACTTTATTTGTTGAATCATTGGCAAATAGTGCTCTGCCAGTGCTTGATTTTTCAGACCATTGGCAATTTCTGGCTGGGAATATTTTAAAATGTAAAAATGATTTAGCTTAACCCTCTTAACAGTTAAGGTTGCCTCAGGGTAGCCTTCATAAAATTTACCACAAATGCGTCAAATGAGCGTTTTATACTTAGATATTAATATATTCTGATAGAAAATTAAATTTACTAAATATTTTGCGAAGAAATTTTTCGTGTGCCGTCCACGGTTTGGAAGCGAGAAAGCTTCAAAATCAAAATTTCGTAAAATTTCAAAAAATATTTATTTTTAAAAAAAATATAGTTTTCAAAAATCTAAAAAACCAATTTTAGTCGATCAAAAACTCTTTATAAAAAAATACACTCAAAAAAAAAGTTTGTAAAGTCAGCAAAAAATTTTGCTGGGTCAGCAAAATTTTAGTCAGGAGGGTGCTAGCAAAAAAATTGCTAATGTCAGCAAAATCTTTTGCTGAAAATCAGCGAGCTGATTTTTAGCAACAAAATTAGTAGATTCAGCAAAAGTTTTGCTAACGCTTAGTGGATTAGAAATAAAAAGCGTTGGTAAAAATTAATAAATTTTTTGCTGAATTTTAGTAGACTGAAAAAAACGCAAAAAAATTGTAATTTAGTTAATATATTTGCTGAAAATCATAAAGCATATTTTTGTGATTCTTTTAAAAATAATTTACAATAATTACGAAATATTAAAATTTTCATTTTCCCACATTGACGTCATGAATTAATTTAATATCTGAAAATATATAGAAATAAATATATATAACATAACAAAAATTTTCTTTCAACTACTTACATCAATGGTAGTCCAAATGATGCTTTCTTTTAAAGGACGCAACTGCCGAAGATAATTATAGAAACGAAACGAAAAAATAAACAAAAACAAACGAAACGAAAAAAACAACCCTTTTTTTTGCAATAAGAAAAAGAAACCATACTAAGATGTGTGTCTTTGTCTTTCGCTTTACTCTGTCTACATGTCTGTATATGTTTGTTTGTTTGCAATTTGACCACACTAGATTATTAATCTATTAACATTTTTTATAGTAATACATATTAAATTTAAATATCTTCTTTTGTCTTTTATTTTATTAATAGACAATTATTTTCACAAGTCGGTGACAACGCAAAATTTAAGTTGTTTTAATCCTCAATTTTGTTTTATGTATGAAAAACAGCTACAAAGTCTTCCATGGTTGATTTTTTTATATGTCTTATTAGAGTTGTACTTTTTAGTATCATTTTCCTCTTCTCTACTACATCTTGACATGCCGCGACATCTGCTTCATTCTGCGTATATCTTTCAATCTGGTTGTCGTCCACACTATTAATGTGCTTATCAGCACAATTTTTTTTAGCAAAATTAATTAGTAAAACATTAGTATATCAGTAAAGCATTATTATAAAACAGTTAAGTGCTGAATAAGTATAACAAAAATTTTAGCTGAAAACAGGATGTTAGCAAAAAAATTTGCTAAAAAAATAGTATACCTAATTTACAAGACGTTTTACTAACTTTTGTACTAACTTATTTTTTTGAGTGTATAAGTAATATTGAAGCTTTATATTTAATAGTAAGTTTTTACTTTAGTCCAAGGACTCACAGGATTCCTCTAAAGGACATCGTCTTAACTTATAAACTAATAGACTGATTTTTATGAAATTTTGCAGAAAGAAGACATTAAGTATTAATAGCAAAGCGTTGAAGTTTGAAAAATATAAATTGAAGTTTAGATACTTTTTCGACTAATTTCGCTTTTTCCAAAAAGCGAAAATCGCGATATCTTCTTAAAAAGGAGCAGAAAAAAATAGTTTTTCGAGCATATGCTTATATATATATATGCATATGCATATGGTTATAGCTTGGTAAGAGAAATATTTTTTGTTCAAAACTTCTCTTTTATATGCTTTAGTTTTCAAAATGCACCCTAAAATATTTTGGCTCATATCGCCTAAATTAGGCAACGATAAACAATTTTGTTAAAGAGCTTATTATTTGTTTTTCGAGTGGAGCACATGGTATGAATTTCGTTGCAAAACATCGATTGACAGTTAGAGGGTTACATAAAAATACAGAAATCTATTAAAATTTTGGTTATTTTAGCAAATTAAGAAATACTTAAAATAAATGGAAAAATACAAAATATGCATAAAAAGTCAAAATATGCTAAAATATGCACATTTGCCAAAATATGAAAAATATGCAATTACAAATCGATGCCATTTTATTCTAAATTTGATGATTCGGATAAATATGTACTCTATATTAGTCTTACATTATCGAAAAAGCATGCAAATGCATGAAATTCCTTGCCCTATTAATAAATAACCTTAAATTATGAAGTACTATAGTTTTTATGATTTTATTATAAAATTTTATATTATATTTTGCTATTATTTATATCCTTTTTTAGTTTTTTGTTTAAAACAAAGCAGTAAAAGTGATTTATGTCCTGCGCCTAAAGTTATACTATATACGGCAAAAGTAGATACAAAATTGTAGGGATTTTTTTTGTTGGTTTTTTATACATAAATTCAAAAAAAAAAAAAGATTTTTAAACAAATGTTTTTTTTTGGCAAGATAATATAATAAAATTTGCCAAAATTAAAAAAAAAATAAAGAAAAGGAAATTAAAGTGCATCACAGCGAAAAACCATAACGTATCACACAAAAAATCCCTCATACTTACCAAATAAAAACTAACAATGAAAAAAGCGTCAATTTGTCTCACTTTATAATTAAGAAATTAAATAAAAAGCAGCTGATTTTGTTAAAAAAAAAATAAAATGTGTGATTGTTTATAAAACAATAAACTTAAATAAAACAATAAAAAATAAATTTGGCAAGAAATTAAACAAAAAAATAATATAAAAAAATCGACATTTTAAAAATGAATAACAATAAAAATCAACAACATTACTTTAAATAATAATTTAATAAACAAAATAAAATATTTTAAAACAAGAAATTTTTAAATTCTGTGTGTTGGTCATTTAAATTACACAGGAAGAGAATATTCGAGTAAGCAGTAACCAGACCAAAGGATTTTGACGCACTAAATTTGAAGCTGACCTTACAATTGCCATATTTTTGAGATATGTCTATCTAAAAGAGCAAAAACCACGTTTTTTTTTTTTGCTATATTTGAGGTTGTATAAAATATTCAGGTAATATTTTTTTAAATGTCTCTTAACGGAATCTGAAACTAATGTTCTTGACCTTCAAGATGCACTTTTAAACTTAAAGATATCTTTATTGGCTTCCGAGAAATCGTCTGTTGCAGTTACTGAGTCTTATAAGCTTTATCAGTTTCTACATATCGACAAATTCGATTAACTCTGTAAATTCAACAGACGATTTGATTTCTCTGAGATCAATGAAGATTTTTTTTTAAAGTTTAAAAATTGATTTTGAAAGTCAAGAACAATATTTTCCAGCGATGGCAGGCAATGTCGCTAAAATAACGTTATCGATTCAAAAACGTTTTAACTAACTATCGTTATTTCTAAAATACCGTTACCAAAATAATTGAAATACCGTTATCATTAAAATACCGTTGCCGATATAACTGAAATACCAATACCCCTAAATTACCGAAACAACTAAAATATCGTCACCTAAATAATTGAAATAGCATTATCCTTAAAATATTGTTACCGAAATAATCTGACATATATTTTCCCAAAGCTCGTCAAAGCTAGTCATTAGAATTCGGGCAAAATTTTTCTAAGGTTATCGATGTGCATTGACATTACATGATTAAATAAAATAACGTTATCCTTAACATACCGTTACCGAAATAACTGTAAAACCGTTATCCCTAAATTAACGTTACCGAAATAATTAAAATACCATTACCGCTAAAATACCGTTACCGAAATAAGTAAAATACAACGCTAAAAAACCGTTACCGAAATAACTGAAATATAGTAACCCCTATAATACCGTTACCGAAATAAACGAAAATAGCGTTACCCTTACCGATACCCGTCATGGAGGGACAGAATGGATTGCAGGGTGTCTAGGGCGTTATGGCCCGCATGGGACGCAGTGGCAACCAAGGTTCTTTTGGGACTGGACAGGGATGGTCTCAGGACCCTTACGGGGTTCCTGACCGGTCGTTGTTCTGTCAGGGCTTTCACAAGCAGATGGGACAGGGACATACCGGATTTTTGCAGGTTGTGCGAGGACGTTGAGGAACTGGAGACAGTTGCGCATATAATGTGCCACTGTCCTAGGTTGCAGGTTCTTAGACAGAAACGGCCAGGAGATAGATTTCACGACGAACTTGGGTGTGTCGCTGGATGCAATCCAGTAGATTTGCTGAGATTTGTCCGGGAAATAGGACGGCTGTTTCTAGCAAGGGGACGATAGGAGCTGGTTCTGGGGAGTATATATCCTTTCTTTCTTTTTATCCTTTCTATCTTTCTTTATATCTATCTGTCAATCTATCTTGCTGTCTATTTCTATTTTTTCTTACTGTTTTTCACTGAAGGGATTCACAATAGACCATATTGGGCTCCGAGTGAAGATGTGCCCTTGAGCACATAACCCTTCCTAACCTAACCTACCGATACCCGCATCGAATCGGTTACCAATCCATGATATTTTCTGATTTACCTTCATATTTTATACGACCTCTAATATAGCAAATTATGAGGTCATATTCGAATTAAGCCCGTCAAAAACTTTCGGAAAAGTTTTGTCTGGTTCTTGTTACTTAATTTTGTCGGCCTGTGTTACACAGAAATATTTAATATTCTCTTCTTAAAACTGAAAATTTAATAATTTTTATTTAAATATCCTTTTTTCTTTACAGATTTGTAATAAAAAAATTATTTGCATTTTTTTTCTTCGATTGTTTTTTTTTTTTCAAACTCCAACAAAAAGAAAAAAATAGTTCAATATTTTGTGCTGCTGCTAAAAATCAACAACAAATAAAAAAGAAATTAAAAAAAATTAACAAAAAAATTTCCAATAAAATCTAAATTTTTAAAATAATGTAAATATTCAAAATTTGGTTAGGCTAATATCCAACAAATAACTTAAAACAATATTTAAGATTTAAACTAAATCGTAAATGAAATATTTCGTTAAATGAGCCTAAAATACAAAAACCTTAAAAAAGAAAACTCTTCATAAAAAAGAAATAAAAATATTAGTAATTTTAAACGTCTTCGCTTTTTTTTAGCTACATATAAATAACAAAACTACTATAATATATAATAAAAATAAAAAAAATAATCGTGCAATCATTTTAGTAAAAAATCGTAGTAGAAGAAAATCATTTACTGGAAAATTTATAAATGAAAAAATGTAAGTATATTTATTAGTTTTTGATATTTATTATTTTTATTTTTTTTGATTTTAACATGTATTTTACTTTCTAAGTAAAATGATTTACGGTTTTCTAATTTGCGTTTGTATATTAAGGGTATTCACTTCACTAGGGTATTAATTCGTTTAACCGTTACCAGAGTAGTCAAGTAATTCTTTTTTTTTTTTTTTGAGTTATTAAATGTAGATGGCGGTATAAACAATACACAAATTGCCAAGTTATAGAAAGCGTTTAACTCGAACGCTTGAAAAAAGTATGCACCACAATTGTTGAGAGGGTGCCTGATGAAAACGTCTTCCGGTGGGCGCTAGAAACGCCTTGTAAAAACCAGCCAGAATCACGCGCTCAATGAAGTAAGCACCCCGATGGTAGATCAGGATTATTGTAAACAAACCGATGGGCATTGAAAAATGCCTACTTCCACAGAATACCTCTGTAACAAATTCGATTTGTGTTCACAACAAATAACGTTAACTTTAAAAAATGTTTTTTTTTTTTTTTTTTTTTTTTTTTTTTAAATAAAATTTAAAATGATTAGAAAAATTATAAAAGGTTAGACAAATTCGATTCTTTAATAAAATCAATTAGGTCTCATAAATCCTCTTTATTAAATGACAAGTCGAGAAGACAAATATATTTATCAAACATTTTATGCTTCCTTCGGATATCATAATACTTGTCGCAAAAAAAAAAAAAAACAAATGGTTGGCATTTTCAATAACACCACAAGAATCACACAGGTTAGAGTCAATTGCATTTATCCTCCATAAATATAGTTTGTCATAGGCATGACCAGACATTAAACGGTTTATTAGCTTAATTTCGCCAGGATCGATTGAGAGCCCCCGGTACCAAGGCCTCTCTGGAATGTCAGAGTTAAAAGAGAAAAAGAACGCCCCCTTACTTCTAGAAATCTCCGAGTAAGAGAGAGTCAAGTAATTCTGCGATTTTATTATTATGGTCAATTTCGTAGTGCTGGTAAAAGAATTAATAGTGGGTATCGAGTTTTTGTCTATTTTTTGGTACTCGATACTTAAAAATAGCTAGTAGCTCGATATATTCAGAGTTGCATTTTAGACAGAAAAATAATACAAAAATGTGACCCTGCTAATATAATTACCATTAAAATGCAACTCTAATAGACAAAAAAATCCAAGTTTAAAGAAAAAAAGTGGAAATCTATAAAAACATAGAATAATTTGTAAAAAAGTTAAAAAATATATTCATAAAATTTTAATTTTCAATAAAAATTAAGAATTTCATAAAATTTTTGTAAAAAACTAAAGTGAATTTAAAAACCATTAAAAGTATTGAGTAGTATCGAGTATACTTATTAAAAATATCGAGTAGTATCGAATATTAATACTTAACCGAATTTACTAGCAATACAATTTTATTAACTCGAATTTTGATCAATTAATCGAGTAATTAAAATTTTTTTTTTTTGTAAATTATACTAAATTAAAATTGAAGGGCTTATTGTAAAAACTTGATAAGCCACATTTATTTTTTAGTGTGTTTTTGCCTTTTAAAGGTTAAAAAGATGCAAAAAATATGACTTTTGCAGGACGTTTATACTGTAGGTACTTGTAATAAGTGTTTAAGGAAGACTTCTACTAAATAGTTATCAATGGATGTTTAGCAAACAGCGAAAATTAATAAAACATTAAATGTTTTTACAATAAGCTTTTCAATTTATTTTTTTGAATTTTTATACAATATTCATAATTTGTCCGTTACATAATGTTTATAGGGAATTTACATAATGTGACAAACTGCTTAATCAAGCAGTTAAACTAAACAAGACTATTTAACAATTTTTTGTCTTTCTGATTAACAATTAATCCAACTTTTTATCTGACTACTATTTCCAAACAACTCTATATTCATATTAATTGTGTGCTACTCTATGGTTTTATATAATTTCGGTTGGCAACGCTAAAAAAATCACATACAAAGTCGGGTAAAAATTAACGTTAAGAAGCTGCCGCAAAAAATGTTTGTGCTGTCGACAAAATTTTGCTATCGCCGACATTCTCCTTGTTCCTCTTAAACCATATCGCCATCGTCCCCAACTTGGTATTTTAAACTGACAAAGTTAATCTTTTAGCTGTCAAGTTAACTTTTAACTGTCAAAAAATGCATATGCAAGCGAGAAAGCTTAAAAAGGTGGATTAACTTTAATCAAGTAGATTAATTTCGCAGTCTAAACTTTCTATTAGTGAGCAATGCTGTATAACGTTAGCCTACAATTGGTCTGACCCATATCCAAAATGTTGAATCGTTAAAAACATTAAAAAAAAGTTTCAGTTAATATTTTTTTTAAACTGCAAAATATTTCTTTTTCATTATTAATCGCGGCATATGTATTGAACAAAAATAAAAGTTTTAAAGCTCGTGCAAAAAAATAATATTTTTGTTTTGTGCTGCAAATCAGTTGTTGTTTTTGAATTCGACTTTATTTGCTTCATATCCATATTTTTATGTACTCCAACAAATGGTTATCTCTTTTTAATTTTTGTATGTAAAATTAAATGTATAAACAAACAGCGGAGTATGCAGCAAAACAATGTTCATTAAACGGTGAAATTGCGAATATAGAGCAAACTATGACACAGAATATCAAAAACCAAATTTCGGAATCAGGCTGAGGATATTAACAATATCTGAGGGGTAGGTTGCTTCAAAATCGTATGAAGAAACTAGACGTAGTCCGATTTTTGTCCACACCAATATATATTCCAAATTTCAGCGAATTCGAATGATGTTTTAAGATTGCTAAAAATTGCAATATTTTCGAATATTTTGTATTTAAATTTACATACAAATAAAATTCAATTTCTAATGATTTCTAATTACATTCCTAAGGACTTCTCCATGAATTCTAATCAAAATTTTATTACCTTTAAGATTTTATTACCTCTAATCAAAATTTTATTACCTTAAAGCCTAAAATAAAAATTAATGGCATAACGTTTGGACTTATTCATAAAATATGATTTATTTTTAGCGATTTCTTAATAACTGTTTCGAAAATAGACTACAAATACAGTGCGGAGCTCTTCTGAGTACATGCAGGTACTTTTGGTATCTAAAGATTCAGTCCGAAAAATATTTAATACGAGAACTAAACCGTACTTTTTGGACACAGCGTACCTTCCTGAATTCAAATCTGGTCTCAGAATCACACTCCGGCAACAAGCGTTCGACCTATATTAACAGGAAAAGCCTCGATTTTCAAAAAAAATGCTCCGATTTTTTGCTTCCGGAATATATATTTTTCATATTACCCTTTTTTCGATTTTTGAATTTTTTAGCTAACTTATTTCTTTTCGAAAATATCGTCTATTAAAATTCAGGTTGTAACAGCAGGTTTAAAGTCCTGCTGAGTAAAATTGTAAAAAAATGGAAATTATAATATAATTCCAATAAAAAACAAGTTATTTAAAAAAATTAAAAAATCGAAAAAAGGGTAAGAGTAACGCATTCAAGTACCGTTACAAGTATTTTGAAAAATATATTTTGGGAAAATCGGAACATTTTTTTAATATCAAAATCGAGGCTTTTTCTGTTAATATAGCTCGAACGCCTGATGTCGGAGTGTAATTCTGAGACCAGATTCGGATTCAGCATAACTTATACCTTTAGTATGGCTTTTTAATTATAATTTTATAAAAGAGAATTTAATAAAATGATTTTATTTATTTCCAAAAAAATAACAACAATTGCTAAAAAAAAGTGCAGCCAAGTTTAATATTTGTGAAGTCTTGCTAAGCTAATATGTGTACTTTTTCCATACGTACTTTTATTGCTTTTACATACATAATTGCAACAATATTAAAAGTTACACTATTCGAATACCAAATTTTAAGATTTGGTTTGAATATTACGGAATCGTCATGTTTAAGGTAAAATATTTCCATATCGCACACCTAGTACAAAAGTGACTCAACTCAAATTTTTAATTTTTCAGAAATCGAAAAAAAATATTTGCAACTTTATACAAATTGAAACAAAAAGAAAGACATAATGGTTTTTTAGCAACAGTTAACAACAACAAAATACACTGATATTTTTTTTATAGATAAACAAGTGTAGTGTGCATAGTTTAAGCATATAAACCCGAAAAATTAAAATTTTGAGTTGAGTCACTTTTGAACTGGATGTGCGATATGTTTGTTGGTATGTTGAAGAAAAATGTTAGACTTTCGCAATTTTACAAGATCTAATTATCGTTATAACTATATTTTTCGCTTTGAGAAAAAAATTCTTAAATTTCTAAGAAATTTAATTCTTAAATTTTTAAAAATTTTAATTCCTGCTCACAAATTTTCATAAAAAAATTACTTGAAATATTTAAATTCTGAAAATTATGTAGCATCCTCTAATAAAATATCTTAACTAATTTTCTTTTCCCCCTTTCTTTTTATTTACAGTTTCCATCATTAAACACTTGTAATTCAATATTTCAACGAGAACGTAAAAATTGTGAAAAAAAACATCATTAACGGTTTTTGTTACTAAAGAAAAAATTGATAATTCTCTAAAAACATAAATTAAATTTTGCAAAATTTACATTAAAATTTAAACACAACGTCCCTTCAATAGCAACTCAATATAAATTTAATAGAATAAATAACAACATCAAGCATAAACATAAACCACAAAATTATTAACTTGCTCCTCTTCTAACATTTTGCTTAACATTTTATTTTGCAAAAGTTAGTGTTGTGTGGTTAATAGAAATACAAAGAAGCAAAAAACACCCAACCTGCAATTACTTATTTTGATCATCATCATCATCATCTTTTAACTTTTCTTCTTTCCCCCGTTGTTATAAATAATCCGCCATCACGCAGGCATCAGGCAGCAGCGATAAACCTTCAAAAGACACCACTGCATTAGGAGTCGCAGCCGACGACGCGGACGACGATATGAGTGGGCGTCCAAGGACAACCTCATTTGCTGAGGGCAATAAGCAGTCACCAAATTTAGTATTGGGAGGCGTTAAAACAAGCAGTAAGTAAAAAAAAATATGAATTAGTTATAGCAAATTTCTTTACAAAAAGAAATGATATAGAAATTTATTATGGTTGTTGTTGCTAATAAAAAAACAACAACCTTCCAAGGCTCTATTTAATATTCCGTGTAATATATTAATATTTCGTACAACTATTGTTTTATAAATTAAGTTACTATTAAACACATTCGCGGACAAGACGGCATATTCCGTCAAATTGAGATCAAAACGTTATGACAGCACGGCATATACCGTCAACAGTTTTTTTTAAATCATTTTAACAAGACTGTAACTCCCGCAGCAAAGTTAATGTTAAATTATGGTTTGCCAATATACAGTACAAGACAAAATAAAGTACGCATTTAGTATTGTCGTAAATTTTGTTAAATAGTGGCTTTAATAAAAGAAATAGACTTATCATGGTTTTTATTAAAACACTTGATAAGATGCCTGGTTTCTTATTTTGGCAGAAAAAAATATGAATAATGGACATATATAATTTTTAAGACACCAAAACAAATTTATTCAAGCTTTCTTGCAAGACAAAAAAAAGTACGCACTTAATAATATATATTAAAATCTAAAAAAATAATATTTAGTTGAACCTTCTTTCGCTTTGATGACTTCTTGGAGACGTTTTGGCATACTTTCCACCAGGTTTCTTAAATATTGATCCTCAATATCATCCCGCGTTTTCTTCAGAATTTCGAAAAATTGAGTTTTGTTTGTGACTGCAGATTTGACCAGTTTATTGTCCAAAATGGACCACAAATTCTCTATTGGATTTAAGTCCGGGGATTGTGGTGGCCATTCGAGAAGTTTGATTTTAGAATATCGAAAAAATTTCATGGCCTTACGAGCCTTGTGCTTAGGATCGTTGTCCTGTTGAAAAATAAATTTATTTTCCAAGCCACATTTAACTAAAGATTGCTCTAAATTTTCGGAGATTATATCAATATATGCATCTGCGGTCATTCTTCCATCGACTGTTACCAAGTTTCCTACTCCAGACCACGCAAAACATCCCCAAACCATGATGTTTCCACCACAGTTTTTTGGATATTTTTGTCAAGAAGTTTTTCTCCTCGTCTGGTCCATACTCTGGACCTATGTTTCTTTCCAAATAGCTCGAATTTGCTGTCGTCGCTCCATAACACCATTTGCCAGAAACTGATTGGTTTATCTACGTGTGCTCTGGCGAATGCTAGACGTTTGATTTTATTCGTCTTGCTGATTAGAGGTCTACGTTGTGCATAGCTGTTTTTTAGCCAAATTCGTTCTGTCTTCGACAAATAGTTCGTGTAGAAACCTGAAGGGAAAAGTTTTCTTGAATTTCGGTACTAGTTACCGCAGAATTTTTCTTAGCTTGTCGTAAAACGACGATCTTCCGAAGTTGTAGTTTTTCTTTTCCTTCCACGGCCACTTTTGTCGCTTACCGTTTTAGTTTCCACAAAATTTTTAAGTATTTTTCGGACAGCTCCTTCGGAAACACAATATTTCCTTGCAATTGCACGATTGGACATGCCTTTATCTTTGTCCTGAACAATTAATTGCCTCACTTGTATGCAAATTTGTTTCGACACCATTTTTGGCAACAAAACCAACTTTAATCGATACAAACAATACGTCTTTAAATTTATTTGAAGTTTTCATTTCGTTTTTTCACAGCCTACTATTTTTCCTTTAAATTTAAAAAAGGTAAATGCGTACTTTTTGTTTGGAAAAACAAACGATACTATTGCAGATGCAATTTTTTTGTGCACTAATATCATAACTGACATATTAATAAACATTTTATTAAAAGACATCATTACTCCATATCAAATACCTTAGGATTATTTATCAACAAAGTTTAATGTAATATGTGCGTACTTTATTTTGTCATATACTGTAGGTGTCATAGTAAATTTTCTTCCGCTCCACTCTATGTGACATAGAACAAACAAAAAAACGTTCAGTCACAATTGCAAACACCAATTGATCAGCAAAAGCAAGACGGGATTTACAGCATTTGACCCACGAGGGGAACATTAGAAAATGAACTGTCCGCGAATGTGTTAAATTGAGATGGTTTAAGGTTTTGTTAGGTGTATTTAAAGAATGAACACGATAAAATTAAAATTTTATTATAACTTTTTATCTAAGAACGATAACATTTAAGTTAATACCTTGAATTAAATGGATCTTCAAGTTTAAATGTCCTAATTTTGCCTAAAACCCTCCATTTGGATTTGGATACTTACATACATATGTTTTCAAAGTTTACTCAAACTTTTAGCGGAAAATTATGGTTGTTTTACAATATCATAGTTAGATACTTTTCCAATGTTCTAAGAAATTTCACAAGTTTTTTTAAAATTGTATCATTATTCATATATTTTGGGGGATTTGGGTTGTTGCTTCCTAATGAACCCATTCCATGGCATTAATTATAAGTTCTCGTTTTGATACATTGAATTATCGAATTAATACCAAGTTCGGCAGAAATATTACATATGAGGCTTTATTTTTATTTAGAGATATTAAGTGCTTCCCTTTCTTACTGTAATGTACAATAGCCGTGCCAAAAGTACTTCAAACCTTAACCCTCTAGTGCCCGAATTTTGTTTTGCAATGAAATTCATACCATGTATTCGTCTCGCAAAAAAAAAAAATAATTTCTCTTAAAAAAATGATTTTCGCTGACTACTTTCGGCGATATGAGCAAAAATAATTTAAAATTTATCTCGAAAACTAATGCAAGTAAAGCAAAAGTTTGTACCAAAAATTATTGCTCCTACCAAGACATAACCACAATCCAAAAATAAACTTTTTTGTGCTTCTTTTTAAGAAGATATGGCGATTTTCGCTTTTTGCAAAATGCGAAATAGGGCGAAAAAGTATCTTAACTTCAATATTTTTTGTTCAAACTTTAGACTTTTGCTACTATTACTGATTGTCTTCTCTATACCAAATTTCAAAACGATCCGTCCATTACTTTATAAGTTAAAACAATGTCCTTTAGAGATATCCTGATAAAATCCTGTTCGTCCTTGAAGAAAAATAAGGACTGATTATTAAAGGTAATACTTCAATCTTACTTATACTTAATTTTCAAGAGTTTTAAATCAACTTAAATAAGTGTTTTAGTTGTTGGAAATCTCAGTTAATTAAAAATAATTATTTTTTGAATTTTTACAAAATTTGAACTTTAAAGCTTTCTTGCGTTTTAACAGTGCACTGAATACGAACAGTTTATTCGCAAAACTTTTAGCTAATTCACTTTTATATCGAACTATATCAATTTCTAAGTATAAAACACTCATTCGAAGCATTTGGGTTAAATTTTATAAACGATGACAAATGTCATCGTCAAGTGTTAGAGGGTTAAGCAGATATTTCAATTTGAAATCCACTTCAAACTAGTTACCACACTACGATTACTTTTTTTTTTTTATTAATTAATAATCATATAATTACAAATTATATACTATTACCCTAACCGAGCACTAGCTGCTATGGCCTTTGGCGCGTTGCAGCGAAAACAGACCAGTGCCTCTGGTGGGAATCAAACCCACGACCCCCGCACTGATAAGCCAGCACACTACCAACTAGCCTACCGGGGCGCACACTACACACACTACGATTACATTTGCTCATTTATACGATTTTAATGCTTCGATGTATTCTTTAGACCCCAATTCTGATGGACAGTACGAAACTGGGCTTCATGAATGAACATCATTTAAACTTTAATATGTATTTTGAGGTCTAATATAACATTTCTTTAAACATTATGTTGTATTTAACAAGTTTCACGCTTATTTAACAAGTTTTAATGTCTGCCTTTGATTTAAGTTATTTAAAAAAAAAATCTTTTGAATTTTTATTTGAATATTAAACTTTACATTCTGTATCAAAATTTAATTTTTTGACACTTTCTGTTTCCATTTTTCTTTTCACTAATTTAAAAATATATTTAAATATATTTATTTAAATACTTTTCCGACCAGCTTTGGATGTTTGAGAGAAATAATCCATCCCTAATAATCCCCTAGTTTTTGCGACTTTTTTTCATATAAGAATAAACAGGACTATTATATATTTGTAAAAAAAAATTGGCCAAACAAAATTTGGAAATTTTTCTTCTTTTATTGGACATGACATGTTACATTATTAGGAACTGAAAGGCAGCTTGGTTTTATATTGTCTAGATATCAGAGAATTCAAAAAGTCTAAAATTGTATTTCTAGTGCCTACAGCTGTAACGTAATCGACGTTTAGCTTTGAAACAGCGTATCGTGTCCATGCTTTAGTTTATATTTTGCAGTGTAAATGTTGTTACAAACTTTGCAATACTTATAATAACTACAAATTGTTAATAATTTTGGTTCGAATGACCATTAAATATTTTTCAAGATATAAAATCTTTAAACACTCATTTGAGTTTTTTTTTTTTAAAGAGAAGCAACACAAGAAATTCTTCCCATTATTTACTGTGTTGCTTTCTTTGGAAAGGGGATAGTGGAGAGATAGGTGAAAGATGAAGGGCTTCAAACATGGCAATACTGTAATTGCGCGAGATGATAAGTCTTAGAACAGTTGTTGCTCGCCACCTGATGTAGAGTTGGCGAATTTAGTGAAGCTTTTTGTTTCATAGCTCTGATTCATTATTTTACGTCGGTGAGGTTAAGTGCTATGGGAACACCGAAGGTGCGCGCCGCGATACATATAAGTGATAGAAAACTCATACATATTATTTTTTCTAAATTGATGTAGTCGTCACTGGGAATCGACCCCGGGACCATCTGTGTAACAGTCCAACGCGCTAACCATTACACCACAACGCACCACATTTTGAGTTTATAGAATACCACATTTTGAGTTTATAGAATATATATTCAAACTTTGGCAAAATATTAAAATAATACAATTGTCTGATTTTCACCGCACTTTCTTTCGGTTCGAAGGACCATGCATATTGTAAGATTTAAGAGGAATTTAAAAAAATTTCGACACTTAAAGCAAAATATTTTCATAAATTTTTTTTTGGATGACATAAATAACCTTTGGTGTATGTGTAAGCAGATGTTTAGCATGCTAAATCCGTCCGCGTTAATCATTCAAAAATTATAGCGGTTTAACGTTTAAATCAAATTAAAAATATTCTTCTTAACCTCAACATTTCGAAATATTAAAATTACAGTATTTGCTTGGATTTAATTAAAGTTACATCAATTTATAGATTCCATTGTATTTACAACATTTTAAAATATATTTTATGATATTTAATGATATTCTATAATAGGTTCAGGTTTACTTATTTGCAGGAAATGATATTAAATCCTTTTAAATTTGCAAAATTAAAAATATTATTTAAAAATACTTATTGAGGTTATGATAATTTTGTTTGCTCCATAAAATTTAAAGCGCTCAAAATTTTTTGATACTTTTTCGATTTGAGTATTAAGCTAATTAATATGTTTTATTATTTGATGTACGTTTTGGCGGAATTGATACAGCGCTTTAGTTGTCACAAAGCGTAATGTGTTTGGAAAAACTTCAGCTAGGAATGAACAAAATTCTAGTTTTTTGCACTTTTTTATTTAGTCCGTCGTGAAGATTTACTCCCGATATCCAACTATGTTGTCAAGGCATGTTTTTGTATTAAAATGTGCAAAAAAAAAAAACTTAATGCGCTAACCACTTTCAAATATAATTGTGAATGCCAGACTCAAAAAATTTAAATCAATTCCTTATAAGGTGCGCTGACATCAACTTGATATACGTCAAACTTTTACCGTTGACTTAAACCGTTCTTTAAATAATGTTCTCAAAATTCAGTTTCACTGAACACCGCAAAAAAACCCGATGGAAAAAACTTTGAAATTTAAGAAATCGGAACATTTTTGGTTTAACTTTTAAACCCCCATACAACTTCTCACCGAGCACCGATATGGAAATTATTTTTTAGATAATGTATCTCCCAGGTCTAGTGACTCCATTTTGGTTTGGATCTGAAAATTAAAAACTTTAAACAAAAAATTAAATTGAATAAAAAAACTTTGTTAGTTTCCATTTCGACTTTTTCATTTTCGACTTTTAAATGGCCATCAATTCTTTAGGGTAACACTTTTCAACGTGAAACTTTGCAAGTCTTAGTTTGTAAGTATATTCTAGCTTACCCTGTCCATCGTTTCTCTCAACTCAAAAAACATCGAGAAATAAGAGGTATGTAAAGTCTGTTTCAACAGTTGTAGAACATTTTTGAAATTACTCATGTATGTAGGTTAGGATGGGGCGATTAGTATGGAAGGAAAAAAATCTTAATGGGCGCTTCGCGTTTCTGATTCTTGGGATTGTACTGAGCAAAAAAGTCCACTAGACTATACGTCTACGGTGAAAATCGAGCTTCCAGATTTTGACTTGCAGTTTTTTCTCAGACTTTTGTCAAGTTTTTTTTTTTTTATATTTTGGCCTATAACAGCCAAACCAATGCGATTTTCGATCCAATACTAAGACAAAAATTGTAGCCAAGACAATAGTTAAGAACTCTCTAGTACATCGCAAAAGCATTGGAACGCTCCTTCAGGCAGTTTTAGCCTTGTGAAAGTGCAAAGGGGCAGGGTTATTTTAACTAAATACGGCTTAAAAGGCTTATTTTGAAATTAAAAATTAAACCTTAAACCCCACCCACATATATGATTGATGCATTAATCTGCTAGAGAATCTTCCAAAGAAGAGATTGATACCATAATCTTGGATAAGCTAATCCTACTTCCTGAGATATGTCCATCCCACACATTGTTACTTTCACAAAATACGGCAAAAAGCCCTATTTTGAAATTAAAAATTAACCCCTTAAACCCCACCCACAAATATGATTGATGCATGTATCTGCTAGAGAATCTTCCAAAGAAGAGATTGATACCAAAATCTTGGATAAGCTCCTCCTTCTTCCTGAGATATGTCCATCCCACACATTGTTACAAGAAAGTCAAAATCTGTTTGCAAGTCAAAATCTGGAAGCTCGATTTTCACCGTAGACGTATGGTCTAGTGGACTTTTTTGCTCAGTACAATCCCAAGAATCAGAAAGGCGAAGCGCCCATTAAGATGTTCAAATCGCCCCACCCTAATGTAGGTACTATCAATATAATTATTTTCCTAATTTAATTTGGTATATGGCCATTCTTATTTGGAATTTCCGAAATTTCATATAAAATTTTCTCAATTTCTAATGAAAAATCTCTATTTCAAATAGAAAGTCTCAATTTCACATGGAAAGTCTGCATTTCAATTGTAATTTTCTATTAAAAGTCGTATATTTATTTAAAAATCACCCATTTTTAATAGAAAATTTGAATTTTATTTAAAATTTTTTAAATTTTATGTTGAAATTTTCAATTAATTTCATATAAAATTTTCTTCATTTTAAATTAAAAGTTGTGTAGTTGAATAAATGTAAAATTACATGATGCTGGTTCATTGATGGTCACAAATTTAATATTTTCCAATTGGAATTGTCCTAAAAAGTTGGTAGCGTTTAATGTTTTCTTTGTAAATACGTTGCAATGTTTTGGCTGCCAACTGATTTTTATTGACAGATTTATTCTTCAACTGGCCAACCAGCCTAGGTTAAGCCTTAATTCCAACCACCCGAGTAAAAAAAAGTATATATAAGCTTATGTTTTTTCCTCTTAAAATATATTATAATATGATATTATATATGCTGCCATGTATAGTCATATATTATTATATGTTTTTTATGTGGTAACATATCTAACGATATATTATTATAGATTTACCTTTATAAAATAATATATTAAGCATATATGCTATACATAATAGGATATGATATATCTGTTGTTATATAAACTAATAAATTTTCGTATATAACATAATATGTAATCATATATGGTGACATATAAGCTATATACTTTAAGATATAATATATATACATATATAATATAATACATACATATGTATATAATATAATAACTTATAACAAATATTTTTGTGAGATATATGATATCAAATGATATAAGATATAATTATGTAAGATACCATACATGACACAACATTATCAATATAGTTTGAGATATAATTATATATGGCCTAATATCATTAATATTTTCCATGCGCATAAGATATAATTATGTAGTGTTATATATAACCCCATACATAATTATATATAAGTCTAATACATTTTTTTAAGTTTAATTCAAAATTATATATATGGGACTTAAATCAAATTAAATCTCAAAATATCTTATTCGATCCACCAAAAATTACTTATCTTTTTGGATCTTATTAGATTCAACTAGATCTAAATAGATCAAATGGAATATTTTATTATCTATCAGGATCTTAAGCAACATGTTATTGGATTTCCAATTTAGAGATCAATTTTGATCTAATTTAATCCAGCAGTATGAGGGATATAATTGGATATTACTGGATACCCCAATTTTGAGATTAACTTGGATAAGACTAAATATCGATCTATATAAAATGAGATATGGTTTTATATTTAAGATATATATTTTTTGATCGGGCAATCTGAAAAACAAAATTCTAGGTTTAACTAACAAATATAGCTAATATACATCCTAAATTTGTCCTAAATGTTGCTACAAACTTTGCAATATTATAATTGTAAAATTTTGATTCGAAGGACCATTAAATATTTTTAAAGATAAAAAATTAATCAGACTTTCTCCCAAGCTACTTGGGTATATAACAAACAACCTGGGTGAAAATAATTGGTCGAAACATTTTAAAATCGTATTCTTGGGGGTTTTCGAAACATAATTTCCAAGAGTAATTGCTCTTTTATTTTCTTCTGTCGCTCAAAGGACCATATAATTATGAGGAATATCCTTATCTGCAACATTTTCTAGAAATTGTTGGTATTTTACATCCATTAGAATCTGACGATTTTCCAAGTTGCAGACAAGATTTAATTTATCATCTTAGATTCTAAAGCTTATTCTTTAGAAAAACTTTTATGTATAAAGGATTTTACCATATAAAAAAATTAAATCTGATGAACATTTCGTGCTTCTGTAGAATTTTATAGTTTCGGTTTTGACCTATCGACTTGTATTTTCTTTAAATATTTATTGAGTTATTTTTTTGTTATTGTTGTTTTATTATTAAATGAATGGCCCGAGTAACTGACCCTCGTTGTTAAGACATATTTTTATTAAATTGTGAATATATACACTCAGGGAAAAAAGTTTCATCATATTGATGATAGTATTTCATAAATCGTTTGTCATTACATTTTCATTATATTTATGAAGTTCTCCTAGATATGATGAAGAGTTTCATAAAAATTTGTGTCAAATGTTTAATAATTCTTCATCATTCCATAAAAAAGTTTCATAAACCGTGTGAATATATTTTTTTGTTTTCCTATCAATTGAAATTCAGAATTTTCCTTTGAAATTAAGAAAATGTAATTTGTAATTCAGATTTTCTATTTAAAACTCAGAAACTATCATAACATCAATTGAAAGTCAGAATTTCTACTCAGTTAATGTATTCTAAATTTTCTAGGGAATTTTGTGAATATAAATTTAATTTTTATAAATTTCAGTGGAAACGGAAATTTCTAACATCAATTTTATATGTTTTTAAATTACAAATGAAAATTCTTAAATTAAATATTTTTTTCTGAATTTTATTATAAATAAATATCGAGTGATATTTTCAATTTGAATTCTGAGTTTAAATTGATATATTCTGAATTACAGTTGCAAAAATATTGGATTTTCAAATAAATTTTCGTCGTTGGCTGTAGCCTTTATTGTGTTTTTACGGTATTAAAGAAAATGTTTCATTTCCTAAAATTAATTAATTTACTTCATTATATTCATAAAGCGACCTATAAGATTTATGAAACATTTCATGAAAAGCTATTAAACTTCATTATATTTATGAACTATTTCATAAATATGATGAAGCTTGTCATCAATTTGAACTTTTATGAAACAGCTTCATCATATTTATAAAGTGTTACATTGTACGAAAATCAATGAAGTTTTTCATTAATATGATGACGCTTTTTCTTTGAGTGTATTCACAATTTTTTCGATATTCTGTTGTTGTTATTTTATTGCATGATTACGACTCGTGCAGTATTTTTGTTGTTTTTTTTTTTATTTCGAAAATATAAGAAAGAGTTGCGTGCAATTTATTTTTGTACACACCACATTTCATTATTCATTTCAAATTGTTTTCTGTTTTTCATTACTTTTTTTTTTTTTTTTGTTAATTTCTGTATATTTAATTGAGAGTTGTTTTTTTACGTACCCCAGTGCATTAAAGTCATATTGAACCGCCAATTTATAGCGTGTGTTTTTTGCTATTTTTAGTTTATAGTTAAAAATACTTAAATGTGCTCTTAAATGCTCTTCTGAAATTTTAAAAAAGAAACTTTAATTGTCAAATTTATGGTCGTTTTCCTCACAAATATCAAAAAAGTTAATTATTTTCAAGTTTAAGTAAAAAATTATAAATAAAATGTTTTTTTACGTACCCCAATGCATTAAAGTCATATTCAACCGCCAATTTATAGCGTGTTCTTCGTTATTTTTAGTTTATAGTTAAAAATACTTAAATGTGCTCTTAAATGCTCTTCTAAATTAAAAAAAGCTTTAATTGTCAAAATTATGGGGGTTTTCTTCACAAATATCAAAAAAGTTAATTATTTTCAAGTTTAAGTAAAAAATTATAAATAAAATATTTTTTTACGTACCCCAATGCATTAAAGTCATATTCAACCGCCAAGTTATAGCGCGTTTTTTCGTTTTTTTTTTTAGTTTATAGTTAAAAATACTTAAATGTGCTCTTAAATGTTCTTCTTAATTAAAAAAAAAAAACTTTAATTGTCAAATTTATGGGGGTTTTCTTCACAATTATAAAAAAGTTAATTATTTTCAAGTTTAAGTAAAAAATTATAAATAAAATGTTTTTTTACGTACCCCAATGCATTCAAGTCATATTCAACCGCCAATTTATAGCGTTTTTTTTCGTTTTTTTTTTAGTTTATAGTTAAAAATACTTAAATGTGCTCTTAAATGTTCTTCTTAATTAAAAAAAAAAAAACTTTAATTGTCAAATTTATGGGGGTTTTCTTCACAAATATCAAAAAAGTTAATTATTTTCAAGTTTAAGTAAAAAATTATAAATTATGTTAAGAACTACAAACTTATGTCAAAATAACTAAAGTTTAGTCTTTAACCATAGTTATAAATGTCAAGTTGATATGAAAAAAATCTGTGGTTAAAGTTAAACTCTGGTTATTTTTAGAAATGTCACTCGTCCTAAATAAGTCTGGTCTTCAAACATTACTTTACTTTTTATAAATTTATAAAATTAGTTTTAGTGTTCAAAATCAACTGACCTTTAACCTCAAAGTTTTTGAAGTTCAATTAAAAAATTGCAATTAATAATTGATTTTATTTGAAAATGTCTTGATTTTAATTGATAAAAAATCAAATCATTATGGGTGTTCATTCCACAAATTTAATTCTTGTAAAACTGCGAAATTGTAAAATTTTCCTATAACGCAACAACAATTAAATCAACACAATTTTTCATAACACTGACAATTTTCCAATTCAAACAACCAAATTTAAAATTTTGGTCTAGCAATAGTAAAAAGTTTAACTTTTAATGGTGTTGCTAGGGCATAACAAATATATAGAAAAGTATGAAAAACGTTCTAAAAGTACCATCACTTCAACAATTATCTAACTTGGCAGCACTTTTTTAAACGATTGTTGTGACTTTTTCCTGGAAGTAATTAAATTATTTAATAAAAAAGTGAATTTTAGTTTTATAAACTAAAAAATTTCAATTAAGAAATAAATTAAAAATAACTTAAATCATTAAGTAAAGTGCTGTCTTAAACGGAGAATATAATTTGTTGAAAGTTTTGCTCCATTTCAATTTCAGAAAGTCGCTCACTTAACGGATAATGCTAATTTAAAAAATTTTCAAAAGTACAAAAGAATCAAGAAACGGGAATGATAAATATTTAAAAAAAAAATCTTTAAAAGTGTCTGCCAATAAGAGGTCAAACAACTTCTAATAGACCATAAACAAATTTACTGGAGTTTGGTCAAAAAGAATGTCCATCTGACAAACTTTTTAAATTAATTTTTAACAGTTTTTATTTAAATTGTGCTAAAAAGAATTGATATTATCATTCTTTTAATAATAAAGTTTTAATTTTTTAAATGTAATATTTTCAAATTATTTTTAACAATTCTAATTTGAAATTTTTATCTTCATAATTACTTAGTGTTTCCAAATTCGGTTAATCGATTCATCGATTCTTCGATTAATCGCCTATATTTCGGTCAATGTCGTAACAAATAATTTAAAACTCAAACAATTATTCGAATCGAATAATCGGCTAAAACCGGTCGATTAACCGGTTAAGTTTTTTGTATGGATTTTATTTCTTAAACATTGATAATTTCCTTAATTTGGGCTCAAAAAAATATAAGAAAAGCTTTGAAAAAAGAAATTCTATTTCAAATATCATCAAATACTTTAAAATCAAGTGAAAGCTACACTTAAGCCTCTAGATATTTTTTTTTACGCAATTTAACGCAAGTACCATATCGGCTTTAGGGAATTAGAAAGACTGTTGTATATGTTCCCAGCAAAAAATTTCCAAAAAGGTAAGCGGGTTTGTAATCAAGCATTTTGGGCAGAACGCATTCCTTACTAGATTACCTACTCGATTCTTTTAACAGGGCGTGAGACTAAAATAATTGATTCTTTAGAATTGATTATTTTTTTTTACCGAAGAACCATTTACTTTATATTTTTAAGAACTACATACATTTTTTAATAAAGAAATAGTTCCATTGTAAAACTACGAAGTACTTACACAAAAAAAATAAATAAATAGTTCCCTAGAAAAAATAAGAAGTACTTAAATTTAAAAAAAAGGAAGTAGTTCCATAAGTAAATTCAACTTTTACTCACACGTGATTCTCCAAGGTCACTCCAATATACCGATCAAAACTCATACGGAAATAAAATCCTAAAAAGTGAAACATCGAATTGTTATGATTGTTTTAGTTTAAGATGACAACTGCTTTTTCTTTATTTCATTTTCAATTACAGTACTGTCATATTTCTTACATACTAATTAGGGTTACCATATTAACATATATAACATCTCCCTCTTTTAGCTTATAAACTAAAGATTGAGATGATTATAATTTATATAAAGTGAGTGTTAAATTAAAAAGATTTCAATTTTATTTTTTACGTAACCAACGGGTGTTTCTTCTGAACACAGACCCATCCTCCAACTCTATCCAATATGACCTTGGGGCGTCATGGGACTCTAAAACTGTTGCTCCTACCCATCCTTTTCTATTGTGGTTGTACCATACATTCTCCCCCTTTACAAATGGTTGTTTAAACACAGCTCCTCGATCATAGTATTTTTTATAATACTGGTTCTTTAAATCGATATTTTTATTGATGTTCGGTACTACTTTTGGTTCATATAAACTTGTTTTTGCTGGAACTAGAGTTCGTGTTTTTCGGCTCATTAAAAGTTCCACCGGCGAAGCATTTATTTCTTTTAAAGGTGTGTTTCTATATTCGAGCAATGCCAACCATAGTTCTTCTTGATTTTCTTGAGATTTTTTAATTAAATTTTTCGCTATTCCGACAAATCTTTCGGCAAAACCATTAGACTGGGCATACCCGGGGCTTGTTGTCATGAGTTTTATTCCATTTTGTTTACAAAACGCTTTAAATTCGTATGAGTTGAAGGGCATGTTATCAGAAATAATTTCTACTGGTATTCCATTATTTGAAAAACAAACTTTGAGTTTATCCATACATTCATTTGCAGTTTTTGATTTCATTGGGATAATATCTAAATACCGAGTATAGTAGTCAGCAACAATTAAATAAGTTTTCGAAGCATATTCGCAAATGTCAATTCCAAGCTTATTATATGGCAATCTAGGAACAATATGTGGTATTAATGGTTCCTTTATATTTGAAGAACGATTTTTCTGACAAACTGAACATTTTACTATCATATTTTCTATAGCTTCATCTATTTTTGGCCAGTACACCAATCCGCGAGCTCTATTCTTCGTTTTCTCTACTCCCATATGAGAGGCATGTAATTTTGACAATACTTCTTCTCGTAATCTAACTGGCACAATAACTCTATCGTTTAGGAATATAACTTCGTCTTCAATAAATAAATCATTTCGAAGTTTCCAATAAAACTTTATATCTTCGTTTACATATTTTTTGTCTTTCGGCCATCCATTCAACAATACTTTTCGCAATTCTGACAATGCCTTATCATTTCTCAATTCTTTTCGGAAACTCTCTAACCGGTCTTGTGCAATATTAATAGAGTGAACAAATTCATTTAAGTCTTCAATTTCTGTAATAGGGTTTCCCTTAATATAATAGCGGGATAAAAAGTCTGCAATATATAAGTATTTACCAGGAATGTGTATAAGATTAATATCATATTTAATTAAACTTAATTTCATACGCTGAAGTCTTGCTGATGGGATCTTACAAAAATCTTTTTTCATTATTTCTACGAGTGGTTTGTGGTCACTTTTCACTGTAATTTTTCGGCCATAAATGTAATAGTGAAACTTACGGCATGCAAATACCACGGCTAGCAGCTCTTTTTCAATTTGGGCGTAATTAATTTCTGCATCAGTAAGACTTCTGGAAGCAAAAGCAATGGGCTTACCATTTTGCATAATACAGCAGCCAATTCCAGATTTTGAAGCATCAGTTTCAATGGTGGTTTCTTTTGTTTCATCAAATGATTGTAATGTGGGAGCATTGGCAATTAACTTTTTAATAGATTCCAAACAATCATCATGTACAGATTGCCACTGGTATATAACGTTATTTTTCAACAACTCTCGCAATGGCTGCGATATTTCAGCTAAATTAGGGATATATTCACGTATATAATTGATCATACCAAGTAATTTTTGTAAATCTGTTTTATCTTTAGGCTTACCTATTTTTAAAATAGCGTCAACTCTATCTGGATCACATTTAATACCACTATGCGAAATTATTTTTCCCAAATACTTTACTTCACTCACTCGAAATTGTATTTTATCCATATTGAATTTTATGTTAATTTCTCTTGCTCGGTTTACTACACGTTGCAATATTTTGTCATGCTCTTCAACGCTATCAGCTGCAATCAATATATCGTCAATGAAAACAATAACACCTGGTATATCCTCGAAATTCCGCTCGTTGTATTTTTGAAAAACTTCAGGGCCAATTTTTATGCCATACGGGAGTCTTTTGAAGCGATAACATCCAAATGGTGTATTAAATGTACATAATTCACTCGCTTTTCTGCTAAGGCCAATTTGCCAGAATCCTTCTTTTAAATCTAGCACAGTAAAAAAACGTTTGTTTACTAATTTTGTGGATATCGATTCAAACGATGGAATTATGTGGTTTTCCAACAATATGTCTGCGTTTACGTCTTGTGGATCAATACATAATCGGAGTTGCCCTGTTTTCTTTTCAACAATAACCAGATTTGATGCACGCTCTACTGGACCATCTACACGCTCTATGATATCGCGGTTAACCATTCGCTGCAGCTCTTGTTTAACTCGATTGTTTAATGAAAGTGGAATACGTCTTGCTGCTTTTACTACTGGAAAAGAATCGTTTTTAACTTTAATATCTAAATTATTAACAAAACACCCCAAACCTTCAAAAATGTCACGATTTTTCTGAACGAACGATTCTTTTGAAAAGTTTGTAACCATGTTTATACGTTTAACCAAATTTAGCTTCTCACATGCTTCTAAACCAAGTAATGGTTCGTATGGCGTCTCAATTACCGTAAATTTCAAAATTGTTATTTCGTTACGGCACATAACAACACAATCAGCAGTTCCTTTATAGTTTAAATCATTTCCTCCGTAACTTTGTGGGGGCATTCCGCCACTTTTTAGTACAATATTTTTCATATACTTTAAAAATCTATATGGCAGTACGTTTACATCAGCACCGGTGTCTAACTTGAAATTTATCAGACATTCGTTTACGCGAATTTTTTCATACCAACGTTTTCTTTCAACACTACGTTCTGCAATATTATGTAAATAAATCTCATCATCCTCTGCTACAGAATTATTGTATTCCTTTATTTCACGCACTTTCGTAGCATAGCATGCAACGCTAAAATGATTAAAACGACCGCAGTTGTTACACCGTTTACCGAATGCTGGACACCGCCGGTTAATATGTGTGCTTTTACAAAATTTGCAATTTTTCTTTTGTTCATCGTTACCATTATTTGAAACACTCTGAGATGATCCGTTATTCGCTCTCATCGTTGTTGGATTGATGTTCATTCTTATTGGAAATTTTTTGTAATTATTATTTGCCCTTGAGTTTACTGCATCTACTGTTGTTGTATTTTCTGGTTGTTTTTGCATGTCGTTTGCATGGCTTTCTACCAATTCCGATGCACGTGCAATTTCAATTGTTTTGTTTAAATTTAAATTATTTGTTTCAAGAAATTTTTTCCTAAGTTTGTTGTTGTTTATGCCAATTACAATATTGTCACGAATCATTCTATCGGAATCTTTATAACCACAACTCTTCACCAACTTTCGTAGATCCAGCAAATATGAATCAAATGATTCGCCTTCTTCCTGTCGCCTGGAATTGAATTTAAATGCTTCGTAAACTTCATTTTTCTTTGGGGTACAATAATTTGAAACCGCTGTCAGAACTGCGGTGAAGTCTTTCTTTTGCTCTTCAGTTAAACCCAATGTATTGAAAATTTCAATTGTTTCTGGCCCACAAGCATTTAAAAAAATTGCAGTTTTTTGTTGATCGGCTCTTTCATGTAACCCAATTGCAATAGCAAAAATATCAAAATTTTGTTTAAACACTCGCCAGTTTTCAGCAATATTTCCATCTAGCCTTAACGCATCTGGCCTACGAACATCAAAATTCGCAAAATTATTTTCAGTCATTTTTTCGTCTTCTACTTTCACTTGTAACCGCGTCTTTGCCATTTAATTATTTGCTTTATTTTTTTTCATTTATTTTTTTCCGATACCGGCTGCGCCATGTTTTAGTTTAAGATGACAACTGCTTTTTCTTTATTTCATTTTCAATTACAGTACTGTCATATTTCTTACATACTAATTAGGGTTACCATATTAACATATATAACAATGATAACATGGGTTTGTCATAATTTTGGAGCTATAAACCACGAAAATATAAATTTTTCAAAAAAAAAGAACAATTCAAAATTCAAAACACAAAAATATGACTTACGCACAATCACCCTCGAAAATTTTTTTTGCACGCACTTACGATAACGTCAGTAATTTCAACTACCACTCACAATTTTCTGCTCACGTGCGCTTCCCTAATTTATACCTAATCACAGTTTAACAAAATTTAGGCAACATGCAATTTCTGTTTTTAGTATTATTTTCCTGCAAATAAAAATTTGTTTGAAAAAATATATGAGATAAATTCTTGAAAATTGTATAACTTCTTATCTAAAAACTTCTACTTCCAATAACGTTCTTTTATTAAAAAAAAAGTATTTGATTACTTCTTGAGTACAAAAAGTTATACATATAAGTTAATGGGCCTGATTACGGTTGTCGTAGTCGTATTTCGACTCTAGTCGAAGTCGTTGTCGATTTTTATTTGTTGCGGTATTACGTAAATTTTTCGACTAAAAGGTTTTTGTAATAGATTGAAAACAACAGAGTGTTGACAAATTTGTTAAATTTTATTAATATTATGAAGCACTCTTTGAAGATCTGTCAAAAACAGCTGATTGGCGGCAATAAGAAATTTTTAATTTTGTTGTTAAATTATCAAAAATATAAAAAAATGCTAAGTTTGGACTTATTTTTTTAACTTCAGATGAAAAATATGAGTGCCTAAAGCGGAGGCGAATGATATTCGAAGAAAACGGCTAAGTGTTGTTTAGCAAAATAACTCCGACCACGTCCAAACTTTTACCTAGCATAGTAATTTTTGAGCTGCAAAAAAAATTTTGTCGCCAGAGCCCCCTTGCGGCTGGACGAGGCATTAAATTCGGAAAAGTTTTTTACAATTATCTCAAAAAGTACACTTCCGATCATTACAATATGCATGTCATATCGAAGCTTATTAAAATATCTATTCAATGATGCACTATATGACCCTAGAATTTAACCCATTACAGCCCAATTCTAAATTTCCTTATATTTATTTGTGTTTTTTTTGTAAAAAGCTCACCTTATTAAAAAAATCGCCTTTATAAGCATATAAAAACTGTACAAAAAATTAAAGAAAATTTCACAAGCTTTCATAAAAGGTATAAGGTATATCTTTTAAAATAAAAAAGAGATTAAAGGCTAAAAAAAATCGCAAAAAATCCACATTGTCTAAATTTAACCTTTGATATTTTTTTTTTGTTTCAAGATATATGTGGTCATATATATTGTACCTCAAAAGAAAGCTTATAAATCCGGCTATCCATTTCTATAAACTTATTAAGTTCTTACACAGGCCAATTTTTGAATAAAAAGCACATTTTATCTAAAAAACTAAAGTAAAAATAAGAAAATTTTAAACCGGCCATTGAAAAGCCATTTAAAAGAGCTTTCATACGACATTTTGTTTCTTGAAATCAGTGCAAAAATTAGTTTTCGGGGTAAAAGTTTTGAAGTAATCGTAGATATGTTTCTAACTAAACTGCACTTGTTCCAGATTTTGCCAATTATGTTTTTTACCCTAAAACGTCCTTCAATTTCGCAAACAGCTTCGTTGCTATAATTTTTATTCTAAAAGTATTTAAATTTAATTAAAATTTCATTGAAATTTGCATTTTTTAAGAATTTTTAAATCTGTCGTGAGAAATAAAATAGACGACTGTTTTTATACATTTTGACAGTCGAAAACGACAACCGCAATACGGAAATTGTAATAGATTTTCTAGCAGTATTGTACATTCGTAGTTTTCGACAAACGTAATACCGTTTTTTAAAAGCGACACATTTTCACTACGACAACCGTAATCAGGCCTAATAACATTTTTATTTTCTTTTAAGTAAATAATTACTTTGTTATTGAGTTCATGCTTTCTGGTTTAAATTTAAAGAATTGATTACAATACTACTTGCTTTTTTGACTCTATCGTTGGAATGAGTTTGGTATTGCAGTTACTAAATTTGGCAATGAGATATGTAAGCAAGTGTGGGCATCACCTTCTTTTTGGAATGTGTAATTTTTTCCTGGGTTGTATTGTAAAATAGAGATGGTAACATTTTATTTTCAATTTGACGAAGATTTAGGGTCTTTTGGGTTGGGGTTTCTTCTCTCTGTTAACACCAGTGTTGCCAATCCAGAAATTTTATGGCTAGATTTAGCCATTTTTGAACACACGTAGCCAGAAAATTTTGGATTTAGCTATTAGCCATTATTTTAGAAATTTTTAGTAAATTGTTATCCATTTTGCAGCCATTTTGCGCTTTTCTACAAAATATAAATTTTGAAGGTAAAATTATAACAAAGTGATGATGGTTTTTAACAACTTCTACGTTTTATAAAATGACGATGTAAAAATAAATGCATACTCTTTAAAAAAAAATCTAAATTTTTTATTTAATTGCGATAAAAATAAAATTACAGTTAAACCTTTTTTTTTTTTTTTTTTTTTTTTTTTTTTTTTTTTTTTTTTTTAAGAGAGGCAACACTCAGGAAATACTTCCTATATTTTTTTAGCTTGTTGCTTTCTTTGGAAAGGGATAGTATAGAGATGAAAGGTGGGGAAAGATGAAGGGCTTCAGACATGGCAACACTGTAATTGCGCGAGATGATAAGTCTTAGAACAGTTGTTGCTCGCCACCTGATAGAGAGTTGGCAAACTTAGTGAAGCTTTTTGGTTCATAGCCCTGATTCATTATTTTACTTCAATGGGGTTAATTGCTATGGGAATACCAAAGGTGGACATTGCGATACGTATGCGGGATAGAAAAAACTCATACATATTATTTTGATGTTGCCGGTACCGGGGATCGAACCCGGGACCATCTGTAACAGTCCAACGCGCTAACCATTACACCACAACGTGCCATATTTCCGCATATATTTTCCGGAAAGCTAAATTCGCCTTATTTTCATAACTATAGGAAATAAACATATAAAATTGTTGTTATATCTTAGCAAGAGGAATAATTAATGTTTAAACCTACTAATTTGTATGCACTCAGTTTTAAGACCCACTCGAAACCTATTTTGGCATATACCGCATAAAGTAGCCAATAAAAAAAAATTTGTAGAATAACTTGCAAAAAAAAAAAACTGCAGCCCGTATTTGATAACATTTTTTTTTAAACAGCCCTTAGATTCCCGTAAAAAAAAACCTCAAGACCCTGAGGCATGTTTCTTTAAAAATCGCAAAGTGCTCTAAATAAATTCTTAACAAACACTTTATTAACCAATGCAGTCAACTCAACTTAATATTAAAAAAAAAAGCAGTTCATTGCATTTTTATTAATAAAAACCAAAAGAAATACATTTATTTTACATTAAAAGATTAATTGACATTTATCGATTAACTGACCTGAATAACCGGTTAATAAATTTAAGCGCTTTTTCGAATAATGCATTAACCGGTTAACCGCTTAATATTAAAAAAAGCAGTTCCTTGCATTTTTATTAATAAAAACCCAAAGAAATACATTTATTTTACATTAAAAGATTAATTGACATTATCGATTAACTGACCTGAATAACCGGTTAATAAATTTAAGTGCTTTTTCGAATAATGCATTAACCGGTTAACCGCATAGGTCGAATAATTGCAAACACTATAATTACTTCATCACATTTGTGTCAAACATTAATTTATTCAACCATCCGTACTCCCTTGAGAGTAGTTTTTATTTTTTCTAATAGCAAACTACACCATTAATGTGTTATAATAATATCATAATTTCATAATTTTATTTAAATTTATTAATTTCTTATATATAAAGCACCTTTTGTGGGTGTTAACCTCCCCAAATCATGTTGAACTTGTGTTTGATTCATTGGTTTTTCTTTTAAAATGTTCAAAACATTCTTAAACAAAAAAACCTAACTGCTCTCTCTTACATTAAAAAAAATATATAATATGAGCTCATTGAAAATTTTTTGACGCATATACTTATGCAGTGTTGCCACAAAATAAATTCAAAATTACACATGATATGAGTCAAAATTACACAAAAAATTCCAAATTACATTAATTAGTAATTTTATGTTCTCATAGTCGGATGTTTTCTTTTTAGAAAATTTTTGAGAATTTGTGTGATTTCTATAAGGAATTAAAGGAAAATCTGATATTTTCTTAAAAAGGCGTAGTGATAAGAAGGGTTTTTCTATAGAATTCAGTTTTTGAAATTGGGAGTCACATGAATTTCAATAAGATAACGTCCTCAGAATGTTACCAATTTTCTGTTTTTAAAAGCGTTTTTAAATGTTTGAAGTTTTCCATATAAAAATATTCTTACAATTAGAGTGATAATTAAAACGATAAGGAATATAGCCGTTCTATAAATGGATCAATTCCCTAAAATTGTTGTAACACAAAGTTTCTAGTGTCTAACATATTTGTAAAGGTTTTTTTTTTATAAAATAGTCATCAGAATTTTAAAGTTTCCAATTAAAACATCCCCAGAATCTAAAATTTATCAAAATTAAAAGTAGTATACTGTACATAAATTTGAAATTCCACATAAATTATGCATGGATGCAATGACTACATGGACTACACAATCAAGTCAAAATTACACTCAATTTGTGTAATTACACCAGAAGTGGCAACTCTGGAAAAGACTAAAATTAGTGTCCGACCGAACTCAATTTTTTTCGCCGTAGCCGCACTTTGGCCAAATTTCCAATGTTCGGCCAAAGCAAAAACCGTACACGAACTTTTAAATTTACTTTTTGAATAAAACGTGAATTTTGGTTAATTTTGTCAACGAAATTTGTTTTAAGTAGAACAAAAAATATTTAAACATGAGTAAATCGCAAAAAAAAAACTAATAGAATTTTTGTGTCCAAAAATATAAAATAATGAGTTAAATTATTTTAATGACGTCTTTTGAAAAAATAGGAATGTTTGAACCTTTTTATTTTTTACTAAAATATATAACGAATTTAATTCAAATTCTTGTGTTTGTACTCGAAATTAAGGAATTTAATCTAAACATGTACTCAATTTCCAGATTCAGTGTGCATAATGTGGAGTCATCGGCCTGTTCCGCCACGGCTATCCCTCTCCGGTCTTCCGGAGTGCCAGAGTTTATGGTGGGCATTTGCGTAACCCATCACCATTCGATTATCACCATCCAGGTGGAAATTATTATCGGGTGATAACCTGTGGGTCAGATGGCCACTGGCGGAATGCACACATTGTACTGTTATACCTTGGTGTTCCAGGCAAAGGTCACGTGTGAATACACGTGACCTATGCCTATTCGGGTTATATGAGATAGATCTGTACTGCTCGGAGTTATTAATAATGAATGCGATGCCGCCGCCTTCGGGTACGGTCCTTCCGAAGAATGTTGTAGTTGCTACAACACTGTAGGCCTTCCTGAAGAGAAAAAACGCCAATTGCAATGACGAAATATTAACAATGTCTTAAAAATAACCAACAATGTCGTAAAAATAACTAACAATATAGTAAAAATAACTCAAAAATTGGTCAAGGCTACTGGTTTTTAACAGTTAGTTTTCGGTGTTTTAAAAATAGTTTTAAATAAAAAAAAATATTCTTCTTTCAATTACAATTAAAATTTGAATTCCCTTTTTAATTCCTAAACATGCGATTGCGCACCTAAAAAAACACGTGTACTATTTGTTTGTCCTCAGCAACATATCCAAGTTTCATTAATATCGGCGGATTCACCGCTGTGTAGTTTCCTTGTGAGTTTTAACACTCTTTATTTTATAGAAAATATATTATCCTCAGCTGTGGCTATACCCCATTGACAGCAAAATCTTGTTATAACTAGATTTTGAGAAACTATCTAATCATAACTAGATTTAGCTTTCAATGTAATTGGGATTTAAAACTATTTTCTACAACCCGTTGTGTTTTTACACACAGGGAAAAATTTAGCTGTTTGCCAACTGAAATTCGGTTACTTCGACTCATATTCGGTTATTACGAATTTCAGTCGGTTGGAACAACTCAACATTAATTTTCACAATAAAGTTCTGTTAATTCAACTGAATTTTAGTTGCAACACCCAAAACATTCAGAAATCTAATGTGAATAAAGTTGTACTAACTGAATTTATAAGTTGTTACCATTAAAATACACTTTTCAATTCGGTTGGCAATTTATTCCTCTGCGTGTAATGGCATATTTATGATTTTCCTAAAAATCGCTAAACCTATTAAGAAAAAATCTACATTGACACCTCACAGATTCTTACAATATCCAATGGGTTAAACTCTGAGGAAAGCAAATAAATATGAACTGAAAATTTGTTTTTGTTTTACGAATATACTGTTTTTTTGCTTTGTTTCAACATCGTTTAATGTTTTTTTGTTTTACGTTATTTTTTTTTTTGGTTTTTACAATTTCTAGCTGCTACTGTCAGTTTGCTCTCTTTTGTTTCATGTGTTCGGTTCAGTGTACAAAACGTTGTTTTTTCTAAATGAATTTCTTTAAAAATATTCAGTTTTATTAATTGTAAACGACATGCAGTGAAGAAACGCGCCTTATTATATATTTTGTTTTAACATTTATTGTCTCCCAAAAAACATTTTTTAACGCAAAAATTTAATTCATTAAAATATTTTGCATAAATTTGCATTTTCTTGTTTAACGATTTTTTTGTGCAAAAAGTGCAACTGTATTAAAAAAAAATTTAAAACGTTAAAGTTTTGTAAAACAAATTATAAAAAAATCGTAAAAATATTAAACAAATTTAAAATATTTAAAAGAAATTTAAGAAAAATCTTATAATGTGTAAAGAATTTTTAAAAAAATTTTATTGAAAGCTAATAAAACCCAAAAAAAAAAATAAAATCATAAAAAGTGTCATATTTTATGCAGTTTTTATCATCACCATCATCATCATGCTTGTCAATCGGGGATCACTTAATGAAAATAATGAAGGTAAATTGAATAATTTCAATTAAAAATATTTTTTTTTTGTATTGAAATTAAAAGTTGTATATTTGATGAGTTAATAGCCCGTGTGGTCTTTTTCATATGTCAAAAATAAATTTAGAAATTTACTAAATTCTGTACTCTTTATTGCTCTTAAGACCTAATAACATCTCTTAACTTTTTTCTGGGCTACTCTTTGTTTTTGTTTCTCCATATGCGATCCAGGCCTGCCATATTTGCCGATTTATCGGCATTTTGCCGATTTTTGCCTCAAAATTATCAAAGTGCCGATTTACCGATTTTGCTCAAAAATGCCGATTTTTCGATAAATCTTGAAAACACGGTTACTTTATTTATTTTAGTATAATTTATAAGTTTGCCCAACACTGAAATACTTGTAACATTAAAACGACACAACTGTTAATAAGTCAGCGCTTTTACTAAAAAGTTTGAGGTTTATTTAAAATTATATGCAAGGTTTTGTGTGTGTCTGTGTATGTTTAGAACATTTTGATGAAATTTATTTAACGGAAATTATGAGCACAAATAATTTTTTGAAATTTGATGATGTGTATTTGGGCTTTTTGGCCAAAGATTTAATATCAAAATCAATACTTAACCAAAGCGAAATTAACAAAATTGTAAAATTAAATTAATAATAAATATTAATTTTTATAACGTACTTGCAAATCAAATATTAAAACGTTTTGAATTTGAAGATAAGTCTTATAAATCTTTAAATATGATTAACCCTAAAAATATTATGAAAAAGGACAATAATTCTTTAATGGAAATTCTGAAAGAGTTCCCAAGCTTTATTTCCGAAAAAAAAACAAATTTTAAACTCCAATTCAGGGAGTTAAAATTTTTAAATTTTGAAGAAATTTTTGAAGGACTTGAAATAAATTTACAAACTTTTTGGCAAAAAATATCAGATTTAAAGCGTGGGGACTCTACAGGTGCATTTTCAGTGCTGTCAAAGTTTGTACAACAACTTATGGTTCTTCCACATTCTTCCGCACATGTGGAAAGAATTTTCAGTCAAGTCAACCAAAAGTTCTCTGGAAAATGAATCTCTACAGGCAATTCTATTTTCTAAAGACTATTTAAATTTTATAATTTAAACTGTTTTGATGCTGATATAAAAAAGATTTGATAAAAATGACAAACTCAAATATGTATTTATAAAACATATTTTTTTTTAAATTAGCTACAATTTATTTGGAAAACGTTTATTTTTATTGATTTTTATGTTATTTTATATGTTATAAACTTTAGGTAATGCTGAATTCTTCTGTTTTGTTATTTTTTGTTAATAAAAATATGTTTTATTGGATTTAAATGGGTATTTTTCTTTGCCGATTTTTTGCCGATTTTTTGCCGATTTATTTCAATGAGAGTGCCGATAATGCCGATTTTGTTTTTAATATGCCGATTTTTTTTTATCAAATTCACCTGGCACCCTTGATGCGATCTGTCAAATAAATTTAAAAAATTCTCTTTTTTTTTTTTTTTTTTTTTTTTTTTTTTTTTTTTTTTTTTTTTTTTTAATTCTCATTTATGTAAAATTTCTTTTAGTTTCTTTTAAAAGAAACCCTGTAGGCAGTGTTGCCAGGTTTGCCGATTTATCGTCATTTTGACGATTTTTAGTACCCAAAAATAACTAAATGAAGGATTAGACGATTTTTGCCTCCAAAATGGAAGATTTTTTGTCAGAAGTTTAATATGCCAGCAAAAAATATTTATTTGTCATTCTTAAAAAATCACCGGATCTATTATTGGACTTATATTATGTATTTCGTTGGAATTAAAAAAAACTTTATTTTTATCAAAGTAACATTATTTGCTAACATGATGTACAATAAAATATTGCAAAACGCAAACTCTGGAATTAAATTAAACTGAATCCCAAATGCATTTATTTTATAAATTTATGTTGGGTTTAGCTTAATTTAATTTCTGTGTTTACATTTTTATAAATTTTTTTTTTACATTTTTATAAAAGTTACACTAAGTTTTAAATAAAAGTAAAATATTGAAAAAAGCACAGACTTTTTTGCGAAAAAAACAGACTTCGAATAAATACAACTTTAAAAGAAACAAAATAAGTTCTAAAATAAATACGGTGCTTAAAAAACAGGTTTAATAATATAAAAAAAAGTGTACCAAAGTGAAATTTCAGGTATTCAGAATTTATATTTGAAAATGGAAAAACATACAGTAATTAATAAAATTTAAATACAAATTCTTCATATTTAGAAATATCAAAACCGAACCAAAAATGAAAGGCACGAAATAATCAAAAATTTCAGATTCTATTGTTATGTCATCCATTGTTAAGCGTTTGAATTTGATAATAAATTTTAATTCGTTATTGGAAGTCCAAATTGAAGAATTTGTTAAAGAATTTCCAAGTTTTTTAAAAGAATTGTAAGATTTAAAAATTGTTCTACTGAAATGCTGTTCATGGCATCATGTAGAAGAAATTATTAGTTTAACCTTTATGTCTAAACCCGCATACCTAGGTATGTTTTTAATATTCAAATTGATATATCTTGAGTTCTAGATGCAATATCGACTTGAAATTTTGAATAGCAGAATAAAATTTTGAAAAGTTTGTTTGGAATCAAATTTATATGTATTATTTGAGATTTACTCCATATGTCTACACCCGACATACCCGGTTATGCATTAATAAATGTATGCAAATTGCTGGTAAAAACTGTTGAAAAACATTTTTTTTTATGTATTGTATAGAAAAAAAAATTAATATATTATATTTTATTGAAAACTGTGGAGTTTTAGGTTGCAAACTATTATACTGAGCGATGCCAACAGAACGTTCAGCGCAACCTCACTTTTGGAATTTTTATTAAGATTAAGGACAAAGTAGTATATAAACAGTGAATTTGGTCCCTGCTATATAAGTAGTTGTTCTAAAGTTTCTATTATATACTTATTTGTCATTATCAAAACTGACGAAAAGCCTGATAATCCAAAAACGTGGAAGACCCATTGAAAAATGAAACATTGAATGCAAGTTGGCTTTCCATAGATCCGTTGTGTCTACATAGTCATAAAGAGGGAACCATCTAATAAAAGTATTTTCCGATAATCATAAAATTCCGATGTAGTAATAGGTTTCCATATTCGGTATATAGTATCTCTAACTGTAAATTCAAGTGGATTTACCTCCAAATTCCTTATTCGAATTCATTACATTAGCAGAATCTTATCCAGTTAACTATAATTCCGCTAGATCCAAACGTTTCTTTACCATGTGCCAAAGAACGTTCTTAAGTAGCTTACTGATCTTCATTTTCAGCTTAAAAAAGTTTTCCCAATATTAGGTGATCATTCTTAATAATCAGGATTCTTAATAATCAGGGCAAGTTTATAATGGCACAAAATAATTTAAAAATTACTGGTAAAATGACACCACCAAAAAACGAAATTGAAACAAAAAAAAAAAAAGAAAAAATGGCAGTAGGTTTTAATTTTTTTTTAATATTTCTAGTACAAAACAATATTAAAGAAATTTGCAGTTAAGCTGTTGAATGTTGTCGTATTAAATTAGTATTATTTTGAAAGGATAAAGTTTCAAAGAGAAATTTATACAAACGTTTAAAAAATTTATATTTTATAAATTTTTCCTTTAACTTATGTACAAAAGTTGAGTTTCAACTATATTTTATAGAATTTTTTAACGAAAAGTCTAAAAAATTTGCAAAGCCGTCAAGGATCACAAAAAATAAAATTTTTACAAAAAATTGTAAAAGTGGTATTTAATGGCATAAAAACTTCCTCTAGTAATAATATATAATCCTCCCAGTAAAAAATGTGCATGTTTATAGAAGCAGGATAACACAAATGTGCTAATGTAAGTGCTTACTATCATATAGTACTGAGAATCAGCAAAAGAAACAAATAATTTTCGTATAAAAATAAACAAAAAAAAAATTTTGAGCTTACTGTTTTCCCTAACAAGGATGAAGATTGTAAGCAGCTTACCCTAACCCCTTATAGGGGTGCATGTTGTAATGCAGAAAGTTTCGTGAATTATAAACTATCTGTACCAATTTCCCCGAGTGATTTCCGACTGTGTTTGGTGTTTTCGAGTATGTATTAAAAAACAATTAGTCATTTAACTGTTTCTGAAAAGCTATCACGTAGAACGGTAAAAAAATAAAATGCTTACACTATAGTCTAAAATTTTAACAACAAAAAATTAATATCTGTAGAATTTTATGTGAAATAAATTATATTCATATAATTACTTTTATTTATCTTAAAATTACTTTTAATCGTAATAATGTAAACATGAAATATGATATTACTGAAAGCCATTAAGTCACAGCTTTTTGTAAGCGCTGAAATCCGCGCTTACTTTGCCCAAAAGTAATGCTTCCAAGTGGGAATTCGCCATATAAAAATCATAGCATATGTAAGCAGGTTGTAAGGGATTATTTTTGGCTTAGTCCATTACAAACCTGCTTGCATGTAAGCAGCGTTCTTTACTGGGCCTCTAGGCATTATATAAAATATCGTTATACAGATAAAAATATAAAGAATCCTAAAAAATGCTATGACGGGTGTATGTGTCTGTATAAGTTTTTGGCTGCTGACATAAGGGTTAAGTAGTAAAGTGGCATCATTGTAAATATCATGATTTTTAAATATTAAACCGTAGAAAAGTGCTAAAAAATCATGTTATAATGCAACGATAGCATGTTAGCACTTGAAATGTGAATTACTTAACTCTTAGTGTCCAACCGAAGACTTCGGCCAAAAAACTATATTTGGTCGGTTTGTTGGTATTTGGACACATTGGTATATGTACACATTTTGATATTGGCAACATATTTGTTAAGCCGTTTAAATTCAATTTGTAGTAAAACATTTAAGAATAAATCCAAAGTTTAGCTGTAAAGTTTTTCCGCCGAAGTTTTTCGATTTGGCCGATTGATCGGCGCCCTATTATTGATTTCAATGCTTTACTTAACAATGAACATTTTTTCATTTGTCAAATTTATCCATTATGCTTTAAAATACCGAATATAAATCATTTTCTTTATCCCACGTATAAACACTTTTTTTTACAAGTTTTTGACGATTTTTGTTTACAATTTAACGATTTTATGCTTAACAAACCTGGCAACACTGGGTATAGGAAATATATTTAAAAGAGATTTTTTAAGTGTTTTGTCGACTTTGATAATCATGTGTTTTTTTATTATAAAGTTGACATTTACATGTGAAAATTATATTATTATTTGACATGCAATTTCTAAATATAAAAAAGGTATTTAAAAATATATTTAAACATAAAATTACATTGTTATAATTCATTTATTATTGTTTTTACGTATTTTATTTTTAAATTTTACCAATAAATTTTGGTAAATTTTTAAACAAATAATTTAAAGACAAATCGTTACTTGGTGCTGTGTTAATTGTGTTATAAGTTTTGATAAACAGCCACGTGGAAATAGCCAAACGTACAAAAGATAAAGTACTGGCAAACCACTGCTATTTTTGTAAAACCCACCGTGAAAAAAAAACTACCAAAAGTTACCAAATGTACACATAATATAGTACTAGAAAAACACATTTTTTTGCTTGCAATGCATGTGCTAAGGTTGTTAATCGAATACAAATTATTCGATTAATCGATTAATAAAGAAAAGTCTAACATAATTTAAAAAACGTGATTTTTGAATAACAAATAATTGGAATAAATTTTGACGATTAATCGAATAAAGCAAATATTTTAAAAAATACTTTTTTTAATGAAACGCTTTCGAAAATTTACCAATTTTAAAAAAATATTTATAAAAACCGATAATGGACAAACTAAAATCAAAACTATTGAAGAAATAATTGAAATTTTAAAACTCTTATTAATTGTTTTCCAAGATATGGACAGTTTAATAATTGGTAAAGATCGCCCAGTAAAAAATTTTCGTGTTTTTAGAAGCAGGATAAAACTAATGCGCCGATGTAAGTGCTTACTATTACATAATACTGAGAAGCAGCAAAAGAAACAAATAATTTTCGTATAAAAATAAACAAACAAAAATTTTGAGCTTACTGTTTTTCCTAGCAAGGATGCAGGTTGTAAGCAGCTTACCTTAATCCCTTAAAAGGATGCAGGTTGTAATGCAGAAAGTTTCATATCGTGTATTATAAGCGATCTGTACCAATTTTCCCGAGTGATTTCCGATTGTGTTTGCTCTTTTCGAGTATGTAATAAAAAAATAATTAGTCATTTAACTGTTTCTGAAGAGCTAGCACGTGGATCGGTAAAAAAATAAATTATTATATTATATGTCAAAAATTTTAACAACAAAAATGAATGTCTGTAAAATTTAATATTAAATAAATTATGTTTGGTATATTCATATTATTACTTTTAATCGTAATAATGTAGACATGAAATATTATTTTACTGAAAGCCATGAAATCACATCTTTTTGTAAGCGCTAAAACCCGCGCTTATTTTGCCCAAAAGTAATGCTTCCAAATGGGAATTCGCCATATAAAAATCATAGCATATGTAAGCAGGTTTGTAAGGGATTCTTTTTGGTATACTCCCTTACAAACCTGCTTGCATGTAAGCAGCGTTTTTTACTGGGGATATATGATTTCACTTTCAAACGAGCAATATAAAGGTATTCACAGATAAAGTGATTATTGAAGTTTAAACTATACAAAACTATCAAAAATTTTACTATATTATAACGATAGCAGTTTCGCACTACAGCACTGTGGATCTTAACAACTCGATATACTAAAATTATTGCCGAAAGTTAAATATAACTTTTCAACGATTTTCAAAACTGTTATTTTTTTATCACGAGATAATGCCAATTTTCGCATGATAGAGAAATATTTTGGAGTTACTAAGTCTAAAATGATTGCATTTGAGAATTGGTATTGTTTAGTGTTAATATTGTTGCAAAAACTCTTAAAATTTTGAGATGATATTGTAAAATACTTTAATATTTCAATACTTTTACAATTATTTGTATTCGTTATTAGTTCGATTAATCGAATCATTTTTAAAAAATTAATCATTTGATCGTTCGATCAAACATTGTTTGATCATTTATTCGAACACAATAAAAAACCGAATAAATGACAACCCTAGCCATTACCCACCGCAGTATTGTTTTTACCAACATTTCAACCAATTAGAAGTATTATATATTTTTACATTTTATTATACATATTGCACATATTTAAATATAATGTGAAAGACTAAGAGGCCATTTAAACGGAGCAATTTTTTGCATGCAACGTTGCGTGCAATTATTGTTTGTTAGCAAACGGGGTAACAAAATTGCACGGTTTTCGTTTTTCAAGATATTTTTTGACATTTCTTTTTGCTATCGTTCGTATTCTTGTTAATTTGCTTTATTCGTATTCGGCTTCTCAAGTGTTGTGTATCGAAAATATTTCGTAAAATAATAAATAAATAATGTGGAATAAAGAACTATTTATATATTATTTTAAATTATATTATTTTATATTATATATATTATTAAATTATATTATTTTAAATTATTACGAATAAAGTAAATTTCAACGAATGAACAATTAAAGAAGATTGGAAAAATAAACGTCAAAAAAATTGCATGCAAAAACTCCTCGTTTAAATGTTCATGATTTTTAGAATCAACTTTAAAAGAGAATTCAGAAATTGCCTGCAATTAATTTCTTCGTTTAAATGGCCTCTAATACCGAACTATAAATATTTCTCAAAATGAATTACGTTTAAGGAATTTTGAAAGCACAACATTTGTTTGATTTTTTTTTTTAATTTAACCAATACTCGGGGGCATAAACGTTTTTTTTTTTAAATTAAAATTTAATATACATTTGCACCTATTGAGGGAACTGTTGTGTCAATTAAAATTCTTTGTAAATATTTAATTGATTTAGGGCAATTTATATTTTCGTAGCATCAATAAAATAATTTTTTTTTTTTACGGAACCAAGCAAAAAAAAAAATCGTCTAAAATAAAATTAAGCCGGATTTTACAAAATTTATAAAACTTGGTCCGTTGACTAATATTCCCCGTCGACTAATATTTCCCGTCGACTAATATTTCTCTTTCGGCGGATATATCTTAACGTTTTGCGATTTCAGACAAAAGTTGTGAATGCATCGGAATGATTTAGACACCATCGGAAAGGTATTAAAAATATCTTTCCAACGAGATATAAGCGAAGTGTTAAAATTTTAAAAATGTATACTAGGATTATAACTTTTGACTTTTTTGTAACTACTATTAAATATTACCTGCCCTAGCCGTTAGGTTAGTAAAAATTAATAAGTCAATAAAAATTACTTTTTCGCTGGTTTCAAAAAAGTTCCCGCATAAACCTTTTGAAGTTAAGAACAATTTCTTTTGTTAAACTGAACTATATTTGCCAAAACTGTAAAGTAATTAAACTCTTGCGATTATATGATCTTACAGAACAGTTTAAGTTCGACAGCTTTCGCGGATTTCGACATAAAAAGTTTATGGCACTATTTCACGATATGCATCAAAGGTTCACAGAACAACGAACACCTTACTTAAAAAGTATTTAAAAAAAAAATGTTGTAAGAAATTTTCGGTTACTAATGTAATTTTACTGGTAAAATCGTAAAATATTAAAAATATATATTCAAGTTTACGGAAATTTAAAGTTGAAAAATTAAAATATGCACCGGACGTTCCCGTTAGATATTTGTTTTAATTTTTTTTCAATATTTTTCTATATTGTCAATTGATCTTATTATAACTTTAAATTTAGTTTGTAATTGATACGAATATGATACATTTTAATTGAAATTTGAATAAAGCCGCATAACAGCAATTTTTTTAAATTTTTTAAATTTGAAGATTTGAACCCGCTGAGTTCAAATCTGAACTAAAATTTTGGCGGACTCGTTTCCTGTATATAATCACTTATGGCCAATCTAACGATATATATTTTCATCTCATATTTATTTTTGCGACAATTTTTAATACAGCGATAATTATCATCATATATCCTTATATCTCATGTTATACAGGCTGATTCACCAGCGTATTCCTTGGCTCTTTTTATGAAAATATGTCCACCACGACCATTCCCGAAAATGCAAGTGTGCGAAATTGCAGCGATTTGAAAATTTTCGGATTGGTGGTCGGAGGGTAGTAGGGTAAAATTGCTAACTTCTGACTTTTGTTTTTGGGCTTGTTGGAAAGGTCTTTGGAAGACCTTTCAGAATCAATAAAAAAATTTAAAAAGTGAAATTGCCGAGATACAGAGCTAGTAAAAACTGAAAAAAAGACACAAGAACGTTGGGTAATATAACCAACAAAAAAAATCAGCTCAGTGATTATCAGCAAAAGATTTTGCTGACATTAGCAATTTTTTGCAAGCACCCTCCTGACTTAACAAAATGTTTGCTTACTTTACAAACTTTTTTTAGTGTAGTTATTTTTAATAGAAGAAAATAAACCGAAAAAACCTAAAATAGGGCAATTTCGACCCCACTTAGTGACGCATAAACATGAGATTGGGCAGCTAAAAAAAAAATACGAGTCCCTCAAATTTTATTTTCTACAACATATCCGAAGTTCATTAAGATCAGCTGCTCCGGGTAGGGATACCAGCCTTGTTATTGTTTCAACAAATTCAATTTGAAGCTGGGTTAGTTAAATATACCGAATTCTGTAAAAACAGAACATTACATTTTTAGATAAAACAATTTAAAAAAAAAGTATTAACCAAAATTAAGTTAACGCCTTACTAAAATTTAGTTTTCCTTAAAATAAATAAAATTTGCTTAAAAATAATGCTAAGTTATTAGATTTTAGTTTATATTTATTTTTCATAACTCAAAAATAATTAGATAAATTCTTAAATTCTTTGAATAAGGTTAATCTTCTTTGAATAAGGTTAATACACTTAAAAAAATATTAGAAAATTTATTTATTATTAAACTAAAAGTTAAGAAATATAAAATTGTATGAAAAAACTAGAACCAAATGCACAACTTACTTAAATTAAGTTAAAAAATATTTACTTCTTAAAATTAAGTATAATAATTCCTTAAAAATTGCATTTAAGAAGATTAAAATTGTTAAACCCATAAAATTCTCATTTGGTTTATAGTTTATATTATCTAAGTGTTTCAGTTTTGTCAAGTAAAATTTAAGTAATAAATTTTACATTCACAACGTTTGTATTGACGTAAATAATCTTATAATTATTTTTGTTAATATTAACTCAAGAGATCATATGATCTTGACCTTAGACTTCGGTGGAACACCTCCGGTGGACTTCCCTAACAGGGAAGTCTGGCACGGATCCAAGGTGCTGTTCGAGGGGTGGCAGTACTCACGGACGGGTCCAAAATGGACACGGGCACGGGTGCCGGTGTTTATATTGCTGACACTGACGTAAAAAGGTCATACAGACTCCCAGATGAGTGCAGTGTCTTCCAAGCTGAGATCCTAGCGATCTGGAGGGCAACGGAAGTGATACTGGGTCACATCGTTGGGGGATCTAGGGTGACAATTTATGTCGATAGTCAGGCAGCGCTCAGAGCACTGACAAATTACACGGAGCGTTCGCGCCTGGTCGCACGATGTAGGTGTGCTCTGAGGGAGCTCATGGAGGCATTCACTGTGAGGCTGTGTTGGGTACCCGGACACTGCAAGGTGGATGGCAATGAGTTAGCGGACGAACTTGCGATGGAGGGTTCTAATCTGGACTTGGTGGTAAGGGACGGGGGGTAAAGAAGGTTACGCACCAAACGCGTTAGAGTTTTGAATTAAACAAAGTTAAAAAAAACTTTTTTTAATGCCTCAACGTCTGACCATCACATCTATATAATTAAGGCATGCTGATTTCAATAGTAAAGTCCGTTTTTGAGTCAATGGAATAGTTTTCTTCCAAATTTGCTTTTAATTTCCGCTATTTTTTTGCAGTTTTTATATAAAAAAAATCTGTTTTCGCATATTAATTTTTACCAAATTGAACTGAAATAGTTTTTTTTTTTATCATTAATACAATATTGCCCTTAGAAGAAAACCCCTGGGGAGAATGTTGTCCAAAAAAGTTATCACCCTACTGGACAGGGATGGTCTCAGGACCCTTACGGGGTCCTGACCGGTCATTGTTCTGTCAGGGTTTTCACAAGCAGATGGGACAGGGACATACCGGATTTTTGCAGGTTGTGCGAGGACGTTGAGGAACTGGAGACAGTTGAGCATACAATGTGCCACTGTCCTAGGTTGCAGGGTCTCAGACAGAAACGGCTAGGAGATAGATTTCACGACGAACTTGGGTGTGTCGCTGGATGCAATCCAGTAGATTTGCTGAGATTTGTCCGGGAAATAGGACGGCTGTTTCTAGCAAGGGGACGATAGGAGCTGGTTCTGGGGAGTATATATCCTTTCTATCTTTCTTATATCTATCTTTCAATCTATCTTGCTGTCTATTCTATTCTTTCTAATTTTTTCACTGAAGGGATTCACAATGGACCGTATTGGTCTCCTAGTGGAGATGTGCCCTTGGGCACATAACCCTTCCTAACCTAAACCTAACGTAAGAGGTAAATGAAATTGATTAATTAACTAATTGGTTGCAAACCTAAACACTTATATTTTGAAAGTTTATACCTTTTGAGAATTACAATTAATAAATAATATTATAAAAAAAAATAAACAGACAAGCAAAGTTTTTTTTTTAATTTTTTTAATATACCTACAAGTACTTAATATGAGCGTAACTTATGAACTAAAATTAAGTTAATTATGCATTATCACAAGTTCAAGCGTTTTAAATTCAAGAAAAATGACTTGATTGAAGATACTTTACTAGATTTAAGCAAAATTTAGACTTAATTTAGTCAAAAATGTATTAAATTTTAGTAAAGTTTCATAAA